>VZTX01031135.1:0-28647 GCA_013400915.1 Pardalotus punctatus | reverse complement strand
TCCCCGCCGTGGCCGTGCCGCAGGGGGTGCGGGCACGCCGCGCCAGCAAACAGGAGCCAGCAGGGCGGGCGAGAAAAGGCTCCCTCTCCCCTTTCCTTCCTTTCTCCCTCGCTCCCGGAGGGCTCCCCTCCTTACCGGGCTGCCGGGGCTCCTCTGCCGCCTCCGGGCTCGCTGGGGCCGGGGCGAGTGGCGGCGGCGGCGGCTCCTCCTCAGCGCCTCCCCGAGCCCCTTCCCCACCCTCGTCCTCCCCCGCTCCGCCTGCGCCGGCGTGAGCCGCCGGCCGGGAATGCGGGAACGCGGCCGGGCTGCGCTGGAGCCCCCGCAGGCATCCAGGGGAGGGCGGGGGAGGGTGCCCCGAAAGCTCCTAAATGCATGGCGAAGGGGCAGGGCGAGTGGTCCCTCGGGTGTCCTACAAGGTTATTACACCTTTTTACTCTCTTCGGTTTACAGCAGAATTTACCGCTGCGATTAAAATAATCGGGAAGAATGTTGTGCAGGAACGGAGTTATAAAATAGGCATATTAAGTTAATTACGCAATTTGTCTTATAAGCGTCAGGGAAAAACCGAGATATGCAGCATACCCACTGAGCCAGAATACCTACCTTGGCCACGAATATGAACGTTCTCACTTTGGCAATAGAAGATACACCTTCAGAAAGCTCTTTTCAACTCAACATCAGAATCAGCAAGACGTGGCACTTTTATATCCTCTTACTACACTTACAGCATGTCTGAGTATTAGTTAGTTTTACAAGGTTGTGTTTATTTCTTTATTGCCCTCAGTTTATGAGGGCTGGGAAAAGGCCAGCCCCCAGAGAGGTTGGGTAAGCTGCCCACTGGTGACTGAATCGACATCGGAGCTGTCAGCAGAGCACCCCACACAAAGGGATTAGGCACTAACACCGACAGGGTGCGGCTCTCCCACCTCTAGCTCCTTCCTTGGGGAGTTTATAGGCTCCAGGCTTCTGCCACTTCTACGTGAGACCTACCAGCGCCTGTTGGCACATCTGGGCACGATCTAAGACTAGGTGGAGTCTCAAAGCCTTCCCATTTTCACTCATTGTGCCAGGTGTCCTTGCAGTATGTGCCGCTCCCATTAATGTGACACAGGGCACAGGGCTCAAAGCCTTCTCATTTTCACTCATTGTGCCAGGTGTCCTTGCAGTATGTGCTGCTCCCCTTCATGTGACACAGGGCTCTGGGATCCAGGCAGGCCACAGAGTCCGAATTGCCCCGGACACAACATCTGTGTCAGTTGCTCTCTACATTCCACCTGGGAATTGGAGTGGGCATTTACAGAGCTGTGCAGGCAGTTCATCCCGCAGAAATGGGTGGGCTGTAGAGCACCTTGCCTTCATAATTTGTATTCTTCTCCAATCCTCGGTGCTGTCCCAATGGTTTGGAGAGCTCAACAGGGGAGTGGAAACTCTGTTTAGTTTCATTTTGCATTTACAAGGGAAAAAAACCTACAACTTCTAAACAGTTTTACTTGGTGATCTTTACTTGGGTCTTTTCTGACCTCAGTGATTCTGTGATTCCAGGAAAGGAGTTTCAGATTGATTCACTGGGAATGTAGCAGGAGGAAACTTGCAAGGGAGAAAGCACGGGAAGTGGTTCTACCGGAGGAGGCCCCAGCTGTCTGCAGAAAGTGATCCAGGATTGCCAGGATGATTCTGAGTAAACAGGAGTTTGGTTGCCTGCATCATGGGCATTTTCTTTAACATAAACATTTGCTGGCCAGGTCTCTGTCTAAACTGAAAAAGCCATACGTGAAACAGCAGCTGATGGTGACTGACACCAAAATGAGGAACAAGCAGACAAAGGAGTGAATTAATAGAACAGTCAGTGAAGGGTGGCTTTGTTCAAAGACCATGATCTTGCAGTTTGAAAACTAACCAGAAGGAAAGTTTTGGGGAAGCATGGAATGAGAGAGGACTATTGCTAGTATTATCTTTCAGGACATTGAATAGAGAGCTTGATAAGCATCAATTCCTGCAGAAACTATTACAAGAAACACTGTATAGGAGACATACAAATCTGCAAACTTACTGAAACTCCTTTGGGAAATTTCCAAAAAGCAGGCAGGCTATAAGAACAGTTCCCAACTAAGAACCAGTTAGGACATTAAATTGCTCCCGTGTCAGAAACAGTTCATGACAGCTTCCCAGAAATCTCTAGAAAAAAAAAAAAATGTTGAAAGCATAATTTGATTAAGGAGATGAAGAAACAATAGGGAATTGTGCCAACCTGAGAAGGCTGCCCTTTGAACCCAGGAACTGAAGGTAGCAATGAAACTCTCAGATGTGTCAAGGGCTGGGGAAAATGTGGAGGTTTCAGCTCGAGAAGCAGTAATAATATGTCTGAAGTCTTGTGGGAGTGTGTAGGAAACAAGTGTGACATGCTTTTTTGGAATGAGATGGGCAAAGTTGAACTGCATGAGAAGAGCACGGAGTCAAAACATCTGCAGTTTCCTCTGAAGAGGACTGCAAGTGGTTTGGTACACTGGGAAACATGCTACAGGTCCTCAGAACTCACTCTGGAGCATCTTTTTTTTGTTGTTTTTATTTCATTTAATTAAAAGATAAGCTTTCCTTGGCTCCATACCAGACGTCAGTTTTTCTCTGAATTCTTGCCAATGCAAGTGATTCAATCTTGGTGAGGTACTCACTCTGAGCAAAGCAATCATTTTTCCATTAAGCATCCAGAGGGGAAAAGAAATATAACAGAAAACATGCAAAAGTAATTAACCTTAGTTTTTCCACCAGAAATTTCTACCTGTAGAAAAGTAGCAGCTAGACCTATGATATTTGTGTTACTTCAAGGCCTATGGGAATAAAAAAAAAAAAAAAGTCAAATGCAATAACTATTAAGTTTATTCTAAGCAGAAAATCGTATCTCTATTAAAATAATTTTTACCTGCCACTCCTATTTATGGCTGCCCAGCTTCAATGATTTAAAGGGTTGAAGTGAAATCTTTTTTGCATCATGCTAATTTAGCAAAAAATTTTAAAATGTACGCCTGTTATCTCTATGGCTCCCAGTACACACTTATTATATTTCTGATTTAGCAAGTCATCTTGCCCTCTAACCTCTTCTCCAATTTGGTTGTTACTGTGGATTTGGAAAGGGTTTATCTGCTGCACTTTTTAGATGCCCCAGACTAAATGATTCCACGATTCTGTTATACAGACCATGTGAAGCAAACTGAAGCATAATGGAAGATGTTGATGATTTTTGAATCATCTATTAAACAAATACTAAAATTCTCATTAATGAATTAACATATATTAAAGAGTCATAAAGGAGTCAAATGTCAAACAGAATCTTAATTGCCATATATTTCAAACGTGTTTCAAAAGATCATTTTGCTACTGATACATATTTATTTATTTTTCCTTGTGAGAAGGAGGGAATTAATTAATGAATGTTGCTTTTATTTTCTTAAAACAAGGAATTCACATTTCATAGTTGCAGTTTTTTCCAGTAACATGTTAGCCTTCAGCCAAGGTAGAAGTGAAGATTAGGGACTTTGGGAGGAAAATTAAAAAATTAGTCCTACAGTTAATGCAATTAATGTTTAAAAATAAGAAGATGTTAT
This sequence comes from Pardalotus punctatus, assembly GCA_013400915.1. Classification (NCBI taxonomy): domain Eukaryota; kingdom Metazoa; phylum Chordata; class Aves; order Passeriformes; family Pardalotidae; genus Pardalotus; species Pardalotus punctatus. The sequence goes on along the minus strand of VZTX01031135.1, from coordinate 25,048 downwards.
TAATAGATCTTGTCACCTGTTGGCCTGATTGAGTTGTATTCAAACCTGGTGTTTATGATGAAGGAAAAGCATAGCAGTGCATGGAAAGCTGCCAAAGAGACTTTGGACAAGTTGATTTCTTAAATAACAGTAATTAACCCACTTACAGTTTCCTCAAGTGGACATAATATTGGAGGAGAAAGAGAAGGTGGCAAGTTGTTGAGTGGAAAACAAAAAAAAAGAAAAAAGAAAAATATTGATTTCTTAAAAAAAGAATCCTACTAGTGCAAGTACTGCAGTACACAGAGGGGGTTGGGCTTTGCTCCCAGGGAACAAGGGAAGACAAAAGAAAACAGCCTCGAGTTGCTTAGATTGGATAATAGGGCAAATTTCTTCACTGAAATAAATGGTTATTAAGCACTGGCACAGCTGCCCTGGGCAGTGGTGGAGTCACCATCCCTGGAAGTGTTAAAACCCATGAAGATGTGGCACTCGAGGACGTGGGTCAGTGGTAGACTTGGCAGTGCTGGGTTAAGGCTTGGACTTGATGATTTTACAGGTCCTTTCCAGCCAAAACCATTCCATAATTCTGTGATTTGAAATTAGTTGCCGTTTTTCACCGATTTAGTGGCAGCACCGAGGACTGAGTAACCAGCAGTGAAATGTCACAGTGCTGCAAATAATTAATTAAATACCTCATGTTTTCAGGTCAAATTATGCCTAAACAAATAACAGTCTGTGCATGTCTGAAGTGCCTCACATCACCAAATGCCAAGCCACTTCGCATTAAGTGATTGATGCCACACACAAATAGGCTCCTTGTCACACCAGCCCTAATCTGCTTTTTTAACCGTAGACCTTACAATGTTTGTACTGTAGTCGTTCAACTTTTTAATGGGAATCCAAAGGTAGATTGGTTATTTCCTGATTGGCTGATCTCTAAATCTGTAAATCTACACATGCGAGCAGTTTTCTGCTATGGCAAATTTCTTATTATTTTGATCTGTATCCAAAACAGTTGGATCTGGAAATCAGTACAGAAATGCAAGCTGACAACATCCCAGTATTTCCTGTGTTTCAGAAATGAAACTGAGATTCTGAGACCTTACAGAAGGCAGGGCAAAAACCAGTTATGGGGTATGCATTTACAAGACTACCATTTTCCATTCCTGAATACATTTAGAGGAGTATTACTATGAGAGAATACCTAGTGGTATTTTGCAGAAAGTCAGAAACATACACCACATATTCTGAAGGCACTCAGTTTTTTTTATATATATGAGATCATGCTATCCATTATTCCCTACTGATGCCTGGTCTATGATATTCGAGATATTCCTTGAGAATACCAGAGAAAGTGCAGATACCTTGGCAACCCCTCTAAAAAAAGTACAGACCCATTTTATTCATAAAACTACTACAGAATATTGTATCATCATAATATCAGATACAATATTCTGGATCTCATTTCTCTGTCTCATTTGGTAGTATTAATTTTTTACGAGTGCAGATGTTTTGTCTTTCTGCAGTTTGGTAGCGCAGGCTCTTCCTTCCTTCAGATATTTTCTATTCCTCACTGATGTTTCTTCCTGATACAATCCTTACTATAAACTTTCTTTGCGTGAGTAGGGAGTTCCAGCATTTCAGCAAAAGACTCACAGCATGACAAATTCCACTAGACCATTAGAAGCAGAATTAAAGCCCAAAGAGCTGGTAAATATTATTAATTAATTATTAAATCTTGGGCTCCAAATCATTTATAAAGTTCCAGAACATATGGGTGTGCCATGATCTGTAATACAGGGGCTCAGCTAGCCCTGACCACTGGCCCCCTTCTAGAAGCACAGGCTGGGTGATCTTGGCAAGCTTTGAAAAAAGATTTCTTTTGTTGAGCTTTTTTTACATCTCGCACAATATAAGAAAAGACTGAAGTGAAATTGAGACAGCGACAGGGAGAGAAAAAGAGAATCAAGATTAAAAACAGCAACATGGAAAATAACCTCAAGCTGTAATAGTGTAAAGTCAGAAGTAAACGCAGCAAGAGTAAGGCTGATCCTGCTTAAATGGCACAGGGCAGAGGTTTCCCAATGGATTGCAGCTGCCCAGCCAGCCGGCTCAAGAACTGCCTGCAGCGGGGTGGCAGGCTTTTAGGAAAGGCAGGACCTGTGGGGTGGCCTTCTCAAGAACATTGATAGGATTCCTTTGCCTCTGGAGATGTCTATTCCTAGTATTTGCTCAACCTAATTCATCAGCAAGAAAGACAGGAACACGTTTGAGCAGATCACCATCCTTTTGTTAAAGAGAAATCCAAATGAGTGAAAAGATGTGTGTATTTTATGGAAGCTGCACTTCCTGTGAGTCAAATCCTCAGGCTGTGAGGACAACTTAACAAAATATAACTCTTTAATAGCAAATGAGTCAACCTAAGGAATCAGATTTTCAGGCAGCTTAAATTGCCCTGATGAGCTTCCTTCATGCATTGTTTTCACTGCAGGAAGATATTCAGGACCTATGCAGATCACAGTAAACACAGCTGAACTAAGATAGCCATAGTTTAACAAAAATGAACCTTAAATTACTAATTAGGCAGGAGTGCAGAAATGAATTGTCAGAAAAAACGGAGCTCAAAGGTTTTTCAGTTTTCAGTTTTTCATAATTTAACAGACCTCTCAGCTATTTTAGCTCTTCTCTTTCAAAGAGCTCTGTTTGTGAACAGGCAAAAACAAAACTGAGGACCACAAAAAAAAGAAGACACCATGTCCAATCAATAGTGCAACCGAGACAAAGATCAGAGGGCTCATGTACCTGTGGTACTGGGCAGTTGGACTAAGATGCTGAAAGATGACTGGATGGTTTTGTTTTGCCATTTAAACATACACATGACCTTCTGAGTAGAGAGGGATAAGAGCTAGATATTAATATTTATTTCTCACACGTGCACTAGGATCTATATTTTCTTAGTCGGGTAGGAATGTTTTTCTCATATCAACAAATCATTATTTTGCCTTCAGAAAATCTCGTTGATAGCTTACAGTGATAGTTCATTTCAAACAAGCTGATTCATTCTCTTCTATGCTGCTGTATTTAGTTCCTACAGCGTGGCATTACCTGGGGTAGGTAATACTGTATTTGGAATAAACAATAACCATTTATTGAAGCATGAGCTGATGTTATTCATTTCCATCTCAGGCCACCATGTGCATACATGAAGTAACAGAGCACCGAGCCCAAAATATCTCGAAGGTCATGTGTGTGTGGATTTCAGCAATTCCATTGTCTGCTAAATCCTTCCATCTCTTCAGCTTCCAGTGATGGGATCAGGTTTGTGATGAGCTTTGTTACTCAAGCCCTCATTTTGACTCCACGGTGTTGAAATGTTCTGCTAAAACAGAAGCTGATAGGGTGCCACATCCAGGCAAACCGTGTGGGCGATACAGCAAGGTGCTTTCATAAAGGCATTTTCATATGGCAAGAAGAGAGAAATTCACCAACTCCCTCTATGCATAAATACTCTCAAAAAAACCCCAAACAAACAAAAAACCCCCCCAAAAAACAAAAAAAAAACCCTCCAAACTGCCTGTGCGATTTTGCAATTGGTCACTGAGAATGCTCATTTTTCTCATGTAAATATTTGTTCATGTGAAAAAGAAAGGAAGCTTGAGAGAATGGTAAATTTGCTTGTCTATCATTATACAGAAAGGCAGAGAGAGGAAATTAACTTTCAGAAATTACAGATAACAAGTATAGAAAGCAATGAGACCAACAAAGCCATAATCTTCTACTGATGTCACTACTCATGTGGTTAAAAAAATTATAAAGAAAAATTATATTTGAAATTAAACTTTAAGAAGATTTGTTGTTGTTGGCAGGTTTTTTGAGTTTAGAAGTCCTTATATAATGGATCTGGATACCAGAGGCAATTTCAGTGATCCAGGCTTTTTGAAGGATTACTTTTCCTACTTCTGAATTAAGTCTGGTAAAAAGATCAGATTTCATAGCAAAGATGAATATACATACAAATTTTGGGAGGAGGGACAGTGCTTGAGCTGAATTATTCCATCATGTCCAAGAGGATGCTTGGAGAAAAAAAAAACACCAAAAACCCCAGGAAATGCTGTTTGTGTGTGGAATAGGAAAGGCAAAGACTTAGTTTAATTAAAAGATTTAATGGGGGGAGAGGCTAAAGAGACCTACAGAAGATGTTGGACATCACCAGGGATGTCTGGTGGATTTCTGGATTACCTGACATGAACAGAGCATCCCATCTCTATCCTCTCCTTTTTCAAACAACACCCAGGCCAAGCTTTGCAATATACGACTTAGAAATCACCTCCCTTGGAACATTGCAATGAAAAGAATTGGAAAAAACCAATTGCCTCCCCTCCAGCTGGAGAATGCACTGCGTGATTCAGCCTTCCTGTTTGGAGCAGTCTGGATCTGAAGGCAGTGGCACTGAGGAGTGAGAGAAGACAAATGGGTGTTGATCGGCCTCACACGTGTCATTCAAAGCTTTCTGAGCTCTGAGTCTTCGGACATACGCAAATGTCCTGCACTGATTGGACCTGCAAAGTTGCAGAAGAAAAGGGAAGGGAAGTCCTAATGGAGGCAGGATGACAGCTTTCCACCCTGAGGGGGAGATTTACTTGGCAGCAGCAGCCTCTCTTTTCCTGAACTCCTTGCAATCCTCATCCATACCAGTCATCTGGCTTTGAAACCTCCAGTCATCTTTATTAACTGTATTCCTAGCATGACATTTTCTTCAGCAGAATTTCATATGGCTTCTGTGGCATGTTATTGTTTCTTTTATGAATGTTAGTAAGATTTTCCTAAAGGGAACTGGGGAAAACAAAAATAAGAAAAAAAAAAAAAAGAAATTGAGCTCCTGAGGAAAACAGAAAGTAATAAATCAAACAAAAGTCAATAAATAAAAATAGCTCTAGATTTTATTTTAAACAATTTCTCTGTCTTCTTTGCTATTATCCCAGCATCTTGAAACGTTAATATGGAAGAGTAGAGAATTAGTATCATGTTGACAATGTAAGACATGGATAACCAAAAGAATTGTTAAAATGCTTAAAATGAAATTTGTCTTTCTTCATTCATACTACTTTCAAGATTGAATTCATGCGCAAGAAATGATCCCACTGCTAAATTATTACCATTGCTTCAGTAAAAATGTGAGACTTTGGGGACATATGTGGAATATTGCAGTCCAGGGAGGAAAGGAAGGAAAAACTAACATAATGCTCCTGGGACTTCTGAGGAAAAAAAAGAGCACTCCTGCTGTGACTAAACTGCAGTGAAAATATATGCTGTCTATTAATCACTGCAAAGTTCCAAGACTATGAAAAAGAGATCTAAAACCTTCTGCATATAACCCAGCATCATTCATTGTTCTAGAGAAAAGCAAAAATGCACATACAGAACACTGGCTTGTAATCGTGCATCAGGCGACCGCGGGATGCAGCATTAACTCTGTTTAGTAAAGATTCTATCAGTTCCCTGGGGGAGATGCCCCTCTCAAGCTTTCTGCTGTTCCCAAAGCAGCACTTCTTACAGGGAACTCAGCATTTCCTTCTCTGCCATTGTTTGGGGCTGCAAAGTGACACCGGCTTTGTGCTGTGATGAAAATACAAAAATACACCCCTGGGGGTTCGTGTGCTCACTTAACGAATTGCACCTGATATACCTTGTCTGACTATTAGCCAAAGCTTTGATCATTCTTGAGCACAGAAAAACCTTTTACATGGTGAATGATGAGGCAAAGTGCCCAGTTGTTTGACTATTGTACATTAACTATGATCTCTTCATTTTGTTTTATTCAAACCTCAGTTTGTCCCAATGGAAAATGAGTATATTAAAATACATCAGGCTCATAACTGTGGCAGGGGGAGTAATCAATCAGCTTTTACAAGAATCCTGAGAGATTAGGAGTTTTTGAAACTGTTTACTTCCAGAAACTTTCTTCTTCTTCAGCTGTCTACCATTTCTCAAATATGTTGCTCCAGCTTTTCACAAACATTTTTTTTTAAGCTGCAGATCATTTAAAACAGAGGAAAATTCTATAAATACTCTCAATGTGTGAATATAGTCCCTCAAAGTTTGTTTTCTTAGCTGTTTTTACTAAAGCCATAGTACTTTGGGAATGATGTAAAAATATACATGATGACTTGCAGACATTTTTGTGACGTGCACTCTTCCTGACAAATTAAAACTGTGAGCCTTTGCAGTGTATAAGCTAAAACTGTACACCTAGGTGCAAGTTCATGAGGATTTAAAGGTCTGTTGGATCAAGGTCTTCATTCTTTTTGAAAACAGATCTTGGCTCTAGATAAGCAAGACGACCTCCATTTTATAAGAAGTAAATTTGTGTGTACACCTAAGCAAGCAGACTTTCAGCGTTTTGCAAAAAGTGTGAAATACCTGGTTTGCATCATTCTTTCTGAAATTCCAAGGAATTTCCCCAGGACACAGTGTACCTTTGTGGATATGCACATCCCAGCAGGGATCCAAGGAAGGCTAGGTAAAAATTATCTTACAATTCCATTGGAAATATTAACAAAAGCTAAATCTTGAACATGACTCTTAGAACTAGGGCTCTGAAATCTCTGCCTAGTGGTAGCTTTGACAGCTTGAAAGAGGATACAGCTCATAAAACCTGCTTCAAACTCATTAAATGGATCAAGGAAAAAAAATATGTACCTCAATTAAATAATTTTTTAAAAAAGGGGCTTGAAAAAACATCATTGGGCACAAGATGCCCAAATGTCTTGATAACAGGCCCCGAAAGGAAGTACCAGATAAAGATGCTTTTGAAATCTTGCCTTGAATTCAAGGGAACAGTTAGCAGAGCAAATTAAACACACCACTTGAGGGATGATGTTTAGCCATACATTTTGGCAACTTCCAGCTACCACAAATGGCATCACATTCTTGGAGTCAAATTTAATATTTTGGACTAGCCATCTTCTGCCCTCGGAGCCCCATTCTTCTGGATTCGGCAAGAAGGGCACTTTCCTTCTCTAGATTAATATTTTAATGGCTTTTTTCCCTAATTGTTCTGCTTGTTGCTGTGAGTTAGATTGCCTGGAAGCAAAACTCGTGTGACTCAATCATTTGTATATTCTAAACAGAGATGGAGAGAGGGGAAGGAAGTAGCATGAATAAAATATAAAAATAAAATGCCTTGCTTTGTCTGACCTGCTTTAAATGCCAGATTAATGTCTGCTTGATTTAGTTCTTTTTTTCCCCCTTGTTCATCTAACAAATGATTTCATAGCACTGTGTTGAACACAGTTTATTTTTACCACTAAAGCCCTGGATTCCAGTAGGGGTTATTAGTACTATGACATGAGTTCTAAAAGCTCAATACCATGAATACAAATCTTCTTAAAGAGAAAAGATTTCATGTGCATCGCTCCTGAATCAATATAACTCTAAAGTACCTTCCCTAAATTGGAATATGTTTCCTATTCATTTCTTGAGCTATTGTGTTTAAATAAAAGCTTCCTCATGGTCCATTTAGTTTTACTACCTGTATTTTAAGCACTGGACCAAGGAACACAAAGACATGGAAGTTGTGATGCCTGCTCTCTGTACCCAGCTCTGTCATTCTCCTAGCACTCCCTGCTGTTTCAATTTCCTCCGCAGAGAGGGAAAAGGTGATAAAATTTTCAGATATTTAAAACCATTTATGCCAACTCTGTGGCTGTTATTAAATTCCAGAAGGCTGGCTTGTATTTTATCTCTTATCACAATAAATTCCAGTGCAGGAACATTTTACAAATGATAAAGTTATTGCAGCTCTTCTTTTAGAAAAAAGCCAGAAGGGATCCCATCCTGTCAGCTGCTTTTGCCCAGAGCAGCTGTGGCTGCCCCTGGAATTGTCCAAGGCCAGGTTGGATGGGGCTCTGAGCAACCTGGGATAGTGGAAGGTGTCCCTGCCCATGGCAGGGGATTGGAATGAGATGGGCTTTAAGGTCCCTCCCAATAGAATATGGTTCTATTATATAATCTAGCTGTAAAATAGAGAGTTCTGCAGAGATTCATTAGTAGAGCTGATTTGAATTTGCATTTCTGTTTTTTTATTACGTTTTGACATTTGTCTTTGTTTAAATTACGAATGAAAATCAGTTTGTGGAATCAGTTTTCCTTTGGTTTCGTTTTTCAGAGCTCAGAAAATGTCATTGAAGAAAATTGCTTCAGGGAATTTGCCATTTTTTAATTGCACTTTGAAATATGAAGTGTCAACCAGAACATTGCATTTTTAAAAAAGAATCTTATTATTTAATGATTGTTCATCAGTAACAATAACAAGATTAGAGTAATAGTACTGCCAGTAGTCCAGTATGAAATAAAACATTTGAGGATTTTTAAACTATTATGGACAGTTATCTTTTAAGGATAACTGAGACATCTTCTTCTCTAGTAGATTAGACCAGGTGTCACTTGTATTACTACAGCACAAATGGTCAAGTGTTTGAGGAGGGGATATTTGACCTGGTACAAATTAGCTACTATATTTCATTACCTTGTGAAGAAAAGGAATATTTCAGTATTGTAAAAAGACATTGAAATGATGCAATACATAATAGACTTCTTCCTCCAATGCGCAGCTTCAGCCAGAGCAGACCTGTCCTCTCAGAGCCCTTTGCAGTCCACGAAAAGAGAGAGAGAGGCTCGTCCAGAGGCTGTCACAGTGCATCCCTTCAGGCCTGAAAGGCACACGAGGACAACTTCTCCATTTTTCCTCAACCATAAAGCAATAATCTTATATCCTGTAATCCACAGGTACCTCTAGGGGTGCTGCAAGGTGCACCTCAGAGCAGCAAACCTTTTCCTAGTGTATTTGAATTCAGCCTACAGCATTTTTCACCTGCAGTAAGAAATTGTTAAGGACTGCAGCAAAAAGAAATTGAAAGTCACTGCTCTAGATGCAGCCTAATAAGATTGTCCTTGTGGATCTAAAGTTAGCTGCTGTGAAAAAGCCTTATATGCTGTTTTCCATTTTCAAAGCTGTGCAAACATGTGAGATTTAATCCACTGAATTAGCTCTGTGAAAGCTTAGATCTTCCTGCAGCACTGCACTGCGTGGTCTGACACACTTACATAGCAGTTCTAGGATGCACCCAATTACCAATGCCTCACTTTGTACTCTGATTTCAGCTTCTTGCCCTGCGCTGCTTTGGCACATCGTCTCTCTCCTTTTATTTTTCCTTTCAAAAGGATTCTTTGCTGCCATCTACTTGGCACAGTCAATTACAGCAGCACAAAATGCTGCCGAAGCAGAATATTTACATCTAACCTTCACTTGAATAAGGTGCAAAGCAACTGAACAAGTATTTCCCTCTCTTATTTTTCTTTTCTTGAACACCTTTTAATTACAGTCAGATTCTTTCAGCAGAACACTGAGGTGATCATACTGATGCTGTATAGCTCATTGAAAGCAGTTTTGGAAAGTTCTGGAGCAGGGCACACCTCCTTTGAAATCTATGACAATTTATAGGGGCGTTGTGCAGTTGGGTTGGGGGAGATTTATTTTCCATTTTGCATTGTTGGAAATTGAAATTTATTTTGTTGGTAAAGCAAGAGAATATCTGTGCATTCCCAGAGCTCTATTTCTTCCTAAAGCTAAGGAAGATATCTCAAAAAGGGTTAATTCACCTTTTCCACCAGCAGGGAGGAGTGGAGCAAAGGATTCACCAGTGAACTTTCTCCATCCTGAGGCCCTGAAGGTGCACCCAGGAAATGCTAATGAGGGATGAGAAGGGTGTAACAACTCCGTGAGCGCTGACGGTGCACCCAGGAAATGCTAATGAGGGATGAGAAGGGTGTAACAACTCCCTGAGCGCTGAAGGTGCACCCAGGAAAGGCTAATGAGGGATGAGAAGGGTGTAACAACTCCCTGAGCTCTGTTTGCTCAGTCCCAGCACAGACAGATCAGTAACCTTCCAGCTCCCTCATCCACCAGCCGCACAGCTGGCTCTGCCAGTTTTTGCAGGGAGCTCTGATTCAACGGGATGTAACAAAATACATCAGTCAAGGAAACCGAGGCACCTTTCCCGTTGCTAGGTGTGTGTTTGCAGAACACCAAGCATGTCAGAACAGCCCTGCTGTGGCTTGTTCTGTGGAGGATGAATGAAAGGCAGTGTTTCAGGGTATGGATGCTTTAGAAACCATCCCTCCAACCAAAACCCAGCCCCAAACAGAAAAAGGAGGTGTTCACTCTGCACGGCTTGTTAGCCAGCTCATGTTAGATGACACTGATGAGGCAACTCCTGTTTAATCAGGGACTAAAAGGTTGAGCTGTCACAATTAATTTGCTGTGGTTGGTGGGTGGTGAGAGGAGAGGTTGCGCATCTTATCAGTTCTGTAAAATGATATTTGGGAGACTGTGTTTTTTCCCAACAATAACTCTTCACCTAAAGAATAGGAATAGCAAGAGAGCAGTATCACATGTGCTGGCTGTATTGCCTCTTATATACGTTACCAGGAATAGATTTGATGAATGCTATCACTAAGTAGCACCAATGACAAGTAACTGGTTTTGGGATGTTTTGACCTACAAGGAACTTGAAGAGTTAAAAAATTATTTTAGCAGGGGATATCAAGGGTATTGTCCCTTCAAATTGTTCTTTAAAAAGAAACAACAATTAAACCAGTGTTTTCAGTTTATCTGGTCTGTTCCCTTCTTAGCAGGGACATTCTGTGCAAAGAGGATGCTTGTCATCACCTACACTTTTTGTATCACCTTGGTTGGTGATATCCCACAATAGACTCCGGAGGGTGCTCCAGAAAGAAAGCTCTCAGACATCTTAGTAGGTCGCTGAACTTTTTAACTTGCCTTATTTCAGTTTGGTACCTGCAGAATGTAAGAAGACAGACATGACCAGTACCATATCTGGGCTCTAATGTTTATTATTTACATTTCCTTAACCATTTTATCTTTTTTATACAATTTAATAGTAAGAGAATGAAAAATAAAATCAATTTCTTCTCTATGTTTCTCTTTTTTGTCTTTTTTCTTTTCTATTTATAACCAAGTGGATATTTTATCTGTTATTTTAAGGAAGGGTCCACACACAAAAATCACTCCCCGCTCCGGCCCCGCCCCCGAGCCACGCCCAGTCCCCGCTCGTCACAGAGCCCTCCGCCTCTCGACCAATCAGATCTCTCAGCCGCGTTCTGACCCCGCCCCCCGGCTGCGATTCGTCACCATGGCTGACTTTCTTTGCTCCGCCTCCATTGTGATGGCGCTCAACTTCCATTGGCTGTCGCTGAGGGGGCGGGGCTTTACACTGCGTATATAAGAGGAGGGTGGGTGCTCGTGCTTGATGCTGGCTCCGCAGGGGGAGGGGAGCGGAGCCGTGGGGCGCCGGCAGAGAACAGCGGAGCGCCGCGCCCTCGGGCCCGCAGCGCTGGAGCCCCGGGACCGGCCCTGCCCCTCAGCGCCGCGACCCTGGAGCCCCGGGATAGGGGGGTGTGTGCGGCTGCCTGGGACGGAGGTGGGAGTGGTGCGCCCCTTCCCGCAGCTGCCGCTATTGGGTACCCGCGCCGGCCGCCCCAAATGGGAGGCGACGGAGGCAGAGCCGGCCCTCCGAGACTGGAGGGGGCGGAGGCTGGCCCTGGCCCGGCACTGGTAGGTTGGGTGGGGAGCCGCCGGGCTGCGGGAGCGGCGACCGCGCCTGCCCCCCACAATCGGGGGGGTCGGAGACAGAGGCGGCGCCCCCCAAAATCGGAGGGGGTCGGAGCCCGCGCCGGCCCCCCAAATCTCGGGGACGGAGGGAGAGCCTCCCCTCCAAAACTGAAGGGGGGCGGAGGCTGTCCCCGGCCCGGCATGGGTAAGTAGGATGGAGAACCAACGGGGCTGCGAGGGCAGCGACCGCGCCGGGCCCCTCAAAGCGGAGGGGACGGAGCCCCTGCCGGCCCCCCAAATGGGAGGGGGACTGTGTCTGCCCCCGGACGCCCCAAAGCGGGGGGGGGACGGAGCCCCTGCCGGCCCCCCAAATGGGAGGGGGACTGTGTCTGCCCCCGGACCTCCCAAAGCGTGGGGGGACGGAGCCCCCGCTGGTCCCCCGAGATTGGAGTGGGGTGGAGCTGTTCCCGGCCCGGCGCAGGTAAATAGGATGGAGAACCGCCGGGGCTGCGAGAATGGCGACCGGAGCTGCGAGAATGGCGATCGCGCCTGCCGCCACGAAGTGAAGGGGGACGGAGACGAAGCCGGCGCCCCCCCAAAGCGGAGGGGTACGAAGACTGTCCCCTGGTCTGGCACAGGTGAGGAGGATGGAGAACCTCGCCATCATCCTGCGCGACGAGAGGGACAGGGACACCACCACCCCCCATCCCCCCCGGGGACTAGACAAAATAAAACTGGCCGAAATCAAATGTAACAACACGTAAAATACTTTGACTGATATTTGCTCTCCCAAGGAGTCACTTGTGATGAAATTGCAAGCAAATCACAAAACCCCAGTCCTTCCCACAGGAGAGGACAGAGATAACCCTCGCCCGTGCTCTGGGTGTGTGGAAATGTCACAACTTAGCCAATTCCTGTCAGCCCTCGTAAAATTTCAAGGGAATGAAGGGGACAGGGGGTGGAATAATTTCCAAGACGCTTGCTTGCAGCGATCTTTGATTTGCATATCAAAACACAAATTAGGTGAGTAAAAACAGAGCAGAGACACCAGTGTATTTTATCTTCACCTTTTTTTTTTGCAGAGTCTTGCATTGTGTCATCACTGCTGTGTTAAATGCATCTTTCAGAGCTCTATAAATAAAGAACAGTGGATTCTAGTATTTAAGCGGTCTGCAGAATGATTTGAGTGATGTCCACCCATCCAGTATTATTACACATACCTCCTCTCTATGGACACAGATGCTAATGTTTATGTTAGCTGGTCTAAATTTTCTAATGCCATTTATTTGGAAGTGAGCATTAAGTTGGATTTGGGCACAGTTCCAAATTCAGCCAAAGGCAGTTTATTTTCCAAAGAAAACACTGTTGACAATAGAATTGGAGTTTACAGACTGGGTCTTCTAAAGAGGGACTTTCATGCTGGGACAAACATGCAGAAATGAAAACATTTTGCATTTTTCTTTGCTAGTATGTACATTTCTGAGTAAATATTATTAAAGATGCTTGCATGAACACTACACATCTTCTCCTGGAAGCCAGATGGCTTTTTCTGGTTTTATTCTGCAGTTAGAAAGATGATGTCTGATTACAGTAGAGTAATAAAGTAATTATTCCCTGATAAAATTATAAGCCAAGGCTCCTGGTCAGATCTATGCCAAACCCCTTCAGCATCACTGGTCTCTTCCAAGTATTTCCTTTATTTTCATGATGTTACAACACATCCCAATCTTCCACTTTAGTTTGCTGCTTGTTTTGCAATGGAAAATTGTCCTTTTGCAAGAGCAGCAGCAGCAGCTTTCATTTTATAAATATCCACCTCCATGAGCAAGATCTATGTCTATACAAATATTTATAATTCCTCTTCTGTTAGGAGAAGGAAAAATAGATTTTATAATTAGGGAGAAGCAACAAACAAGATGTGCAATTGCAGTATTAGCAGGTGTGAAGTCGAAACTGTGAAACTTCCACAGTTACCTTTACCAAATATGCCAAAATTAATTAGAGAGATTGAAGTGTATTAGAAAAAAATTCTTTATGGCTGAATTAGAATTTATAACCTTTAATATAACCCCTAAACTGAGAGAAATTGTCCAACTTAATTATCTTTTAATGCTGCACACCAGAGTTACGTTCTGACCACATAAGATAAAAGAAGGAACTTTGCATTAAAATTCCTGGGCACCACTTCTTAATAATTACACTGAGGTTTAGTCTTTGGATGCTGCTGCTTTGAATAAGCAAAGTCATATCTGTTTAAGCTCTAGTTTAACCGAGTGAGATTCAGAACATGATCTGGAGCCTGCATAAAAATGGGTGCTGGTTAGCCGGGGGGTACAATTTGAAGTATATGGCAGTATGTATTTCTTCTGTTCAAAAGGCTTTTTGTTTGTCCATTAGGTTTCAATAGTTTTGTACTTTTGAACAAAACAATCCACATTTCCTGTTTTTTCTGATGTCAGGGAAATGCTTGTGAAGTCTTTCTCTTAGTGAAGTATCAATAAAGAATAAATATATTTTCCAGTTCAAGCATTGCTGTTACCAGGGTACAGGCACTATAGCAATTAGTGCATACCAAGGCAGGCAGGAAGCCACCACCCTTTGAGAGTGGATTCATGATGTGGTTTTAAGTGTGTGATGCTCCCAAAAGGGTTAGTCCTGCCTTCCCTCTACTCAAAAATACCAAGAAAACTCCTTACTGTGGGATTTCAGCCACTGTGCAGTCAGCAGAGCGCAAAAATCCCATGAGCAACCGTCAGATCCCTAAAGGATAGTTACCCCAGCTGTAAATCCAGTGTGTGCTGAGTCAATTGGGTGGGTGGGTCAGAGGGATTTTTACTGTGGTTGTGCCCACCCTCCTTTGCTATGTGTGACCGCGTGAGCCTCCCTGCATGGACACCCCATGGGAGGGAGCCGCTGGACAGATGACCAATGCTGGTGGATCTTGCCCTGGGTGCTCTCTGGGAATTGCTCAGCCTCATCTACAAACCCATAACCCGCAGTGTAGGATGGCTTTAGGCTCAGTAGGGCCATCTGGATCTTTTAGAGGCCTCAAATAAGTCCTGTAAGTCACCCAGCACCTTCAGGCCACGCTGCTGTGCGGGGGGAATTTCGTGTATAGCATTCAGCCTTCCTCTGCTGGCTCACCTTGTCACTCCAGGTGCACAGAGGATATACCTTACCCTCAAACCTTCCAGATAAATAGGGGCAGAGGCTCTGTGCTTGCAGGCAGCCTGCCAGGCTCTCACAGGTGCAAATGGCTTCAATGTTCAAGGTTAAGCTTAATTTGCCGAGTTGTCATTGGGCTGGCCAGGTTAAATTTTGTGATCTGCCCAGCACAAGCAGCATGTGGTTGGCTTGCCCACTAAACATTTAGTAGCTGTGTGTACTCATTGTCACACCCACCAAGCACAGATACAGGTTTCTTTTATGGCTGTGTTGCTCTCTACTTGTACTTCAGCACTTCTCCGGAGGCTGTTTTACCCTGAAAGAACCCACACTTCTGAAGAACTGCCACGGGAGGGCTCCCGTGTTCAAGGTTTTCAGATACGGGCACATTGGCAATGCTTGGGAAGGGCTTTATTTCCCTTCCCTTCCCTTCAGCATTGGGGAGATCTGGCTCCCACATGTCAGGAAACAAACAGTCGAACTTTGAGCCACTCACGGTGGCTGCTATGACCAGGCTATGTTACACTGAAGCTCACCCTCCATGTCTTTCCCATTATATCACTGTTCTCCTGACCTTTTTAATTTCCTAATATTTCCAGACTTAGACTCTGGCGTAGTAAGTTGGATGATGTTCTTAAAGGACTGCATGATGGAGGCCTGTAAGATGAGTTTGCCTAATTCACTTTCACTGGCCAAAGCAATTTCTCTGCCCTGCCCTAAGCAAATGCAATTGCTTCATCTTCCTGGTCACCTTGTCAAGTAGGACTTACCATGCTGAGCACTCTGAAGCAGCTGAATGAGTCAGGAAGGAGTTCCAGAAAGGCTACAGCCCCCTGGTCTGTTTAGTTTGTCCATAGGATAAGAGAGCTCAGCCATGACAAAGGGTCTGGCCCAGGATCCTCATGGAAAGATTTAGCTCCACGGAGTGATTTCATTGAACATTTTCCTGTCCAAAGATGCAGACACTGAATACCTTCTTTGGAAAAGACTAGAAGATAAAGAGCAGGAAAAAAAGAGATGTGAAAATGTAAACTTCTATCTCTTTTCCCCCCGTTCTTTTTCTGTATGAATATTTTTAGCACATTTAAAACTTCTAACACAGGATCTTTTCCATGTCTTTCTCACTAAGTCAGTTTTTCTCCAGACTCAGCAAAACAAGCTCCATTTATTAATGTGAACTTGTCCCAAGAGCTGGTTTTGCCAAGTCTTGAGCATTAGAAATCCCCTAAAAATCCTTTCCTTCTCATCCATCCTCCTAGCCTTCCTCTCCCACAGCATACACAAGGCACTTACTTAAGGTTTGCTCTGAGATCAGAGTTTCCTCAGGATGTTCAGCCTCAAAGCTTAAGAAACACTGCAACATATTAGTCACCTCCCTCACCACAGTTCCCAAACACCAGCCAGACTTCCAGCTGATGCAATTCATCAGCATTACCCTGTCAAGTTTCACTGAGGACCTGACCACGGCCACTCGCTGGCCTTGTTTTGTGGGTAACCTGAGAGGCACCGCATCCAAAACAAAACTGGGGGGAACATCCCTTATGCTTAGGGTCATCTGAATACTAAATTTTTGCTTGGAGTCAGATACAGATAAAAAGAAGGGAATGTGTGTGTATGCCTGTAATTGAGATTTGTAGAAATGTGTTGATAGTAGTATTATCCTGTAGGAATATCCCTCTGCCTTTTGTGTCTCACGTTGCCCAGAAATAATAACAGCACGTACAAGAAACGTCAACACAAGGAGTACATACCCAACAATATTTACTTTACCATAATCATGTTTGAGAGCTCTGCAGTAGATATAATTCACCCAAGTAGATATAATTCACCCAAAATTAATTTTTTTTCTTTCCTTTCATGTCTTCTCTGGATTTCCCAGTTTTCAATGCCATTTGCAAGAGGACAGTTTGTACAGCAGATCTGTGGTGTCTGTCACAATGTGGGGCAGCTCCTGCCCCTCACAGCACAGGCCACAGGGGAGGGACTGTACGTGTTGCTTACGCAGTGGTGACACTCACATCCCTCTGAGTAACAACAAACTTTCCTTCCCAGCGCATCCCAAAAGATAACTCTGATGCTGTGGCAGAATGCTATCTAACTCCATTGTCACCTACCTCAGTACAAGCCAAGAATGGAATCAGGAGAAATGCATCAGAGTAAGTTTACAAGGAATCATGTCTTAAAAAAATTCTAATCAGCTTTCTTGTCAAAGCCCAGCTGTATTTTCTGCTCATGTTTTTCTCACTGGATGTACAAGTTAATATATTCCTTAATAATTTTCCAGAGAAGTTTTGTTTTGTTTTCCAGTTTCACAGAATGGTCGAATGGATTTTCCTCAGACTTTCTCCCAGAAGCCATTGGCTGACCACAGTGATGGAAAATTTCAGCCTAGAAAGTAGAACCTTTCAGAAACTCAGGAGCAAGGGAAAACACTGGACTTGGAACAAAAACTGTTTTGAAGCCTTAACTACAATACTACGTCAACACCCATGTGGGTGCTATGGTACAGACATAGCATTGATTTACACACGCAAGTTTTGAAGCTGAGGCAATCACTGTTAGTTATTTTATGGACCAGTAACACAAGAAAAACAGAAGATGCACACAGCTGGGTTGTTCTGCTGGCCTGATTTGACTCACCAGACTTTCTCAGGAAATGCTTGAGCGTGTTTCATTCAGTAGGTGCAGCCGGCAAGCCTGAACAGAGCACCTGTTTGATGTGGTTTTAGGGCTTGCACATCCTTTGTATCACACAAGCTCATGGGTGCTCAGGGCAAAATGAAATTGGCTGAGGATTAAATGGCAAGCATATACAGTGGCACCTTCCAAAAGTCCTCTGATACTATTAGAACATACAAATCAGAGCCTGGGTGACAAACTCATCTGCCAGTTCACCCCCTGAAACCATGTGATGGCACAGAGGATGAGAAGAAGCAAATCTAAGGCAAGAAACTTGATAGGCACTCATGGAATTTAGTCCTCTGAAGGGATACCATCATTCATCTTCTGTATGAGAATCAGGAGAGATGTTGCTTGTGGGGACAGGCAACAAAACCGTTGGGAATTATCCTGAATGTGTGACGTAGCCTTTCCATTTTGCTTTTCACCCTCTGTGAAAAACTTCTGCTGACAGGTAAGAGAGGGTTTGCTACCATGGCCTTAGCCATTGGATTACAGCTCACACTGCTTCACATGGAAGAACTCTGTAGCCTAATTGTGCAAGAACAAGTGCTCGCAGAATAGCAATTGCTGTGTCTTTCCATGCTGTGTGTCAATTATTTCTCCCTTATAACACCAGCAGCAGCTCAGGAGAAACCAATTTGCTGCTGATGCAGTTTGAAGCGGGAAAAACAGTTAACCTAAACAGAAGCAACCTAAACAAAGTGGTCTTTGGCCTCAGTGACCAGAGCCCCTGTGCTAATTTACGTCTGGGACCACAAGTTGCCAAAATGCTTTTCAGTCTCCAGGTCGGTGAAGTGGTTTTGGGTTCTGTGCAGAAGGTGGTTAATTTTTCTAAGCTTTGATCTGCAATGAAAAACATTTTTTCATTTTACATTTAAAAGGCAGAATATCTAGCCATTCCTTTGACAGTAGGAGAGGGATTGGTTCTTGCATAAGCTTAGCGTAAATACCGAAAGAAGAGAAAATGTATGTTCCCTAGCCCAACTGCTTGTGATTGCTTTGCCATCCTAGTTTCCATTAGAGGGTGCCCTTGTTTCAAAAATTCCCCAGCCTGGGGTTTCTTCCATCAAAGGGCTGTCTTTAAAGCAGGTCTTCAAGTTAGGTGGTCCAGTCCAGTTAGTAAATGCTAAGTAAGGTAGAAGACAGCATGATTAAACAAGATAGCATTACTTATTTTCCCTGCTGTACAAGTCAGGAGCACTGCAGACATTAAAGATCAAGAGGCAGCAGCTGCTCTCCTTGGAGTCTCTCGTTACACAGACCCTGCACAGAGCCTCACCAACAGGCTGAAAGCACTTTTCGCAGTTTCATTCTTTCTTTCTTTTAAAAGGGAAGAAGCCAAAAGACTATTTACATTTGCATTTTAGAGTCCATCTATATGAAAACCTTCCACTTTGTACAGAATATTGGAAAGAAGCTGCATTTATAGGACTTTACAACTAGGTGAATTTTAAGCAAACCAAATAAAGCACAGTCAAGCGCTGGATAGGTTTTTCTACTGTCACGTTGGCAGCAATGACTCAGTGCTGGAAGAGGAGATGCTTGATCTCTGCAGCTGTCCATCCCAATAACCTGCACATGATATCCTCCTTCCTGCAGAGCCTTCCATCTAAAAGGCAGCAGGATATTACTTGAGGGAGGTGCTGGCACTTGCACAAAAGGCACAATGCAGCCACTTTGTATTCCTCTCTTCCCTTCCATTCTTCCTTTCGCTGTTCCTGTAGATGATGAAAATTGCCATCAACTGTCCTCGACAGGTGTCCTTCTTCTTCACTCCAGTTCCTGCTGTCATGAAGCCTCTGTTCTGACAATCCATATGGATGCATTTTTTAAAGTGCTCAAACATGAATGATTTTAAAAGGAGATAGCAAGAATGACATCGGGTTCCTGGAAGAGCAGTGTTGGCTAAGAACTGTCAATATTTGAGAATCTTACAGCTAAACATGTCTGCATCTGCCTTAGAGAAGAGGCAGTTGACCCTTCAGGTGTTTGGAAGCTGCCCCCACCCCCAAGATCCAGCTGCAGACTGAGGAGAAACCAAATTCTCCCACCACTTCAGTTTCAGGCTGCTGCAGTTACAAGTGACACTCCTGGCTATGATTTCTACCAGTGTTCGGCAGCAGCTGTGCCCCCAGCTGGGAGCTTTCACTTTCTATTTTTAAAATCAGTGAAATCAGGAGCATATGTGGCCTATAATTTACCATGTATTTTTAATAATAAAATCCACTCAGCAGTGTATCAGTCTGTAATTCTATGCAGGAGATGCTTTGCTCCCTCGGAGATCCTTTATCAGGATTTAATATACCTGATCATAGTGGTGTGGTGATGTTCTTTACAATTTGCCATCATCAAAGTGTACAGTACATCACACAAAAGCTTAGACCATACCGAGCTCTTTGCCCAAGACCAGGCTCAGAAGCAAATAAGTGAAAATTGCTTCTCACTTTGGTGCAAAATTGGAAACATGCATGACAACCAGGTACATCCCAGATGCTTTCTTATTCCTGGGTTGGGACAACAATTAGTGAATACAATACATTTCAGTTCATAGCACTTTTGTGAATTTAGTGGTTTGTGTATTTAAGTGTGCATATATTTTAAGCATTGTTATATTTTCAGGTGGAACAATTTCTAGCTAGAAGACAAAATTCTATAGGAGAAGGAGGAAAAAAAAGAATATAAGTAATATCTGGCTAAGGGTGAAAAGAAAACTGAAATGATCTTCCCTGCTGTGAAGCTTCTAGGAATGATATTGCTGACAGGTTTAACCCAAAGGTTAGCTGGTGAAAAATAAACACAACCTCATAGAATCATATTTGGCTTCTGCTCAGTCATCAAATTGTATTTGTGTCTCAATTACTTCTCCTCTCAAAATAATTCCAGCTTCATTGTCTTTGGGTTTTTTTGTTAGTGGTTTTACCTTTCATGCTTTCATCTGTGAAGCTCACCAGTAGTAACTGTCACACTGGGACCAGGACTGTTTGATGTCTTCCTTAATGGCATGGGCGAAGGGATCGAGTGCACCCTCAGCACATTTGCAGATGACACCAAGCTGAGGGTGCAGTGACACACCTGAAGGACAACCAGAGGGACCTGGAGAAGCTTGAGAAATGAATCATGGGAATCTCATGAGGTTTAACAAGGAAAAGGGCAGGTGCTGCCCCTGGGGGCATGTTTTTAAACTGAAGGAAGGTCAATTTAGATTAGAGGAAGAAGTTTCTTAAAATGAGGGTGGTAAAACACTGGAATAAGTTGACCAGAGAGGTTCTGGATGCTTCATCCCTGGAAAAATTCAAGGTCAGGCTGGATGGAGCTGTGAGCAACCTGACGTAGTTGAAATGTCCCTGCTCATTGCAGGGCAGGGAGGAGAAGCTGACCTTTAAATGTTCCTTCTGATCCAAACTATTCTATGATTCTGTGATCACTGTTCAAGGAGGCACTTATTTACAAGAGCAGTGCTCATCATTCACAGCCACGTACTCAGATCTCCTCAGACCTCAGTAAACAAGGCTGTGGAGAACCAAGAAAATACTTTGGCTTTTAGAATGTCAGACTATTCTACTCTAGCACCATCTGATGTAGATATGGTTGACTCACTTAAAAGCCAGAAGTGGAAACTGAGAAGCAGCTTGGCTAACAATGTCCCATACTTGAACCTGCTTTGGGAGTGGGATAGATAAGATAACATAATAGAGCTTTTCCGTCTCTGGTTTCTAAAAGTCACCGTAGGTTTCAGGAAATGGTGAGTCAACAGGTTAGCAGATACATCTGTTTGTCTGTTTTGCTGGCTTCTTTGTTTGCTCTGTATCTCTTGGTTACCCTGGAAATAAGAGAAAACCCCAAAACATATGATGCAAGTAGGGAGACACAGAAGTCAAAGACAAATAAGGTTAAATAAAAGTTTCTTATAACACACTTCAGAAGGTAATAAATTCTGAGCTGTTCTGCAGGCTTTCTGGGAGACCTGGTTCAAAAATTTTCCAAGCCAGGTGCATGATCCAGAAACAGAGTTTTCATCTGTGTAAAATGCTTTCCATATCGACAGCAAATGGACTGTCTTTCAGATCACAAAGACAACATCCTTCCCAGAGCTGGACATGCAGGAGATTGCCTGATTTGTAATAGTTAGGATGGAAAAGTGAAGTATTAGTGGTTGGAGTAACCGTTAGTCAAAGTCCTGGGCTACTTTGTGTGCAGAGATGGTTTTTGAAGACTGAAGCTTCTGGTTTTTGAAGACTGAAGCTTTCCTACACAGAGGTTATCAACTGGTTTAATTTCTTTGACAAACACAAACCTAATAGGAGCTAAGAAGAAAACAACTTAGTTTTATTCACCTTTTGACCTGAGGTAGAAGTTCAGCTCATTTTCCTGACAATGATGTGGTCTCAAAGCAGCTATTTTCTGTGTCCCATTTATAAAGATATTTCAAGAACAAAAAGAGACAAAAGAATCCACTCATCTCATAAAATGTGACTTTGAGTTGCTTAAACCCTCTGGTAAAAGAAGAAAGAGGAATTGAGGTTGAATTTCTGAATAGAGGCTTCCGAATGTCATAACTACTGGTAGAAAAGAAAGAATCCAGACCAATGGACCCATTTTTTATCTCCTGTTATGCCAGAGGAGGCTTCTACTCTGATGAAGCAGTGGAAGGGCAGAGATATAGAAGAGACTCGAAGTAAAAGTGAATGTGAATGCTGATGTCAGCAGCTGGTAAAACAGCACAGGGCAGAAGGTGCCAAGTTGCTCCAGTCAAGTTGGCACATCCACATGGCACAAAGCCTTTCTGTGATACTAGATCAGGTCCAGAAGTACAGCTCAGCAGCCTCAGCTCTCCTGCTTGTTCCATGGCATGGTGAAAATAAACCCATTGTACCACTGGGGCTGAAATTCCGAGCCATTATTTTTCTTTCATAATGTCCGTTTCCAAGCTGGCTGTGCTTCTGTGCCAAGGTATAATGTGGGTAACGTTCACTGTGAAACATTGGCGCTGGGTGGTTTTCTAGGAGGCTCCTTTGCTCAGTGGCAAAGAGCAAATACCTCCTTCACACCCCCACACATGCTCTACCAGAGGAGCAAAGAACAGCAGTGCCTTCTCCTGACATGCACTTGCCAGGTCTGTCCTTTAAAAGCCTGCAAGTCCCTGGGAGCATCGGGAGCACTGCCTTGAATGCCATCGATATCCTAGCTTACAAGGTGCATCCGTGCGCAGTCCTCCCACCTAGACCGTGCCTGCAGCCTCTTCTGAGGCTCTGTCCCAGGAAGAAACCGCTCCTGGCTGCACGTCCAACAGGAGCATGACGTTACCCAGGAGTACCCACCATGTCACCAGCTGGTTGGTATCTGTGACACTGGAAAGCACGGTCCCTCTTTCTCCACATCACCACTTCCACCCCTGGCTCTGCCCATGGTGTCATCTGCTCAGAAGTGAGTCTGGGGTACTCTGCAAAACAGAGATCTGCCTCTCACATCAGGGCTGAGCAGAGGGGGAGATGCTCTGCATTAAGCTTGTTTAGGAAGATTAAAGAGTAAGGAATATTACGATTTTTTGTTTCCTACTTCCCTTTGTGCAAGTAAATGGCTCCTGAGAGGAGACAGAAGACCTCACCTTAAGCACTTTCCAGAAAGTAAGCAAGCAAGCCCCCCTACCGAAGTCTGCCTGTTAATGTAAATTGCCAGGAATTATCCTTTTAAGAGATAAAGGGGAGAGAATGAATAGAGAATATGATTGTGCCTTGCAGCCAATTTGAGAGGGAAGCTGAGCTGGGTTTGGCATAATGCTGGCTCAAATTTCACCTGTAAAAGCCCTGTAGACATTAAAAAAGCATTCATTATCCACCCAGACACAAAAAACTCATTATGCTCTGTTTTTCCAACCTTGCTAACTATGTTCCTGCTGAAGGACAGTATTACCTGCTTCCTTCAAATTGCTTGCAGCTCATGGGGGTTGGTTTTTAATGAGACAGAAGGTTCTTGGCTGGGCTTCTCCCAAATGACCATGGACCTAGACATATGGATTCCTGGTTCCTCTTTAAAATGTTCAGGTACAAGCATGTTCCCAAGGCCTGCTCATCTTTGCCATTTCTTGGGATACTCACACGTAACAATCAAGTGACATTTTGCCCATAGCGAAAAGAGTTCAACTAGAATCCGACAGCCCAAGTGAGGCATTTTTCACATTTCTGTGTATAACAAATCTTGTGCTGTCTAATAAAGGATAGTAAATGCCTTCCATAACCTATATAGGCATTTTTCTACAGTTTGCCTCCTGCATGGTAGAGAAGGGTCTATCTTGAATTTGATGATGAATGTAGACATCCCCATTAAAGGCTTAGCTGGACCCTATAAGTAGGTTTTATTTCAGTTCTGCATAGACTTTTATTAGCACTTTGGCTTCAGGAGGAAAAGTGTTGTAGCTACCCTTAATCATGGCATCGCAGCTGTTAGCATAGCAATAACATCCCGGCACCACAGTTGGTGTTTTCCCTGAGCAAAGGCAGCAGTTTTACCTGGTGGTCTGATGGTAACATAAGCTTTGGCAGTGACTTATCCTGCAGGGTGCAGGTGCCACCCTGGCTGTGCTCCCTGCCAGTCATGTCCAGGCTGAAACCAGGGACCTGCCATCTGAAAGCACCAAGTCTGTCTGACTACCCTGGTCACAACAACCCTCTGCAGCTCCAGGCTAGGGGCAGAGTGGTTGGAAAGGGCCTGGTGGGAAAGGCCCTGGTGGTGCCAGTCCACAGCGGCTGAACATGAGCCAGGTGTGGTCAGGTGGCCAAGAAGGCCAATGGCACCTGGCCTGTGCCAGCAGTAATGTGGCCAGCAGGGCCAGGGCAGGGATTGTCCCCCTGTACTCAGCACTGGTGAGGCCACACCTTGAATCCTGTGTCCAGTTCTGAGCCAGTCACAGCAAGATGGACATTGAGGGGCTGGAGCCTGTCCAGAGAAGGGAATGGAGCTGGGGAATGATTTGGAGCATAAGCCTGATGAGGAGTGGCTGAGGGAGCTGGGGGGCTCAGCCTGGAGAAATAGAGGCTCAGAAGGAACCTTCTCACTCTCTACAATTCCCTGACAGGAGAGTGAAGCCAGGTCAGGGTTGGTCTCTTCTCCCAGAGCCCCAGCAATAGGACAAGGGGAAATGGCATCAAGCTGCATCAGGGGAGGTTCAGGTTCAGCTTTTTCCTCAAGACCCAAAGGTAACTTGGGACTCAATTTTTTTTTTTTTTTTTTCCATAAGGAATATCACTCCAGCTTGAATACATTCTTCTGTGCAGCTCTGATTTCACAAAAGCGGGCACTGGTGGTAAGCAATGCTTAATGAAACACTTAAATGCTACCCAGGTTCCGACAATGTGAAAGCACAACAGAAAGAGAGGTGTAGGGGAGGATTTTCTTGCCATGGCTCAAGGCATCCTGCACTGAAGGAGTTTTTCCCTATGCAGATCCCTCAGAAGAAACTAGGATGGTAGAGTCAGTGGGACACAGTATATGAATCACCTCTTACCTGGAAATCCAGATCCCAGAGTGAATGGGTAGCAGACAATTTGGTGCCATGCAGTATGAGATTGTTTTCCTGCAGCTTTTGGTCTG
>VZTX01031134.1:103145-144328 GCA_013400915.1 Pardalotus punctatus | reverse complement strand
CCCACTCCGGGGAACCCCAGAGAACGGGGTGGAGTTGCTCCAGTGTCTCCCTGGGGATTTCTTGTCTACTGTCCTCTGGGGGCTTCTTGGTTTCTCAGGTGAGAAAGGGAAAACAGTCCGGAATAGCAAAAATCCAGAATGGGGACAAAAAAAGGCAAAAAACCAAAATCCCAGGGAAGGAAAAAAACCTAGCAGCAACCACAGACAGTGGCAACAGCCAGACTAAGCAATGTCCTTTCCCCCTCGCTCCTCGGCAGAGAAGCCTGGGGGAGTTTCAAAACAACCCACGCCCAGCAGTTTCTCTCAGCTGCTGGATGCAATTAAAGCTACAGGACCACATTTCTAAGCACATATGCAAACGATAGGGAATACAAGTATCATAACATCACCCCAAGACACCAACCCAATCCATTCTATGATTGTATGGTATGACAGTGAGGAGCTTCTTTTATTTCAGTATCTGTTAACCTAATAACATGTGAGACGATCAATGACTAATAAAGTTTTGGCTACACTGAGAACATTTACTTTTTCAGAGCACTACTGTGTCTGACTGGGATGGAGTTAACTTTCTTCATAGGATGTGTTTTGGATTTGTTACTAAAACACACCAATGTTTTGGCTGTTGCTGAACAGCGGTGAGAAAACACAGCCTCATGGTTTTCTCCTTTTCCTATTCTGCCTTTACAATTAATAGGCTTGAGGTGGACAAGAAGTTCTGAAGGAATACATCTGAAACCACTGACCCAACCTGATCAAAGAAATATTGTCTCGTGTAGTCAGAAATAAAAACTGGGAAGGTTTTTCTTCCAAAGCAGCTGTTGCTTGGAGACTGCCCAGACTATTTATGGCAGGTGGAAAGTAATTACTTTTGCATCACTTGGGGTTTTTTTCCTCCTTCCTTCCTTTATTACACTACAATTATCTCAGTCCATGAGGCTATTTCACTTTTGGTCTCTCCTTCATCCCAATAGAGGACAGCAGTAGAGGAGTGAGACAGTGACTGTGTGGGTGCTCACCCCTGGACAGGATCCACCCTCAGGACTGAGCAAGTCAAGAGGGAAGTGGTTATGTTAGATTTGATTTGCACTAAGGGAGTCACTGGTTAAAAATTTAGTTGTCACAAAATAGTCACTGTTAAAACAAAGGAATGTTAGCAGTAGAAATAGGATAACGGATTTTAGAAAAGATAGACTTAAATGAGCTCAGAGACCTAGTAAGTAGAAAATTTCTTGGAAAGAAATTTGAGGGACAAAAGGAGTGCAGAAAATCTTGTATTAACTGTGCTTAAGGTAGAACAGAAAATTCTCCTGGAGCAGAAAAAGTCTAACAAAGGAATAATACGACAGCACCAACTTTCTTTAACATTCTAAAAATTGAAAAGGAATTGTACAAAATGCGGAATCAAAACCCCATGATTGGAAGTAGAAAAGAAGAGCAGAGTCATCCTACGGGATGTCAGAAAGGCTAAAGCACATAACAGTATAAAAGGTAACAAAAAGATTGTCATTAGAGTAACATCCTCTGATTTTTAGTTAGGAGAAAAAGAGAGCAGATGGTAGATGATACAGAAAAGGCTTCTTTTACTTCAGCAGAAGTGGATAGCTGACCAGCTATTAAAGAAAATCAATTTTAACCAGAGGCTGTGCAATAAAAAATTAGGCTAACCAGTGTTTGACTAATTTAATGGAAATGGTCTGATAATATTCAGTGCAGTGTGTTCAAAGAACTAGCTGAGTCTGTGTGTGGGCTATCAGTCATTGTTTCCAAAAGCGTATGGAGGTCATGTAAGGTAAAGAAACAGTGGGTATGGGCAGGTGTTATAACTATTTTTAAGAAGAAGAGATCCAGCAAATTATTAGGTCAGACTAGATTTGATTCTAAGAAATGTACTAGAACACATTATTGGCAATCAATTTATCAAGACCAAGAGGATAATAAATCGGTAAAAAAATCAGGATCATATTATGCTGAAGGAATATAACTTCCTTCTTTGAGAAGATAGCAAATTTAATGTATAAAGAAATGTGCTATATGGTCGTTGTCATGGTTTAGCAATGACACTCCCTGAGAGACCCCAAGCTAGTGCCTCCCAAAACAGACTCTGCTTGCTCACTCCTGCCCCTTTCTTTCCCCCTTGCTGCTCCAGGGAGAGAGTTGAGAATTGGAGGGAGAAAGGGGTGAAAATTACAGTTTGAGATAAGAACAATTGACTGGAAACAGCAATGAGATGAAAAGAAAAGGGAAGAATAACAGGGCTCATACATGGAAAGCCCATGACAAATACCAACCAGCTTTTCCACATCACACCACACCACACTTTCTCCCAACTGGAAAAGGAATGCCTTTCTTCCCAGAGGCAGAGAAGCTGCTTTCCCCCACCCCTGGCAATGATGTAAGATGATATTCAATACTGGGGTAGTGGCCAGGCCTACCCAGCACAGCACACAGCAGCCCACAGCACCTGGGCTCAAGCGATCTTGTNCAATTGACTGGAAACAGCAATGAGATGAAAAGAAAAGGGAAGAATAACAGGGCTCATACATGGAAAGCCCATGACAAATACCAACCAGCTTTTCCACATCACACCACACCACACTTTCTCCCAACTGGAAAAGGAATGCCTTTCTTCCCAGAGGCAGAGAAGCTGCTTTCCCCCACCCCTGGCAATGATGTAAGATGATATTCAATACTGGGGTAGTGGCCAGGCCTACCCAGCACAGCACACAGCAGCCCACAGCACCTGGGCTCAAGCGATCTTGTGGGCTCAGCCTCCCCAGCAGCTGGGACCAAGGGAAACACCACCATGCCCAGTTAATGTAAAAAAAAAAAAAAAAAAAACCCCAAAACAACAATTAACTCTGTCCTTGATAAAATTAGGACAGTCATTTAAACAAGCTTTGACACTTACTATGTGCACAGTTTTCATAAGCATGTTCAGGAAATTTGTCTAGAAAAAATTGCCTTAAGGTAGACATCCAATGGAAAATCAGTGACTATGTACAACACAATATTAATGACAAAAACTGTTATTTGTTCAGTCTCTTTTGTTACAGATTTTTAAATGGTGTTTTTGATATGTGAGACAACATTATGAACAATTTTAAGATAAGCAAGCAGGAGTGCTGCGCAGGCTTGCATGCTTTTATTTGCTTTGAAGTGCTTGAGGCTTCAAAAGTGCTTGAAGAACTCTGCATCTCTTATGACACATTTATAGCTGGATATACATATAAGTTGTTAATACAGAGCAACTGGTGTCTATGATGAGTTATGTCCTCATAATTTGCTTGTGTGTCCAAGTCATTAGATTAATTATTTTTCCTGTAATGGTATAATACTATGTAATATCTTAGTTCAGGATCTACACTCCTTTATTTTAACTTTCCTAGTTTTATGATCTGTGTGAAAATAATCTCATTTAATCTTACCTATGTGAAATTTAGCATGAGCTTAAATGTGAGACACATAATTTTTTTAAATGCAAGACAGATAAGTAAATAATAAAAGGACTTCCAATCGTGTTTAGGCCTTAAAAATATCTTGAGAACTTTTCATCTTTGCTTTGGAAAGCTGTTAAACAGATTATTAATTTTAAGAATACTCATTGAATGTCTTAAAATGTGCTTAGAGTAGTGCTCAGGATTCAGCTAAAATCTAACAGAGCTGTGAGTGCCATCAGTATTCATCCTAATTTGCATTGCTATTCAGTAAGTGAGGGGGGACCTAAATCCCAGAAGGTTCAAAATTGTTCAGAATTTTCTTTTTAGCACAGCACTTCTGCAGAAAATCACATGCTTGAAAAATCTGCGTCTTAAAATCGTTTTGCGTCTTGTTATATTGGTTTAGCATCCAGCAGAAACTAATTTTAGTGGAAAATCCTAGTATCTTTGAAACACAAGGTGAAGATTAAAGGTGCTGACACAAATGTGTTAAAGCACTCTTTGGGAGCAATGTTTTGGTAAAATAAAAGATCACACTTTGTCTTCTTAATTTAGTGGTTTTTTGATCAGTATTTCACTAAAGCAGCTCTGTGTCACCATATGAAAGCCCACTTACTGTTTTTTTTCCTCTGTGTTTACACTCCAACATACCAAAGTACAATCAACCACATGTACTCTGATGGATTGGCATTCTGCTTCTCTGCATCATAAAAGATGTTTTTAACTATTTCCTGTTCTTTTCAGTCCACTACCATGTTATATGACATGTTAAGTACATGCCTGAAAGCTTTCTCTCCATTTTGGAAGCCTTTGTTTCTTTCAATTATTAAAACTGGATGAGGCTCTTGGAGTTCCTGACTCTGGAGGTTGTTAATGTTGCAACCATTCCCAGTTGCTCAAGGAGAGGACCCAATTAGCAGGACAGGTGGAGCAGAGCCACTGTGCACATGCTGCCTGTGGCTGGCCTTCAGGACATGTGGCATGTCCTTTCTGGATGGCTGTCAGCATGGTGGGGCTGGCTAAAAGGATTATCTGGCACCCCTTGGTAGTAACAAGGCTGAGAGGGTTTGAGAAAGATAGCAGGAGCACCTACTTTTGAGTATTTTGAAAAAAACAAAACCAGTGTGCTAGAGGCTGGCAGAATGGTGCCATTTTTATTGTCATGAAAATGAGCATAATTACTGCAGGCTCTGCTGTGCAAGGGGGTGGCGGGGTCTGCTGGAGATCACACAGGGCATGGGGAGTCAAAACTGAGAGCAGTGTCCCAGATCACATCCAAGTCTGCTTTCTGAGAAAACTAGGTAGTTCACAAAAGACAAATCCCCAGGAGTAAAGTGATATTTGTACAATGAATGAAAGCAGGGGACTAGGATTTGGAAGAAAAATGGAAAAGCAAGTGACTTGGCACCAGGGTATCTAGTCACTCTCTTTGCTCTACACAATTTAATGTCATAATTGACCTATAAACTTTTCCAAGACTGTTAATCTAAGAATAACCATCCCCATCTGGATTATTTGCACCCTTGCCAAACTTCAAGCTTCTTTACAGGGCCAAAAGCAAAACTGGTTGTGCCCCAGTGCCACATCTTGAAGGCTCAGTGAGAAGTTATTCAATTCCCAGTCCTCCCAGTGTTCCTGCTGCTGTCTGGCCAGGAAGATGCCTAGCCCAAGAACCATCCTACTGAGGCGCATTCTGGAGTGAGACAGTTAACAGAACAGATTAACAAAGCCAGGAAAAGCTGAGTGAAACAGCCTTTCATTGTGTTGGCTCTGGTGTAACCAGAACCACCCTCTGGTGCTGAGTCCCCACAACGCTGCCCAGCTATAGCATATGGTGACCTTGCAAAGGCTTTCCTCCAGGACAAGTTTTTTCCAAGCTGTTTGCTGAAATTTCAGGTGTGAAGTTCAGCACTCCCTGAGTGGTATTAGACAGCACAGTGATTTCCCATTACCAATCACTTCTCCACATAATGCAATTGAAATGTATATTCAACACGCTTAATTTAACATGCTACTAATTAGTTACATTAAACAGTATTTGCTTTACAATTTCATAACTCCCATGGCCTCTGGAACAAATTATTTTATTTAAATGTCTAATATTAGTATACTGGAAAGGGATGTTCTTTTATTTATGTGGTATGATTATTTTTTACATCAATGTTTTCTTTTTCTTTGACACAAATATTTTATCAATTTCCTCAGTACCTTTGACTTTTAAAATCTCTGTCAGAAAACTGATTGAATTGTTTTGCGCATCTTACATTTCCTTTGGTTTTTCCGTCTTATAGAAGAGGCTGAAAGAATTACTTACAGTCTTTCTCTACTTTCTCTGTGCTTCTTACATTTATTGTAAATATCATTTCTAGAGTTTGGTGTGGTTTTGTTTGCCTCAGAGCCATCCATTATTTGAGTTGTTTTTCTGTGCACTCCTGAGCATCCTTCATTTCAGGAGAAACTATGGAAAGGACAGTGATGGGCAACTTGATTGTGTCTTCTAGTATAGGAATCTTCTTGAGATCATTCCTCCCACTTCAAAGCATTAACATAAACTCAACACGTTCTGTGCCAAAGAAGCATTGCTGTTCTATTAAAATACCGCAGTATTTTGAATAATTACTGTGGTAGTGTGCCACTGATAGTGTATTATCAATATTTTTAAACCTGGTATATAATAAAACTAACTGCAGGTATAAACATCTTTCTTAATTGAATACTGTGCCAGACTTCCAACAACTTTTTCTTTATACTTTCTTAATGAACTTGTGTGTCCATCATTATCACTGACCTACAAGAGACTAAAAGACAGTCCAGAAAACAGAAAACAAACTGTGTCAAGTATTTTGTGATATTTTACTTTTGCATCAAATTGTGAGTATGAGTCCTACTTTATTCAATATACTGAATGAAAAAATAATTTATGCGTATGGAACATAATCTTTCTATGACTATTTCATATTAAGACTATACAGTGTGATATTTCTTTTGAATCAAAGTGATAGGTTTTTTTACAGAAAATTATCCTCCTGGTGCTTTTGATTACCTTTCTTCATGGAAAAAGCAATTTTATTTCAGTGCAGAGAATGGATCTAAGATGAATGTTGCTCTGCAGCTCTTCTCATAACAAAAGATTTATCTTCCATAAAAAATCCCCACATTTCTAGGCATGTTTAAATAGAGAAAATTCTAAGTCTAGTAGGATATTATTTACATTCATTTCATCAAAGAACGTTACCAGTGGTCACATTTGAAACAGCCATTTCTGTACAGAAAAATATAATTTAGTTTCAAAATCTCACTTGAACAGTATAAATTTTTCTTGTGTTGAGAATTCAAATACTATTCTTAATTACATTAAAAATCTTAAAAGGTACAAATACAAAGCTACAGCAGATCCAGTGATTCAGCTTGATCTGAATCACGTTGTTTTTGGTTTTTTTTAATTTACTTTCTTTTGAGAAAAGAGCCCCATGTCAAATAAGTATTATCATGGGAATCATAAAAAAATATCTGCTGATGGATGGCAGCACATGTAGGTCTTGATTTCTGAATTATATTGGTGTAATTACAACCCGTTTGTTCCCATAGATGTTTAAAACAATACATGTGCTCAGAGGGGCTGGGAGAGCCAGACAAAGGTTTTTTACCCTTTCACATGATCCAGAGTATGAATGTGCAGCACTTGATAGCTTTAGAGAGGGGGGAAATGGGGGAGAGAAAGATATCTTAGGTCCTTAGCAATATTCAGGAAAACCTTTGGTTTCTCTTTATTTTTAAATAAATCACAGATAAAGAAATAGACCAAAAGACTTAAAATGTGACTGGCATCTTGATTTTTTCATTCAGTCATATTATTCCTAATGTGGCAACTCCAATAACAACTAGGACAACAAAGCTGTATTTTCTTTTTAAATGTTCTTATTCACTATTTTAAAAATAGCGCTGATTCCCTTTAAGAAGGGCACTAGGGCAGGTTTTGCATCTCAGCTCATCACTATGTGAAAAATCTTACCTTTTTCTCATGTTTGTTTGCTTTTATTCACCTTCACCAGTTTTTAAACGATGGTCTTGACACAGACCCATTTAGAAGTACATCCTACATAAAGAGTAGCACTTGTCTTTGTTACAATCTCCCCTCAAGCAATTCCTTAGAATTATACAGTCTTTCCTGTTTTTTTTTTCCTTTGTTACGAGGAAGTGACACCAGCTTACACACATCTGCACAGGACCTGCATCCTTCTTCCTACCTCAGTACTCTTCCTCTTGCAGGTGATATACACTATCATATGAATGATGTTGTTTTCTTCCACAAAAGCCTAGACACTGTAACCACAGTCATGCTCAGAGATTAGCAAATTTGGAGAATAGTCTGTTCTATTTTTATTGGGGGTTTTTCCTGGGATTTCATTTTCTTTCTTATTTTTTCCTTCTTCTGTGAAACCTGAAGCAATATACTGTAGCTAAAGTATCTAACTGTAAACCTATCATTTTCTTCATGGTTTTTAATCACTGTTCATGCCATAGTAGAACAGAAAACATAATCACAACCTTCTGATTGCATTGATATTATTATGACTCCTTTTTTATTCAAGAATTTTGGCTGCTGATATGAATGGAAAAAGTTTGGCTTATAAACCAAAAAGTAAATTCCTAAAAGATCCAGAGCACTGATGGGTTTGCCTGCAGGCAAACAGAAATAGTACTTTTAGTCATGCATTCACTTTAAATCTTGTCAGCCTGAGCCCTATTTCTATCCCTTATTACATGTGAGATTTCTACCCTTCATTACTGCATGGATTCTTGCATTTAATTTAAGAAATAAACAGTTTGGAAACAGTATGTTGTCTTCCATATGAAGATGATATCTTTTGTAGGTGTTCTGCTGTGTTTCAGTTAGGCTAAAAAGAATAGTACATTCAATATATATATCTTTTTTTTAAATTAGGAAATAACACCATGGTATCTTTTCTACATTTGATTTTTAGTGAAGAAGACATCATGGAATAGTATCCAGATTTGCAGACACCGCTGTTTGGAAACTGTCCTATTAATTCTTAAAAGGAAGGACATAGGGTTCCTGACATCACAAATGAACAGCGGAATTCTTCATTTTCAGGAATTTAGTAAACCCTTAATGGCTGCAGTAATCAGAGATGCAGAATGCTGTGCTTCAGAGAACCACTTAGTGGGCTTGCAATTAGGCATTGCTTCTCACAGAATGTAGCACCTCTAATTATATAGAAGGCTGTAATTTGGTCTGGGAGCTGCTGGTGTACTGCAAGGGCACCATTTAGGTGGCTTGCAAAGTACAACAGAAATATGATGCTGGGTTATAAATTTAGTAGTCTGTGAATAAATAAGGAAGGTAGGATAAATGAGAGACTGCAACATATCTTAAAGTCTTAGGAATAATATTAGAATGAGAAATTTAAAGTATACTTAATTCAAAAGAAAATAGATTGTTAAGTAATATTGCAAATTTTGTAATATTGTGTGCAACACAATAGCAACATATTATTATGCAATGAATTATTAACAATAAAATTATCATGCAGGTTCATTTCTTGCTGAATTCTGTTAGTCTTGGAGCATACTCTCTGAAAATATGTTATCCACCCTGCTGGAACTGATACTTAGTTCTGTTGATGCATAATGTCAAATGTAATTTTATTTTTTAAAGAATAGGTTAAAACTTGCATGCCTTTTTGGTAGATTGTCTTGCCAGTATTGCCAAAACTTCTGTCAGAAACATTGGATATTTTACTGATAAGTAAAAAAAAGTATTCATAATTGTGTGATTTGAGTCCTAAGAAATGTACATTTTCTAACACCTATTCGCACAAAAATGTATATTGCATTTTTCAGCTTTGCATGAGTGCAATTATTCCAGGAAACAGCATGACAAACATGAATCTTACATTGTCAGAGAAGTGACCCTCCTGTAACTGCTTTAAAGTGTTAGTAGTGTCGTTGAGGGAAAAAGGATATTAAGCCTCTACCCTTGGGAACCTCAAAGGCAACGCCTGCATTAACCTTCATCTGTTTGTGACTGCAAATAGCCACGCAGTAAAGTAGTATTGATTGTGTGCATTAGATCTGTCAACACTGCTCTGTTCAACCCACCCTGATGAACCCATTCCAGATGTTTTTAGATCAGTGCATATTGACCTGAACATTCTTACTCTGATTTAGAGCAGAAGAGGGTTAGGTGAAATCAGCTTCATTCAAAGAATGATTAAACCTGTAAGGAAGAGAACTCTAAGGCACACTACTTACATCAATATATTTTTCTCAAAATTCCTTCTTTTGTTTAGAGCACAGGTTTTTTGCAAAATTCAGCAACTATTACAAATCACAGGTAAAAGCACATAAAAATTGACAGTGGCATGGAGTTATTTTCATTCTTCAGGGTTTGTTTCCTTTGCTTTATTGATCAAGGTACCAAATTGAGCATGTTTTCAGCTTGGGAGACTTGCAAGAATCTCAGTTTGAACCTAAGCATGAATTTCTTCATGACTGGACATCACATGTATGTGATGTATGGGTTAAATACAGTTTAGCTTATCACTCTGGCAACAGGAGGGTTCTCTTGGGTGGCATGGGAGGAAACTGGAATCCATAACTATCTAAGAAGGTTTTCCAATGTAGAGTCTGAATCAATTTCACTCTAAATCACAATTTAGTTTTCTTCAGACATACTACCACGATTTGTGTCAACTATGAGAATCCATGCCACTGTTTATATTATCTTTGAAATTTTTGGATTCATAAAGGAAGATACAACAAAATCAAACCTGTATAAACAGATAGAACACAGCTTTTAAATTACTTCGAGCTTTTAGCTTTTGTTCTCTTTTTGCTGCCTAAAATTTAGGCCACGCATTAATGAGTATTATTGGAAACTACTTCCTTTTTACCTTTAGTTCCCCTTAGTTCTCCATGCCACTTGTTCCTACCACACCCCTAAAATCCTTCCATCCCACGTTATAACGGTAATGCATTCAGTATCCGATATGACAATGTACATTTGTATTGGTATATCAAAACCAACCTTTTTGTATGCCAGTTTATGTCTCATCCTACCCTCTTCCTGCTATGAAAATTAGTATGGGGAGGAGACAATGTCTTTAAAGCACTTCCTCCCTGTAGGGAAAGATAACCTTTTATTCAGTTTTTCAACTCTCAAACTCCAAAGATAACTCTGAACAGATTAGTTCCATTCTACCAACTAATGGCTAAAAGGTTATCTATCCTAAGCACTCATGGGTTTAAAAATCGTAGAGGTCCCTGAAACTTGTACTTATGTCAAGAATTCAATGTTTGCAAATGATGTAAGATACAGATTTTGCTAGGAAACTAGCTAAATTTGGTCATGTGCTATGTATGTCTGATATGTCTTGTGCATATGCTGTACATCTGTACAGGCTGACATCAGATATTGTTGATATGAGAGCACAGCATCATGTGCTAAGTGTTCCCTCAAAAACTTTTCCACAGAGAGTGCTATGACACTGTCCTGCTATGGGGTTAGGTGCTAAGTAGAACTGGCTAAATAAAATGCCGTGGATCAATAGCTGGTGATTTTTGTCAGTTTTTTTAAAAAATAGAAAAAAAAATTTAATTTAATTAATTAAAAAACCTTCCACATGTTTTCTGTTGTCCAGACATATAAAATGTTTAAAAATCATGTGCTAACTATATGCTGGGACAAATATTCCATTTCTTTCACTTCAAAGCATTGAAAAGACTAAAGACACCTCCATCTTGTAGCATATTAAATGCAAAGTGCATGAATGCAAACCAAACCCAAGGGGGAGCAGAAGCATTCCTAGACAGAAAATGTTCAAACCAAGCTGTCTCCTGCGGACCAACTATAATTTCAGTTTTCTCAATCACCAGAAATTAAGCTGTGAAAGATCCATATCCATATCCATATCCATATCCATATCCATATCCATATCCATATCCATATCATACCTACAGATATCTTGGGAAGTTGCTTTCTTCACGGTGAAACCTTTTCCTCTTGAAATTGGGGTAAAGTTGATGCTTCAAGAAGTAATCTAAATTATTCTCAATTTTAAATAATTAACCTTGTCAAAAATCACAGAATATTAGAAAAAATGTATCTTTTTTAATAAGTCAGAATGTGTAATGTGTTGTGATACTTTCATAAAGGACTAAATATGCATTATACATCTATTAAGTATTATGTATAGATCTGCATAGAGAGAGCCTGGTAGCCAAAGAAATAATCTTGTTTGATAGTCTGTTTATCCTTAGAGTGCTTCCTAATGTAGTAGCTTTCTTATTGAATAAATTCTCCAGTAATTAATAAAATTTAGTTTTACTACACTTGAACATTCCAGTTATGAATTTTGATTAACTATGATCTGAGACTAGAAGAGAGGAAGCATGTGCTGATTAAAGGACACTTTTCAATCAGCTCTGAGGAAAGATGTTTTATTATGACCCCATAACTAGCAGTCTCCTGTTACTCAGTTCTTCCTCTCTTGAAACGATTTTTGCAATACCCAGACAGTTGTCCTTTATTTCATATATGTGTAGGATAGTTCTCAAATTCTTACTCTACTTTTCTTTTTTAAATTTTATTACACTGAAAATTATACTGAATTCTTCAATTTATCAAAAAAAAAAAAAACAAACCTGATTTTAACTCTGTTCACTGAATGATTAAAAAACAGCTTTTTGTTACCTATTTGTCATGCAGTCACTTTGTTCAAATAATTTATACAAATTGAAACTAAATATAGCATAGTACTGGGTTTTCCTATTATTCAATGTGCTACTCTTTCCCATTGGCATAACTCTTTGTGCATGGTCATGCTGAGGTTAGATCGTATTTTCTCAGACTGATTATGAGACACTCATATCAGGCAAGATCAAGAACTTTAAAAATGAGACTGTCTTACCTATCATCTGTCTTATCTTTTATCCACTAAGTCTGTTATCGAATCAAAGGACTAAGTTTACACTGAGTAATAACACTTTGAGTTTGCAATACGTTAGTTTCCATCTGTGGTTTGAGTGATATATTTTATTTTGTGCTGGAATTTTTATATTTCAATTAATAATAGAAGCACTTAGCTCCTCGAGGCACTGCAAAAACTAATACACAGTATTTAACATTATGTAATATTCATGAAACAAATAGTTTGTTGTTGTTTTTCTAATCAGAGTCCTCAATTGCAATGCCAGCCACCAGATGGGAGCGGAAGTTATTAAATTTATTATGAACAAGTGTAAAAGTTGACATAAACCTGTAAATTATTCTTCCATTCTCTGTGCTTCTGAAACACTTCTGATTGATTAGATCTTTTATACAGTCATTTTGCCATTTATGTGTTCCAGTATATGACTGTTTTTCTTGATAAAACTTGCCAACATTTATAAAGGTATTTATGGGGGCTTCAGAAAACAAAATTAGTTTCTTCCCTAATTCTATTTGACAACGGTTACTGACAATGTCCAAGAAAATTATCTTGGATAGAAATGAAGTCAGAGAAACCCAAAAGAAGGATTACCTAGTTTACACCAACAATTGTTATTTCAGACTCAATAGATTGTGGAAGTTACATGAAATTATATTCCTTCTATAAATTAAGACAGGCTTTTATTAGGCTTGCTTGCATTGATAGAAATATTGGGAGGAAGCAAAAGTTATAATGCACATGCTTTAAAAAGAATGAAATTATATGACAATATATAACACTGCTTAAATATTTCTGAAGAAAGATGGTTTTTGATCACTTCAAGCCACAACCTGAACACGCAGAGAAAAATGCACCCATGTTTGGTTACTGTGAATGGCAACATAAATTTCTTTTGAAAGGTCCCTTGAGTTGCTCTAGTCATTTTAAAATTTAATGCATTGATAAACAGGGTGAGCGATAAATCTGAGTATTCTTTCACTACACATGTTTCTCCTAAATCTTTGGTCCTGTTAAATCTTTCGTTCCTAAAGCTGTACAGTGCAAAAAAGATATATTTGACAGGTAAATAAGTCAGCAACATAAGTCAGTCAAAATATACATTAATACTATAGTGAAGTCCAAAATACTTTTCAGTTGGCCTGACTTTCCTATATGGCTTGAATAAAAATGCTTCTAATCACCTTGAAAACTGCAGTCACTATTCATGCATTTTATAGTCAAACAGAAAATGTGTGATGTCAGCAACACACTCAGCTAACCTTCTTCAGGAATTCTGATAAGAAAGTTGTAATCTAAAATGATGACTCATCAAAAAAAATGTTGGTTCCTGACCCCTTTCTCTGATTCAGGGCAGACAGTTTTGTTTTATCAACAGGTCAGAATAAGAACCCTAACAAATTCCTTAAATTCAACGTATTTTTCCTACTAAGTGCTTAAAGATGAAATTATGTAACCACCAAGAGGAAGACAATATTGATTCATAATTACTTACCTTGGAGAATCCTTGGCTAAAATCCATTTGCTTGTGTATTGCATTGATATAGTTAGAAAGGTTATTCACTTTGTCCTGTAAACAATTTTGGGAAGGAGAGGAGAGGATTCTTTAACAAGAGAATTATATAGATTTATGTATCTTGGATCAGGCCTCAGAAGTAGAAAAAGTCTTGCCTGTAATTTTAATAGGACAATTATGCAAGGAAAGTAGAATTTACTTTGGGATCTTCCTATCATTGTACTATTTGTTTACAAGTCAGAGAGGAATTCACATGCCTAGTCTAGTCACATTTCCCCGTATGTTTGTCTGCAAACCTTGAATATTTGTCCATCTGGATGTTCGGTCCATGTCAAAGATGGAATTTAGATAATTGCCATTTATATAAGCAAACTTAGCAGCAAAGAAAATAATAAAATGCACGGTTGGGTTAATCAGACCCTGTAAAGTATCTCTCCGAGACAGATTGCAAAGGGAATAACACCAAATGGGAAATTTCTTGGGTCCTTATTTTAAATACAGTGTGACAGTACTGTAGCATATCAATGTAGGAATCAATTGCCTTTCCCTGTTCAGTTTACAGTGACTAGTTTTAATTGAGGATTTGCATAGTGTAAAAATTTATTTTCCTCCTGCAAAACATATCTGTTATCTGTAGCTAAGGAAGTCAGACCTTTCAGAAAATTTAAGCTCAGAATCCAAGCGAAACACAAACTCAGTCTGCCATGTCCTAGTCATGCTACTGATGAGCCTCCCTCCCTCCTGTTCAAACTGATATATTACCTTGGCATATTGGAAAATTGATTTTTTCTGATGGAAAAACCATTTCAGGAAAGAAAGAAAAAAATCTCAATCTCTCCTAATTCACTACCATTCTTACATAATTAAAACATGATTCCCTTTATTTACTGTTCACCTTAGTATTTCTTACACACTCAAAATATTTTTGCAAAAGAGACAATTTCTGTTTTAATGTTTTTCCTACAGGTGTATGAAAGCCCTTCTCTAAACTTATCATGATTACTCTTTTTGCAATATCATATTTAATTAAGCAAGAATTCCTTAAAATTCTGGAAAATTCAGTGTACTCTAGGTCAAAAAAGTAAAAAGCCTATAATATGTATTGATAAATGTCATGAGTAAAGATCATATAAGATGTTATTTCATATTGTGTTTCAGTTTTACATCTTTATATTAATTTGGCATATACTGAATTAACCAAATAAAAGGCCAGCAGATAATTGTATTCCTTTACTATGAGGAACACTTAAACTAATTAAAAGTAATGCAGCAAATTATCTAAAACCATTCAGTCAAATAGAGAGAGGTCAAACCTAGGGGCAGCACTATTTAAATCAAATTGAATTCCAGCTTGAGAATGGATTTCAAATAGATTTTTAATTGCAGAATTTTGTCCACAGGGCATTCTATCACACACTTTTTGTTTTCAAATAAAATCCACTAGAATGTCCTCCATCACGATAGTGCCCGGTCTCTCTTCATTACAAAATTTCTGTAATATGAAGTATGTAAGTATGTTCTGAGGCTTTCATTCTTTACT
This sequence comes from Pardalotus punctatus, assembly GCA_013400915.1. Lineage (NCBI taxonomy): Eukaryota > Metazoa > Chordata > Aves > Passeriformes > Pardalotidae > Pardalotus > Pardalotus punctatus. Next base: position 128,881 of record VZTX01031134.1, on the reverse strand, counting down.
CATCTTGCTTATAATTAATCTCTTTAACCAAATGCTGAGTACTTCCCCTGACTGATTCATTTCCTTAAGCAGAAAAAGAAGATACAAAAGAGTAACACTAGTGCACAGAACCTGCAGGAGACGGATGAAACCTTCTCTTGATGTTACATTGTGTCATTAAACTTGATACTGAGAATGCCGGTTTTAAATTAATTTTATAATTTTTTTAAACACAATAAATACATATATTTAAAACTTTTTTTTATTTCCTTAACAGACTTGAATCAAAGGAGCCTTTCCTGTCCGTTGGGTAAGTAGGAATATGTATATTTTCATGGATATTTGTATATTCAATGACCATACAATATAATTTATGAGATTATGTTGAGTGTAAACATCCTCTTTCAGCATTATGATTATTTATTATACTTCATCCTAGAAAAAGTAAGTTTTAGTCAATAAAGTCAGCAGTCATGGATGTTTTTCTTCTTAAAAAGTACTAAGAACTATGTTTTGCCTTTATTGACTAAGTAAAACTTACACTAAAATACATGTAGGTGTTAAATGTTGCACTAAAAGATAGCTGGTTTCTTAATTTATTTTCACTGACTTTATTCAAAAACAATTCTAAATATCATCTATACCACTTGTTTAAATCTGTGAAAAAAGAATTGATACCTTCCTTTAAAAAAATTATATTCCAATAACAGAAATAAAATCAAATTTGTGAAATAGAAAAAAGTCATTTTCAGCCTAATTATAGGTCACTACACTGATTTGCATATTACAGCCATTGCCTTCATGGTGTTAGAGACATTTATATGTTCTCCATATTAAAATGGTAACCCATCATTCTTAAAAAGCTTTTTTTAAATGTGTCATATTCTAAAAAAGTACCATTCTTTTATAAAATGTAGACTAGTATATGTATTAGAGGTAATTATCTGTATTTTACTTCTAAGTCTACATTTCACTTTTCATGCACTGTTTTTCTTACAGGTTCTTTCTTTAAAACTTTGCAAAGTATCCTGACATTCTCCCTGATTTCCTTCAGAACTGTACATTTTTTATGTGTCTTCACCCTCATTTTCCTTTGTTCACACCGTACTTCATGCTATCAAGAATATAAACCGCAGGCAAAAGATCCCATGCCAAACATCCATTTAAGGATTAGTTCTACCATGTAATTATCAGTAACTTCCAAATTGTTGTATTAAGTGCACCCCTAAAAGTCAGCTTCCAATTCTGAAATGCAAATTAAAGTTAACAAACAAGAAAGTGTGTAAATTATGTTCAAAAGGACTCAACAAATTAGCATAAACAGGACTGAGATATGTCTTGGTTTCTGTAGCATAAAGCAACTCTGGTTTGCATGAGTATATTTTGAATTAATTGCCTGCTGTTTCTACCTTCTACCAACTCAAAATTTTTGGAAAATATTTGGAGGAGGTATGGAGTGTGCACTGCTCTTGGTTTTCACGCTTTGAAATGCTGAAATTCATTACCAAATTCAGTCCCTTATGTTAATAACTTTCATTACTCCAATTTGTAACTTGTCCTATTGAGTTGGTTTTTTGGGGCCTACACTCTCATAATGAAGTGATTACCTGAAAATCTCAACTTTAAGACTTAAAAAAGAAGTTGCATGCCATTGTGGTTGAGGAGCAAAGTTGAAAGTATAAAAATTCAGGGAGCAAATAAAAAATACAATGTTAACAGTTATATTATTTGCCACAAAATAGTACATCCTATTTCTGTAGTTCTTATGACCAGCTGAAGAACCCTGCTGTCAATTTTAGAATATTTGAGGATGTCTCCCTAGGAGGAAATATTGTTTTGGCTTTGGGTTTGTTTCCATATCAGCAGATTGGCAGCCACTATGTAAATCCACATTACGTCCACATAGTTATAGTATGTGACTCTGTCGCTAAAAATGATTCTGCTGGGGAATTCTAATCTGCGCAAATAGACTTAGCTTTTTTCCAGAACCTTTCAGATGCTTGCAGGTAATATAGTTGAATTATTTTATGCAAGTTCCTAATAATGAAGATAGATAAAACCTCCCAAAATTATTCTCTTTGTGCAACTTTTGCCTTTTACTTCTGTATTTCCTCCACCACCAAGGAGGACATCAGAGGGTTAGACCACTATGTTTTGAGGAGGGGGCCAAGCCGACCTCCACCTCCTTGGTACTGTGTCAAAGAGATGCTCCTCCTAGTCCCACAAAAACTGGGGAGTCCTTTTTTCAGAGAATGAGCTCTTGTGCCAGGACCTGAATCTAAAGTTTTAACCCAGACAGCTGCAACCACCAGGCTTTTAAAATACAGTAATGTTTGCAGAAGAAATGCTGACTTAACTGCAATTAAACTAACACATGGGTGCCCTTAATGGCTCTTGCAGCCAGAGTTGGTCAAAACAACAATCTAAATTACTTTTGGCTGCCTACAGATGGCTTGATCCTGTACACCAGCCTCCCATTCATCTATCATCTGTAACAGAGATTTGTTTCCACATTTTCATTGTACTGCCTGCAGGACCTAATTAAGCTTTTTCATTTTGCTGTGCCTAAGCATATGACTTCTTGGTGCTTTTGAATTGCTAATTGTTTTGGCAGAGGAAGGGAACATGATGTGCGGCAACCCAAGACATCAAGACTGCCACAGGTTGTTGAGCTTTGTGTGTAAGTGCAGGGCTGCACTATTCCCATAAGACATTCCACAAAGGAAAATTGGTTGATAAAATGTTGCATTTATTTCCCGCGCTCAGAAAGCAGCCAGAAAGCAGACCCCAGCTCTTGCTGTTGTATTTTGTGTCTTGAATGCAGGCAGGCAACAGCTCTTGCACTCCCTTGGTAAAGGCAATTCCACTTATCCTTCTTTCTATGCAAAATGCCTAGCAAAGAAGAAAAGTCCACTCTCCTTTACTCCCCATGCAAGACAGAGGTATAATTTTGCAATGAAGTGATAATAACATCTTTAATGAAAGTCTCCAGTGGTAGCATTCAGGAGCAAAAATTCATCAAGTATACAATCTATTCAGATAAGAGTATCTGAATGCAATATTATGATTTTGGCTTAGAATATGAAGCTGAATTTGAGAGATGTGTTGTCTTCTTTTGCCTCTTAGAGGTAAAGATAAAATCCTTAGGGAAGACTGAGATGTTTGTTAGTGCTCAATGCTGAGTGGTAGCCTGCAAGGGCACAGGATGCTTCTCTCCAGAAATGTTATTTCCACACTTTTTAGGATTTGTGTTAATATTCAACCTAAGCAAGACAGGTGTCTGGACTTTCTTTCCTCTTTATGTTATATAGCATTCATGTTCATAAAGGTTTAGTATAAAAGAGAAGTAATACAAATTGTCAGAGTGCCTGGAAGACTTTAGTACCAGAGCCAAGAGTTTTAGTAAAAGTCCACCAAAGGGGAGAACACTGATAATGCACCAAATTAACTTCATCCAGAAAATTTTGAAAGATTCAGACTTAAAAGCACAAGGCAGGTCAAGAGTCTTGATAAAATTATATGGATACTGCAGAATGGACACTGCAAAAAGAACAACTAAGTGCCAGTGCCAGCTCATATTAAGTTCATCCTGCTTTGTGCAAAGGATGTATAATATTTTTAAAACAATATATATTTAAAATGCCAACAGATTTCAATTATCCACATCAGCTTTCCATATTTGGTAATTTCATAATAGTAATGATGCATAATTATCACCTCAACAAAACAGTTATCACTCTCTCTAGATAATTAGAATGGTTATGCAATTCTTAACCACCAGCTATTTCTTGGCAGTTGATTTATCATAGCTGTCTGCATGTAAAAGTTTAGTACTTGATGAATTTCAGCTAATACTGCATGCAGATTTGTAAACGGTCATCAGTCTGAGCCTTAAAATTAAAATCTCATTTTGTAAGACACAGAAAATGCAGCGTCTTTTAAGGCCCGTAATAGTATTATATGGCAAATTGAGACCACAAATATTTTGTAACTGTGTTGCACAATAGAAATTCTTTGAATTAATACTTTTTGGTATCTAACTATAATTGTATGTGGTCAATATAACTTCAACACATACAGTGGAAGAAAATCCCATCATAACAACTAATAAATTTGTCAAACGTAGAAATATTCATCTTCTCTGTTAGATGTCATTTAATAATGATGACCCATATTGTTGAAATCAGAAGAGACAGGGAGAGAGAGAGAGAGAAACAACTGATTTTTTCTGGGTCTAATGAAAACGGATCCATTTACTGTCAGATGCAGAGAATGGGATTATTTCTGGATAAGCAGGCAATCACTCTTCAGTGAGATGGTCTTTAAAAATGCATGTGTTTTATACATCTGGTTATCAGCTAAGATTCAATCTAATCTCTGATTTTTTCAATCTTTTTTCCTTTTTTTTGATTGATTGTTTGCTATAAGCAGTATAAATGTAGGTGGAAAGACGAGAGAGAGACATAAGGGAAAATTAATGCATTGCATGCATTTATTTAATGATGAATAGTTGTCTGTCATCAAAGAAAGAAGAGAGATGCAAGTAAAATTGACACTAGTTAATGCATTTTTTTACATTCTTAGTGAAAAGACTAGAGATCTTTATAAACTACTGCTTTCTTCACCGAGATCCTATTTCTAGAAAGTATTTGACAGTAGAAAACTGAAAAGCCATGTTTTTTCAAAATAATATCTTTATTACAGTACCTTTCAAACACAGGTACTTACTTCTACAAGAAAGTGTAATTTTGGTGGGCTCAGATTCTTGGAAGTACTTAGAAGTGCTTTTAAAATACAAAAATTAAAATACATTCATTTTCTTCCAGAAAAATTGTTCTAAGATACATCTAATAACTTGAATTTTTCACTCATATTTCTTCCTCTAGTTTAGTGGTATTTTCATTCCTGCGAGGCGATTTTGCACAAGATCTATAAGAAACAGAATATTTCTGCTCTTGTACGTTGGTTTGAGGGATGCCACACTGCAGAAGTGAGATAGTTTAAGTAAAGACCTAGTCCTTTCAGGCTATGTTAGGGTAATACTCACTCCACTTTCAAAATATGCAAACTTTTTCAATTTACAGTCAGATTTTTTGGGGGTTTGGTTTGTTACTGATTTTTTAATGAACAATAGGTTATAAGGCATAAAAAAAATGCAGCCACATAGCATCTTCTGTAAAAAATACCAACACTCTTTCCTCATCTTGGTTATCAGGTAGCACCAGTGGAAAGAGCAGATACTGTTCCTACTGTTCTATCCAGCTTTTGAAGAGAGAGAGCTAAGAAAATTATTTTCCTTCAGCAGAGGAAAAGTAGAAAAAAGGAGAGATACTAGACTCATTTTTCTCTGTTACTATGACACCAAAAAAACTACCAACCAGAACATAATCTTGTAACTCTCATTCATATTCAGGCCAGGTATTTAGGAGCTGTTTTCATGAAAAGCACAGGAGGAGGACTGAACACATTTGACAATTATTTAAACTCATTGTTTAGACCCAGGCAGTAATTTCTTATGCTTAAAACCACTTGGGCTCTGTGATTTAGGCAATAGCAGGTCTTCTGCTTTTAGAGAAAATACCCTTTTTAAAACAACCAACTCTTAGTTTACGTGTGAGGTTTAGCCTGGAGGCAAGAAACACAAGGCAGGGTTCTGCAAAGGCTCTTTCCTGGGTGAGGCTTCCAGGGCAGTTGCAGAGAGACAGGAGGGATTTGGAAGATGACAGCACATATACATAGCTGTGCAAGAGAATCTGCATGGTTTAATTTCAGGTAGTATTACTGACATACTTCTCTTCCAGTTTTCCAAAACCCACAAGGCCTAAGCTTTTGTATAATTGCCTACTTTCAATTATTATGAGACTCTGAAACAGGCATGAATACCACTATTTTATAAATTATTGTTTCTTTTTTTTGCTTGAAGATCTCTCAGAAGTGATTACAAAGCCACAATAATAATAATAATGTTGGTCCATTGCTGTGACGGACTTTTTCCGTGGCTTTGTGATATTATTCAATGTTTAAAGATTCTAGATTATATACTTTTTCTACCGATCTGCAATATAAATCTAATTATTTTATGGTTTCTCTATTTGCCTAATTTTTCCATTCTACATTATTTCCACTTTCATACACAGGGCAATATATATATTACATAGAAAACAGACTAAAGAATTTAGCCAGAAAAATGTTATTTTCCTAATTCTTAATTCCTAAATTAATTTTCATTAGCAACAAACTCAACAAATATTCATCTTAATAAGTTCTTTTTCCCCTCTCTGACCTTAATATCACTAACAATGTTCTTCATAATTTGGAAAGGCAAGAGCATGGGATCACTCTTTTTCTCCTCTGGTTGTTCTATTTCCCTTTCACCTTTTTTTTACTGTATATTATTTCTGTCTTCCAAGACTTCTCTTTTTCTAGCAAGTCTAGAAAAACAATACATATCCATATGATTTGTGTATTGGGTTAATGATGAACAATTCCTCATTACTGAATATTTGTACTCTCATGTATGTACCAGACAGTCAGAAGGTTTTCTAGAGAAGGGAAAATTATGTGCCAGAGAATGTTTCTGAAGGAAATTCTGGAGGCTGAAATATTCATGGAGTGTAGTAATGAAAAGAAATCTGGGAACATAAAAAGAGAAAGGAAAGTCAAGGGAAAAGGACAACACAAAGAAACAAAAAGGGAGATGTTTTCTTACAAGGGAAGATGGAGGGAGGAGGAAGGACCATATTTGCTGGGCATTTACCCTCATTGTGGAACAAAACAATTTACATCAAATTAGCTTGTTCTTTTCCCAAACAGCAGTGACTGATCCATGAGTTATAGAAAAGAGTGTTTGAAAAAATCTATGTTAGCAGTGCTCCTGTTTCCTGTTTCGGAGGTATCAATGTAGCATCTTGCCCAAGCAGTCTGTATGGGCTCCCGTGAATTTTCAGTATGAATATGCTCACTGTGGCAGTTTAACAGGCATGTGCAGAAATATCATCAGACCTAGCTCCCCATTCACAACACGTTTGAAAATTGAGACAGTTTTTCATCCTTCTTGTGGTTGTTGCATATGAAAGACTTTATTTATTTGCCCAAGCTTCCAGATCATTACAATGAAGTTTTATTTCAATATCTTCCCCTTGATAGGTACATTGAAAGATATATTTGTGAAGTTTTGTATTTTGAGTTTCAAATTCCCTATAATGCTGTACAAATCAGTCAGCCTGTGTTTACCCCTTGCTCTTCTGCCTGTGTTTTTCTAATTACTTTTGTATGATGTTAACAATTGAAATTCTTTTTAGTATTAAGTTCTTAGCACTGGGCCTTATACAAACATTTGGAGAGGATCTGATGGCTGATCCCTTTGATTCCACCCTCAAAATCTGTTTAATCTTTTTCACCAGAAAGTGAAATCTCAGATTGATCCATCTTCCTAAAATCTTACTTGCACTTGAGCTACAAGAGAAAGACATGCTTAAAAGACCAGACCCCAGAAAGACAGCCAGTGCTGCTATGTGAGCTTTTCTTTGGCAGTCCACTTCCTACCCTTCTGCAGTACTGTAATTGGCACCTCCTTGATAAAGAGATTTCTTCTTTGGAGTTCAACCAGCGGTGATCATAGCAATCAGTCAGTGGACTTGCTTCAGAAGTTATTGCTCCACACCAGTCTGTGTACACATTGGCTTTCTAAACTGTAAAATCAGGAGAGGAGGTAGTGCATAAAGAGGCACATCAGAGAGAAATGTTGCTTGTGCAGAGCAAATTGGAACTTTCCAATGTCTCTCTCATGTTTGTTAAAGATTTTTAAAAAGATAATGAGCTTCAGGCTAGGAGTTATTTTCTTAATATTGCTCTGTTTATAGCCTTGTGTGTGATATTAAGGAACAGCTCCTCACAGCTTGCTTTAGTGATCATTCAGCTGTGTATTAGCATATTGTACTTTAATCCTAATTTGAAATAAAATTACAATATGTCCTGATATTAGGCAAGATTTCAACTAGTCGAATTGTATCATAGATTGTTTTGTACAAATTTAACTTGGTCTGAGATCTGACCTTGTTTACAAACCACTTTTCAACTCCATTGTTATAATACCTTTACATACAGTAATTTGAAAAGAAGCACAGCTATGTCAAGGGTATTTATCATCATATTCAGTAGTCTGCTTGGCCCCAGATGATGTTAATTTCAAGGGTCTTGATTTTGGCTGTTTTGGTTTCAGTTTCATTTGTGGGTATTTTTTTTTAGTTCTAATTATGAACTGCAGTTCAAGAGCACTATGTAGCTATCCATTGAGTTCAGGTATTTTTTAATCTCAGGTTCAGGCCAGATTCTTATAATTCTCACCATTCTTCAAGACAAAATACAACTTTTTCAACATCAACCATACAGACTCCAGTGAGGGTGTAGACACAGGTGTAACAGGTTATAACCACTTTGCTGACAATGCAGCTCAAAAACAAATTGGAATTAAGTCACATTCTGCCTTGTCAATAGTAGCATAAGAGTTTTATTGCTAACAGTTTCATTACTGTCCTTCAAATTCTTTCATTTCTAAAGTCTTCAGCTTTGGTTCTGAAATCATTTGAGGATCAGCTTTTCTCAATAAAATTAAATCCTTCACAGAATATAATTAAAAGTTGGAGAATAAGCCTTAAATGTGAAGTAGAAATAACAGAGTGAATTTGTCATGCATGACCACCAACTGACAGTTGACATTGTTATGGTAGTGACTCTGTTGCTAATCCCAAAGCATTTGTTTAATTTGAAAAGTATAGACCAATTTCCAACAAATAAAGAGGTTTGGTTTTTTTTTCTTTTCAGTTGCTTCTAATCCCCTGTACAAAAAAAAAAAAAAAAAAACAAAAAACAAATACAAAACTAAACAAAGTTTTTGAGCACTCCACATTTGAATCCTTAGCCCTTACTCAGGGACAAGGATGGAAGGTTGAATCAGCTGCTGTCCTGTAGCCAGCTACTTTTATCAATCATTTTGGTAACCATGCAGATAGACACTAGAAAGTACTTGCAAGTCTTAATAATTATAAATTTTCATAGGCTGACAGGATGGTTTGGGTTGGAATGGACCTTATAGATCATCTCTTTCCAACTAGTTCCACTCACTAGACGAGGTTGCTCAAAGCCCCATCCAATTTGGCCTTGAACACTTGCAGGCATATAGTATCCACTTCTTTGGGCCACCAATTCCAGTGTCTCACCATCCTCACAGCAAATTTCTTCCTAATATCCGATTTAAATCTACCCTCCTTCAGTTTAAAGCCATTCCCCCTTGTCCTATCATGTAGTGAAATGCCTTTGTCAAAAGTCCCTCTGCAGCCTTCTTGTAGGCCCCTTTAGGGGCTGGAAGGCTGCTACAAGGTCTCCCCAGAGTTTTTCTTCTTCAGGTCCAACAACCCCAACTCTCTTATCCTGTCTTCATAGGAGAAGTGCTCCAGTCCTGTGATCGTCTTCATGGCCCTCCTCTGGATTCATTCCAACAGGTCCACATCCTCCTTCTGTTGGGAACAGAGCTGGATGCAGCTCCACATGGGGTCTCAAGACAGCAGAATAGAGGGGCATAATCACCTCCTTCACCTGCAGGTCATGTTTCTTTTGATGAAACCCAGAACACGGCTATCTTTGTGGGCTCTGAGTACATACTCCTGGCTCACACAGAGTTTCTTCTCAACCAACATTCTGGATGCCTTTTGCCAGAAGCACTTATTTACCAGGAAGTACCTACTCGATATGGCCTTGTTTATTTTCTTGCCATCTAAATCAAGGGACAGAAAGCAAGTAGAGGTTTCCAGGCACACTGTGAACAACAAATAGTAAAAATGAAAATTTACCAACTTTTAGACTGCATTTTTCACATGAACTGTTTGTTCTGAACTATTTGAAAATAGCTAACACCTTCACAGAAATTAGGATCAGTATATGAAGGAGAAAAACTGAAGCATTTCTCAAATAATCTAATTCATACTGCAGATCTATCCTTTCTTGGTGTACAAATAGATATGAGATAGAAATGGAAGCTGCATCTTCTGAGACAGTGAAGATACTGAAACAAAACTGGAACTTGTTATTGTGGCTTATATATCACTTATGTGACAAAGTGCTCCCATTTGTTTAGCAGAAATGGAGGAACCTGAGAGGTATCAAATAAGGTTTTTTTTTCCTTGCAAACCAAATCTTTTCAGTTATACACACACACACACACACACATACTAATCATGGTTATACTTTAAATCTGGAATCAAGTGTGATTTGATTTCAAGCCGACCTTGTCTAGGTGTCAGTAGTTAGGTGTATTTCACGTTCTGGATGACTCTTTATAGGCTACAAAACTGTCTTGGTTTGTAGAGCATTCACAGAAAAGTAAAATTCCAGCCATGTGAGTTGTATAAGAATAAGTAACGGTAACATGTTTTTTCTGGGACAAGGCAAAAATGATGCAAGGGGAGTTCAACAAGAAGGTAAGGGAGTGGGAAGGAGGAGTCAGACAGAGAGACCTTACCAATGTTCATTCCTTCAGAGGATCTTGTGGTTTGGGAAGAGATGGAAGCAATTCTCAGCACTAAATTATTTTGGTAGCTTAATTCAACAGACTATATAAAACAAAATTTAGTCAAGTTTTGCCTTCATTTTTAATTTCTAATGTGTATTTCCCACAGTGATAGACCATTTGAAATGAACCTTTCTTTAAATATTTACTAGCCATGGTGCCTAACAGTGCAAGCAGAGGTTTCATATGTCAGGGACTGTGACCACACAATCCAGGGTAAAATGTTACAGAAAATGGCAATAATGGAAGCATAAAGCTCCATGAGCCCTATTGTGTGCAAATCACAGAATCACAGAATGGATTGGCTTGGAAGGGACCTTAAAGATCATCAAGTTCCAATCCCCCTGTCATGGGAAGGGACACCTTCAACTAGACCAGGTTGCTCAGGTATTAGCATTATGTTCTTAACAGACAATAACAACTAGCTAATGAAATTTGCCCCTCTGCTACAAGCAAGTTGTCAAAATGTGAAACTGTGGAACTGTTCTTTGGAGCCTAAAACAGCAATAAGAAGGAGCCTCCAGAAGAAGTACTGTAACATCCAGCGCATGCAAGGGAGAAGACAAAGGGAAGATCACATAAAATACATGCTGAACTCCCCAAATTTATTGTGGGTTCGCTGGTTTCATTTTGGTTTTTTAAGATATAGCAGCCAGACTGTGGCATATTAATTTACAATCAATTCTGCTACCAAAATGTTTGACAGTCTACAACATGGGATTTTTAAAATGTGACTGTTGTATTTTAAATCACTTAGACATGGGAAAACCAAGTAAAACCTGAAGCCAAAAATGTAGCCTGATTAAACTCTACATTGGATATGCTGCTCAAAAAATCTTCAATGAGGGAGAGGTGAAATGATTAATACCCCGTATTGTTAAGATGCCCTGACAGGGAACCAGGGAGCAGAACAAGCCCTAGAATTTGGAGGTAACCATAAAGAAATATACGAGGCACAATAAAGCAGGAGAGTATCCAAACTGCAGTCTTCTATGCAATGGAAGGTAGGAGCACAACTGAATGAGGAAACCTGAGAAAGATCCCCCCTATGCAAAAAAATAGACATTCATCAAGAGACAGGCACAGAACCTCAGTTCTTGAGTTGGTTGAGACACTAAAAAAGCAGGGAAAAGAAACCAGTATGAGGGTTCCCTAAGGGGAAAAACATCTCTTAGTGAGTGTCAATGCTTCTTGCAAACTAGAAAAGATGTACAGAAAATTTTCAGCTAGATGATTCCTACTTGCGTCATAACTTCATGACAAGAAATCAGCAGCCCTTCCATACGTCCCACACTGTATATGGAAACTGCAATACCAGTATCATCACAAGCCACCAGGCCCTTTTGCCACATACTACACTCAGGTGAGTCATCTGGAACAAAAATCCTCTTTCCCTTATGAGAATGAATATAATGAAAAAATCCAGAGAGATATTTAAGATCAATAAATATGATCCCTTGATTTCAACAGCTTTATTCTGGATTTACATTGAAGCAATTCAGAGTGGTGACTCTTGAATATCCTTCTGTAAATTAAAAGGCCTTTCCATGGATATTCTAGAAATTTTTTTGGTTTGTGACTTTTTGTTCCCTTACACAAAAAAAATCTTGTTTTCTTCACCATGTATGCAGAAAGTGAATGAACACACAGTCTTCAAAAGCACTGAAGTATTAGGAAAATTTGTCAGAAATCAAGGAAAGTGTAGTCAACATAGTTAGCAACAGTCTAAAGGATACACAGCTGCTCGTGTCATGTATAAATGCTCTTTCCACTCATCTCTGACCACACTGGAATTGAATCCAGTTCTGTGCTCAGTTATTGAAGAATCTTCATTTTATCAGATGCACTTCCCATATCCATCAACCATGGAAATTATTGCACAGTGGATCAGGAGTACAAGAATGCTTTCATAGATTCGCTGTATCTGGTATTTTCATTTATATTGCAACTTCACTTGCAAAGCACACTCTTGGAAAAAAAATCAGTATGTCTTGTCTTCACAAGCTGTACTCAGGACACTGACAGTACTGTCTCTTTCACATCTCCATTTTGCTGCTTTAAACCCTGAGTTTCTCAATCCAAAATAATTAATTTACATCAGTATATCAATGAGAACAAAAATTTAATTTAAGCTTTTTGACAGTTTGAAAAGTAGGGAGGAAAGCATGTGATGCAATTTTCTAGTTTTTTTTCTTTTACATGAGCTCTGACATTGTCACATTGTACTTCATTAACCTTTTGTGAACCATGCTCTTGTGTTTCATTCAGTGCTTCTAAGACAGCTTCTCTGAAGAGTACATAAAGTTTGAGAGATGTGTTTTTGTAATCTTAAATAGTTAGTGTTTCAGCTCCAGTGCTACCACTATGTTTTTAATTTAATCTGCTATTCAGTGAAATGCAGTGGACATACTAAACCCATTACTTATTCCTACATCTGTCAATGACAATCTGCTGTAGTTGTCAAACCGAGTCAAATGACACTCCTTCAATGTATACAATATTACTAACAAATTGGGTGATCAATCACATGCATATGGTTTGACAGTAGTACCATGAATACATTGAATTTAAAACAGATTTTTAAGAGGCAGGACCCATTTCTCTTGTACTAAGGAAGAAAAAATACTGTGTGGACATTACAAATTTCCCAGTCAGACTATACAGTTAAAGGACACCTTGGGAAATGGTTAGGCCACTGGAAAGCTTTTTTATTGCCTTACTATAAAATGTTCCCATGGGAAACATAAATAATTGTTTATTACTTTAGATGACATAAAAATAGTTTTGCAACAGGAGGAGAAAGGTCAGGGAGATATTAAGTAGATTTACTCAGGTATCTTTACATAAAAAGATACCTGAGTAGCAACTTTGCTATATTGTTTCTATAAAGCATCAGGATAACATTGTTAAGCATTGGCTCTGCCTGCAGTCCCAGTAAATAGTTTTAATTAGGAGTAATTCTAATACTTAGCACTTAGCTGTACAGAAAACTGTCAGGGTTTAGGGTTTTTTAACCACTCATGTCTGTCTGGCTGCCATAAACAGCTCTGAAACCAGCTGATGCCCTGAGTCTGAGTATTGATCTCAATGTCTTTGTTATTCTCTGCTTCACAAGATTTGCCTAATGCTCTACAGGAAAATGTCTTCGTGATTTAATTACCTGATCGTGTATATGCAAATTTGAATATTTGCTCAAGTTTTGTCTAAAATTCAGGTTGCACTGTAAGTTCAAAGGTTTTCCCAAAATATGTTTCATGGGGAAAATAGTTCTTGAAAGAGGGTGCCAGTAGAAAAGGGATGTATCTGCAGAAAGAAAAAAATACAGCCTAATCATATTGAAAATAAATTCTGCCTAGTGCCTGCAGAAAGATACTTTAATGGAAAATGGAGTACTGTATGCCAGCTTCTTTATATATTCGTGTCTTGCTTGGACAAAGTGTACCTCTTCCAACTAGAATTGCAAAGAATTATTCAGTTTTGCAGGAAAAGATCTCCATTTACAGTACTACATTTCATGCTGCACCTTTCAAAACTTAGCTCCTTATTTTTTCCCCACTCAGGAAAAAGTATATCTTGCTCTTATTAACTAAATAATAGTAGGTTACGTTCAATTGTTTGACATTTTGGGACAAGTGAATGGGGATTTTGATGTTAAGTTCTTGTTTTTAACTCTACTTATTTGCCCTCATAAGTGCATTATGGAAATGAACATAAATTACTTCTCTGCAATTACTTTTCTTATTCCAGCCCCCTCTTTTCTCCTGCAAAAATCTAATATGTTAGTCGAAGGAATCACTGAAAAAATTTGCCTTTTGACAGTAATTTTGTCAGAAAAAAAAGTAGACTCCGGAGAATATTCTCTTTCTCTGCAGAACATAGATCCTCAACTGCAAAACAGCAGTGTCCCTCCACTTCTATCACCATTCTCATCCTTCCCTAAAATCTAATTGTCTTTAAAGGAAAGGTGGGATTCAACCCACCAATTTGATTCATGTCTGGGAGTGTAGGTAACCATCTGCTGAAAAGTGGCTGGAAATCTCCACCCTGTTTTTCAAGAGCTTGTGAAAGTAACTTCCATCTGATTGATTTTCTAACAGGGAAGGTTTCCATCTCTCTATGATTATTCTCTAAATCCTCTAGTTACCCTCATCCACTTCCTTTTTAACATCATGTTGGTTTAAACTGATTCTCTCTTGCACTCAACAGGAACAATTTCTAGAACTCTTTTCACATGACAAGAGAAATGATTTTACAAATGACTGAAATACTAGTTTCAACCATTAGCTTGATATGCGCTTTCCAAAAAGAGTTTGATTGAAGGAATATTGCTTTTGTATTTAATATTTTTATCCAGGCCTGACAACTGAGAAGCAACTGACAGTATAAATGGTGATAACATTGTCAATTAAGATTCATTACACCTGGTTTGTCAACATTTATGTTTTAAATATATCTTTGTACCTGTGGAAAGACAAAGAGATATTAGCTAAGGCTGATTTACATGCAAGACAAAACTCTTGTTGACAGGAAGATAACAAAAGGTATTTCTGCTCTGTTCTGTATTAACTTTCCTAAATTTGGAATAACCCCACTGAAGTCAGTTGTACTCACTAATGTTTAGAGCAATCTAAGTTAAAACAGTAGTTTATAAAGATCTTTTGTGGGCATAGCATAAAGAATGCAAAAAAGATTGCACTGTAGTAATGTGTTTTCAGCATCAGGTGTATAAAGACATAGTAACATCCTGATGTTTATTTTAAAGATGCAGAATCATAGCATTGTGGTTGCCCAATTGGCATATTTGCAACTGCTGACATGCATAGGAACTTTGAACACATACAACATCACAGCTCTGAATATATGGTCACTGGGGAATCCTTTATTCTTCAGGCATACACAGTTTTAAACATATGTATATTGTTAGGTGAAACCAAAAAATACAGTTTGTACAAGATTGTCTTGATTACACTAAGTTAGAAAAAGTAACTGTGATTTTGCTTAGTGGAAGCAGACTTTATTGATGAGTTTTCTTTGCCTCATTTTGAGACACACAGAAAACGGTGTCTTTTACTGTCTTCTGCATTAATATCAGCATCATGCACACAGTTCTATTTTTAATATTGTGGAGATGGCATATATTTGTGGGTAAGAAATCTTCCTGTTTGCAGTGCCATTGGGAAACTGCTTACTCCACCAGTTCACAGGCTCATTTAAACCTTTCTGTTCTTCTAACCTGCTGAGTATTTGGTACTCAACACTGTATGAGTGATTTCCTGTGGCCTCCATTGCACAGGCTGTTGGGTTGCTAAAGAATATCTCTCAAAAGGTTAAGAGCCTTGCAGTCACCTTGATCTCAGAGCCAGTGATTATCTGTGCTAAGTTTCTGCTTGGTGTTACACTGCAGCACTGACCAAATCTTATGTATATCCCTTGACATGCAGAAGTAGAAACAATTATGGCTGTAGATGGAGAGATGTACTGGTTGCTTTCACACTATAATCTTTTCAAGATATCACTACAGATGAAACATCAACATTGAGCTTAAAAAAGTTTCATACCCATTGAGGGGCCAGCAGTCCTTATTCTGTTCTGTGAGCCAGAGCTGAGTTACTACAGAAAAATAGTTGTCCTTCAACCTTACTCTAACTGGTGACAAGTGAATTATACTTCACCAGCTTCATGGTCTTCAACCTTGAAAAAGTGAATTTGTGCGGTCTTAATGCAAATTAAATTAATGTCAACCCCAGGTGAAAGGTTTCATGTGACAGGGATTTTAAATTTAATATTTTTTCTTCAAATTGTCTGTTATCTTCTACTTAAAAACACACATTGAATATTAAGTATGGGCTTACTGAAGCTATTAATCATTCAGCTAAATAAAACCACTAGGAAGCTGTGAATAGCTGTAAATAAAATAATAGCTTTGATACCTGCTACTTCTTAGTTCCATGCAGACTGGAGTGAAAGACAAAATAAGAGCTGTCATATAGTTTAGAAAAAAAAATTGCTGGTTTTGCACTAAGGTAAAATATAAAAACATGATCGCTATACACAGTCTTATTACTTAATGATATTTTGCATCCTCTGCCCCACACAGCTTACCTGCTGCTAGGTTCTAGTCTCTCAAGGCTGTTTAATTTAGTAAATGTTTCACATAAAATGCATATGGAAAATTCTTTTCTCTAATTTATTTGAGCCACAGTCATCTGCAACTCTCATGATCTTCAACTGTGGTATTGTGCAGGCAGACAGTACAACTTATTCTATCACTTGCAATTGGGTACTTGCATCTGAAAGAAATGTGGCAGAGATGGAAATTGTGCTCTGACCTGCTTTGGTAGAATTCTCGACACATTCTTCAAATTATGCACGGAAAAAACCCATTTTGCTCAATGTACAAGAGCAGAAATTATCTACAAGTTCATTCCCTGTGAAGAAAAATTCTTTAATATGTAGCTACCATCATTCAGGCATCCTTGTCCATGTTGAGGGGCTGGAACTAGATGATCTTTAAGGTCCTTTCCAACCTAAATTATGCTATCATTCTATAATTTCCCTCTATTTTCAGGGGAAGTTTTCTTCTGTGCTTTGTCCTTTCTACCTCTCTTTTCTACCTTTTTCCTTTCTCATTGAAAGCTTCCCCTTCTTTTGTGATACTTTCTTCATGCTTCTTATCTTTAATATTCATAATCATCCTTCTCAGGCCAGTGAAAAACTTAGAGTTTGTGTTACTGGGCAGAGTAAAAAACCCTTGTGACTTTTCCATGCAGAGCCTTTATTGGCTCATTGGTTTGTTTGTTTTGGGGGTTTTTTGGGTGTATGAGATAGATAATACTTATTTGCTGTTTCTTCACCACAAAAGTAGAAAGTTGCTAATGGAATGCAAAACCAGGAAGATCAATCTGGGATTGACTTTGCTATTGACAGCTCAAAAGTAGTTTTCTCGTGGACCTATGCAATTTTGCATGTGTTTGTTTCCCTTTATGGGGCCTGTCTTTTCCCAGATTGGTATGTATATTCCCTACTGAACCTGAGAGGAAATGCATTCTAAATGTAACACTTACTTAGCATTTATTTTCTTAACTTTTTACTTTTTCTCTCTTTGATGAAAATAATTTGGTAGACTGAAGGACCAGAAAGCAGTCCGATCCTTTTCATGTTTCTCTAAATCAAAGTAATTGCCTAATCTCAGCTCACCTTCTCACTCATTTACCACCATTTCGTGTATTTAACTATCTTCCTACTCCACTGATGATGCTATGTTAGACCAGAAAAGAAGAGGGTGTCAGTTTTTGAATGCAAACTTCATTTGATCACTAAGAGAATTACACTATAATGATCCTCTAATTACAGATCTGTCTCACTGTGTTAAATCCTTTCTGTATGTGCTGTCAACTGTTTACACTGCTCTGCGTGCCCCAGACTTCACATTTCCAAATATACAGTGATAGCTGACAACAGCATTAACAAGCATAAAGTACATTTTATGGTTGTATAAAAGAAGTGGAAGGACTTTGAAGAAGAGATTGAAATTTGAGAGTAAGCCAATATTACCACAGAAGTTTTAATCAGTGTGTATTTTCCTATAAACCAGTTCATTCTTGTTTTTCTCTGTTTTTCCCCAGTGGTTATGTCTTTGATTATGATTACTACAGAGATGATTTCTACAATCGGTATGTGCCTATATTTTTGTACATCCTACATGATTTCTAATGTTTGTTTATAATATAATCCCATCATTTGGTTAAACAGGTCAGTTCTGATTTTATGTGTTATTCATTGCATTATTTCTATTGTGTATCAGAAGACTATTTGAATATATCACAGAGATTACAACCACCAAATATATGCTTACTAAACAGATCCATTGATTTTATCCTTCTCTAAGAGCTTGGGATATTTGCTGTGCCAAACAGTTTAATGACAGGTAGAGTTCTTCCAGGCTTCCTTTCACTGCAATGGGTAATGGCTGCAAAATTCTTCAGTATGACATTCATGCCTTTGTCTTTTCATCCATGTATATGAAAAGAAAATTCCTCAAGAATGTTCCAAGAACATTTAGAAGTCCATAAGAACCTTGAGAGAAACAAAAGTGCAAGCTGAACAGCAAGTGTGTTTCTATAGGACAAAAAGAATTTGTCAGCCTGAGCAATTGGAGATTCTGCCTTGAGTATTTACACTCGGCCTAGCTCAACACTGTGAAAATGTGTTTATTCAGATGTAGCAGAATCCCCACAACACAGGAGTAGCATGAATGATCAGATAACCAACTTGTGATCCAGCAGTGCTGCATCTTTGCATTATGCAGCTTGGTTTAGCACAGGACAAGTGAGTCAGACAGGAACGAAGCATTGCTCCACTAACCTCTTGTAATCTAAGATTTATTTTATGTAAAGAAATGGACAGCAGCAAGGGAACAGTTTACACCCAGAATTTAAGTTAACGTGCTATATACATTTCTGCTTAGGAACACAGTAGGAAAAATGTAGAAACAATATTTTAAGTTTGTTTTCTCATGATGTGGATTCAGTTTGAGCCACTAGTTTTGGTTTTGCATGTAAATCACCATGCTCCCTTTGGACAAAGCTAAAAATAGTGAGATATAAGCATATAGAGTAAAAGCAGTTTAATCCTGCTCAGTCCAGCCTTTGCAGTAGGAGTAGCACATGTCCTTGAAAAGTTAATTTCCATAGGCTTTTATTTAATTTTTCCAAGGTTACAGGATTTCATCTGTGGAATTGTATGTTTTTAAATAGAATATTGTTTCTCATCTATGCAACATGAATATTAACATTATATGTCTAGGTTTTTTCCCTAATTCTATATGTTATGGATAGCAGAAATTATTAACTATAATCGTTACTTTTTCACCAAAAAAAAAAGCAATACTTATGGGACATTAAAAGTTGTTTCTGTGGAACTTGGTGTCTGTCTTGATAATTGTGTTCTTATGGAAAACCACTGAGGGTGAAATGTATCCATAGATCTATCAATAGCATAATTTTTTGATTTAGATGTCTTTCAGAATTAAGACAGCAGAAATTTTATGGTAGAAAATATGAATATGAGGTTGGCCTCATAAAGCTGGACATGCTGAACTTCTGACAATAAAAACCATAGGAGGTTAACAGTCTCTTTTAGATACAAGTTGATGGAAGGGAAAAATGAAAATCTCAATCTTTTCTAATCATGGAAAAAATCTCATGGAAAATTTGATGTATCAACTCTTAACATGCCTATAGGAAATATAAATTAAGAAATATCATCATGATTCTTTAAATTTTTGTACTGAACTTTCTGAATTTCTGTGTCTCACCCCAAACCATAAATCTTGTTTTCTAATATTCCAACCAATTAATTCCATTAATTTCCCAACCTTCCTGAAGGGAGAATATGTCTTTCTTACCTTGACTAAAGCAGTGATGGGGTCAGAAAAGGTTGTCAAGAATGGATAGTGTTTTAAAATAAAATCTAGATGAACACAGACTGGCAAGATCAGAACTGTAAATTTGGAAGGGTGACTGACAGAAAAGGCATAGTTTTATGCACATTGGTGATTACTGGGGCAAAGAATTCTTTTAGAACTGAACATTTCTCTTTATCATTTCTCATATTACAAGAACAAGGAAAACAGGCACAGTGGTTCAAAACTATAATTGGAAGCATTGATTTTTAAAAGAAAGTATATTTATGGAATATATAGGACTTGATAAAACAAAATACCAAGCCCAAAAGCTTTGCATAATTTCACAAACAAAAGTAGGAATAGATAGATAACAGTCACTTAGATAATAGTTCTTTTATGTATTTCGAGAAAAGGAAGCATAGTTTCACATTTCACTATATTATCTAAACACAAACTATTGGAAGCTAGAAAAAAATCACCTTTAGAATAATAGTCACATAATGAACTTTTGCATGACAGCTTACAGCTCTCCAGAAATATTTTTTTCCAGTAATGTCAAAAAGGAGTTTGTGACCAACCTGCAGGTCATCCCATATGATAAATGATGAGTGACAATAAACACTAATATTTATGTTAAAAGTAGAAAAAAATGGTTTTGTGTTCATCTTCACACACAATTTTTTAGTTATGCTCACAATGGCTAGAAACTGCTCATTAGTGAGAATATTTGAGGTCACAGAGTTCATATTCAGTGAGTGTGACAGGATCTCTGTGACATATTTTGTAGGCAGCTATGGAAAAGGAGGGCAATGGTTGCATTGTCTTTAGGATTACAGTACAGAGAGAAGTGTGGTTTGATTTAAGCACTAGGTATGTACTTGCCAGAAAATGGGTTACAAGATTTAAGTTTGACTCTGCTTCCTGTTCAACATACTGTTAGATTCTGTAGTGAGTGAATTATTGTTTCTTGTGTGTCTGTTTTCAAATGTGTGTCTGCCCAGCTGCATGACAGTACTCACAACAGTGAAAATTAAACATGCAGTTATAAATTTCCATAGTTACTACTTGCAAGTAAATTTGAGAATATTTTATGAGGATGTTGCTTATCCCTCTGCTTCAGACTCTGAACTGAAAATCTTCATTTTCTAAACTTTCTTCTGTCCTTTCATATTCAGAACCCACAACTTCTATGTTCTAAATACATCTGTAGCTTTGATTATCTTTCCTACTGCCTTTATTTTCCTCTACACACGTTAGTTACCTGCTATTAATAACTGTAGTTTTAGGACTGGGCAATTCTGTTTGGGAATAATAGTTCATTTTTGTCATACAGTATCTTTTATTGGTTGTAGTGGCAAAAGGCTGAATATTTGCCTGCTACAGTGGTTTTGGTTTGAATTTTTTTTTGTTTTTCTAATTAAGCATGCTTGGGTATTGTAGTGTTTCTACACTGATTCATTCTTCAGTAAAGAGAACATATGCAAAGACTCTTGCTATTTCACAACCTGCAAGATATTTCTTTAAGGTGATGGTTGTCTTCAGAAAAGTTCTTTTTTGTACTTTACTTTTACATCTTTAAGGATATCAGATAGAAAACTAGAATTTAAGCCATGCATGTAATAAAGGAGCTGAAATGTCACAACAAAATGTAGTGCTGTTGGCTGTGTGCAATGAAATGGTGCAGACCTGTGGAAAGCAAGTTATGGATTTTCCATACAGCAAATAGCAGAGTCCCATCTTCATTTAAATCACACGAAAAAATCTGAGCTGGTCTGTGCACTGGTCTGTGACTGAAATCTGAATAAGGCACTTAATGTGCATAGGTCCTTGAAATCTAATTTGACTTGATATAAAGTGATTATGGTTTCAAAGGGTAATTTTCTCAAAGATAACATGCAAATTTAGTTGACATAGCTTCCATGACATGAAATCACAGAGGGTTTTATGGAGTCCAGCTGACTTAATCTTTTCTAGGTTGTTTGATTACCATGGCCGTGTCCCCCCACCGCCCCGTGCAGTGATTCCACTCAAACGTCCTCGTGTGGCTGTGACAACAACTCGAAGAGGCAAAGGGGTTTTCTCCATGAAAGGAGCATCACGATCCACTTCAAGTGGGGCTTCTTCCTCAGGATCCAAATGTGAGTTGCTCATATCAGTTGAATATTATTGAAACAGTGATCCTAGCAATTTCTGCAAGCAGATGTCTTCTACTATATAGCCCTATTGCAGTAATTTCCTACCCTCAGTCTCTAGCTTGAAAAACTGGTTTGATTACCAAGGCTTCCAGGCCTTTCCTGCAAGTCAAGGAGCATATTCTTTGACATTTTTGAAGGAAATTCTTTCAATATGTGACCTGCTCCCTTGGCCTCAGAGGAAGCCTGTTTAAAATCTCCTCTCAACCTGACTGCTCATACACCGTGAGATCTCATGAACAGCTAGTAATAAAACAAAGATAATAATCTTGTTATAGACAGAGAGAGGCACATTGATTTCTTTGGAGACTTGAGGGTTGTATATAAGTTGGTGGGGGGTGGACTAGGGGGGCCAGGGGAGGTTGGGTTATGTGTACTTTTTTTTAACCGGATTCCTTTGAGTATAGAAAGAGGTAAAGTGTCTTTGTCTGTTTTAATGGAAGTTCAAAACAGGATCGGCAACTTGGGGTTATTTAACCCTTCTTTAGTGAGTTTGCCTTAGAAGAGCTAATGAACAATAGGCATTCCCTCCTCCAAGCTCACCAAGCTCCCCACTCCATAGTATGTCCTGGGAACTTCATCTTCCTCTTCATGCATCTTTCAGCACCCACCCGTCTTCCCCTGCCCCTTATGTGGAGTGATACTGTCCTTGGAAGCGTCACTGGAAGAGGAAGAGAAAGATCAGGTAGGGATCAGATGTTAGAAAGAATGAAGGAACCTCCATAAGACTTTTGCAGTAATAGAGTGGTCAGCAAAACATGCTGTCTTACATACAACCATGAAATAAGTGAATCCATCAACAGTACATATCACTGCCAGAGGAGTTAATTACAGCATCAGCAGGACCCAGTCATAGACTCTGTTTGAATAACATATTTAAATCTCACATGCTAGTATCTAACAAAGAAGATGGACCTCTAGTGAGCCCGCTAGGATCCATTCTTGATCCTTTTGTATGATCTGATGATACCAGAGACCTTGAAGGAAAACATGTAATAAACACGTAAATGCATGTGACTGAAAAAATGGACATGTGGTAAAAACAGCTAATGCTGTATGCTCAGAACAAGGCGCTCAAGCCATTCCTTGGAAAGAATGATGTTCTGACAAAGACAGGCTCTGTTGCCTGTACAGTTAAATCTCTCACAAGTCTCCATGGAATGAATGGGCTGGATCTCCATTACCATTAACAGGAGCTTTGATGCCTAACACACAGGAAGACATCTAAATTTAGGTGTATATTATGAAGCTCACTCAGATCCTAAGAGGATGTCTGAGAGTAGCAACACTTCCTTTGTTCTCTGGAGGATGAACATGAGTCTAGACATTTTCATACACACCTTGAAGTAACCCTTTCCTCAATACTTTCAGTAATAAATTATGTTTTCTTGTATTATTTTAAAAGAATGCATCCACATTGAGATCTTTACTTTACAAAACTTAGAACTTAAATTATTTTGTTAGTCCTTTTTAGTTCTTGAATCCTTGGGTTTTCAGACAGTGAATCAAAGCTTTAATTAGATCTCATTTGTTCATCCTTTACTGTTGTCTTATCTCCATGAATAGTTAGAAGAATCAGTGTATTCAAAGCACTAATTGTCCTAAAGAATGCTCTAATAAGAATGGGCTTTTTCAACTCACTATGCCATGAAAAGAGGGATTATTTTCAGATAAGTTTTTTATATATTTTTCCCATTCTCCAGAACAAGAACAATTGTAAAATTCTTCCAGAGAGGTGATGATCTTAGTGTTAGTATCCCAACAGATGTCAAGAAAAGTTCTTACCCAGAAATCTGGATTTTAATTGTAGTGAATGAAACAGAGAATATTACATTAACATGTAGATATTTATTCCTCAGAATTATTGCAAAATTTGCTTTATTATTTCATCTGCATTTCAAGAAATGTTCTGTAGAACTGTTCAGGACTTAAGTAATGCATAACATAGATTATAGGATTCAACTCTAGTCCAAGCATCCACAGCCACTTGCCATAAGATTTCCAAAACACTGCCTGCGTAACATGGCAAATATTGCATAACCTGTAAATTATTTAATGGAAGTGCAGTCAGGAGCGTCCAGATACAAACAGTGTTATGCCCCAGTGAAAGCATCCTTCAATGTATTCAGGTGTGATCTGAATCCTGAAAGTGTCAGTCTTAGAGCTCCAGGTGACAAGATCATCCTTGGATCCAGCTCTTTAACTGAAAGGAGGGCTGCAAGATGCGTCACTAAAAACATGGGCTGACATTTTGACCTTTTTTAGGCTTCTACTTACAATTAATTACAATGACAACTGGAACACAAATGCAGATACTTTTAATTGTGATGAAATAAATTGCACAAAATATTATTTCTGCATGCAGAACATCTTTAAAAGGAGTCAGATATGCAGCATACAGATTTTCATGCCTAATTTTCCCATAGAATTACAGCCCTTTTTGTCAGTTCCAGTCAACCCATCGTAAATGTAGAAACATGATTTTGTTTACTTGGACAGGAATGTAATCATCTTATTGTAAGGCCTTTATCGGAGAAATAGCGGAACCATTCCCTTAGAGGCTTCAATTTGGAAAGTAGAGAATGTATGTTTTGCAGCTTCCTTTGCCATTTCCTTGGAAAAGTTGGTTATATTAAATTGTGGGAGGAAGAAATTTAATATTTTGCACCCCCTTACTCTACACTGCTAATCTGAACCCCTTGAACTAATGCACAGTTGATTCTAATGGTAATTTATTGCTAGTTAAATAAAGGGGAAAAACATAGTTTGTGGGAAGGAAGCTATTTTGAGTTTTAATGAAATGTAAGACCATAAAACAGCTTAATTGCAAGTTTCAAATTAACATTGTCAAAATGGTAATGCCTATGCTTGAAAGCTTTCAAAACTCTCATGAGATCACTTCCCCTAAGACACTTTTCAGATGTACGTTGAAATCTCATAGATATAGCTGTTCTCCACAGTCAGACTGGATCCAGAAAATGAACTTATACATGCCACATTAAAAGTCAGAACACAGGAGACCCCTAATTGAAATCACCAGAATCAAAAGGACTCACTTCTGAAAAACAGCAATCCAAAGGCAGAAGTTTATTGTTGTGCAAAGATGTTACAAAAAACTATAGTACAAAAAATGCCTTGCTCATTGATGAGCACATCTGCAAAAATAATGTTTGCTAGCACAGTAAACTCCTTTTTGACCAAAAAGTGGCAATATGTGTTTTAAATGTGCTTCCAAAACACAAAATACATTAGAATGATTTGATTTCTTTCCTAAATCCGTAACTTTTCCAGGAAAAGTTGTGAATCTTTTGTTTTCTTTTTAACTCCAAAGACTGGAAAAACATAAATCAGCATTTCCAAATCACCAGAACTCACAAAATTATACATGTTGGTGGGTAAATTACTGTGGTGGTTTTACTTGGACCAGTTTTTGCTAGTGGGTAGGGAGGGGCACAAAGATGGCTCCTGTGTGTCCTGTGTGAAGGTTCTGGAAGGTTTTCACCCTGTCCAGCACAGCCACTCTCTGATGGCTCTGAAGATGATGGACATGCTGCTGGCCAAACCTGGGCCAAGGAGAGATGTTAGTTATGCCTCT
>VZTX01031134.1:28213-102801 GCA_013400915.1 Pardalotus punctatus | reverse complement strand
GTGAAAGAGGGAGGGGGGTGAGCTGAGAAATGGCGTCTTAAGAGGGAGAGGGGTGAGTAGAGAAACAGTGTTTGTAGAAGAAGAATTGTGGTGATGGACTGACTAAGGAAAAACCCCATACCCTGCCCCCCACCTAAGCCTGTTGGTTGTGTGAAGGAGGGAGGGGGTGAGCTGAGGAACAGTGTCTTAAGAGGGAAGGGGGGTGAGTGAAGAAATGGTGTCTTAAGAGCTTCTTTTTACCTCTCATTTATCCTCCGACTTTGTTAGGTTAATAAATCACTTTGCAACTTAAGTTTCTCACCTGTTTGCTCATATTTTTGTGCATCCCCTCCCCACCACTGCCTCATCTCAACTCATGAGTCCAGTGTGTTTGTGTTAGTTTGGTTCCTCTCCTCTGCGTAGATGCAGCAGGAGAGAGCATAGAGAGCAGACATGGTAGGTCCCTGGCATTTGGCCAGGGTCAAACCTCAACAATCACACACAGTAGTTCTGCCTGTTAATGATATGAAGCTGTACATTCAAATTCCAATTTAGAACTGGGAAAAGCTCACTTATTCTGACAGCATAGAAATTGAAGCTCTCAGAGTATGCACTTTCATTTTACACATCTGAAATCAGGATGAAAATAGTAATCAAAGCTTTTATAGTCTTTTATACTTCTTGAAATTAAGGAGTAGACACTTAAGACTTACGATGTGTATTGAATTATGTCTTTGAATTAATTTTGACTCATAGAGTTTATACTTAGCTTCATCAGCTGATCCTTTTTTCAGTTGTATCTAAACTACTAAAATATGATAAAATATTGTATATTAAACAGGAAAGGCTTAGAATAAAATACATCACATTTCTTTCCAATGAAATCTGAATCATGCTTTGAGGATGAATCAATTTGCAGTTATGTCAAGATATGTTTCACAAATACAGCTGTAGTTCAACAGCAGCACTTTCATTTTTTGAAAATGTGATTGACCTTAATTTTATATCTCTTGTTATGCATTGGACGTGGCTTGTCTCTTTTGGTGTTAGATGCTTCAATGAAAGACACATTCTGGAAGGTCACAAAGGGCTGGAAAGGGTCACTGAATCAAATTCCTTACTTTTGCAAGTAGTGGCATCATCTAATCCTTTAACCTGCATCTTAAAGATTGTTAGGGTTTGGGCTTTTTCTGTCTCTGTTTCTTTTATTTTCCAGCTTAGTTTGAATCTCATTTGTTCACATTCTTTTTTTGTGCTAACACTGTCTTAGCATAAAAGTGTTATTTCTTTTTACTTGTTTTGTCTTCAGCAAACAAGAAAAACACTTCTGTCACACCACAGGCTTTCCATTTTTATGGTCATTTTCATGGCTGTTCTCCACATGTACCTGCTAGAATTCAGTGGTTCAACCTGTAATCACCAGGTCCTGACACAAAGACATTCTACTTCTCCACCTTTACCAATACATCATTTGACACCTCCTAGCACTGCATTTTCCTTCTCCTGGCTGCATTAAGTGATAGTCTCTTATCAACCCAAGGATAATTCTGTCACTGTCTTTTTCTGCTGATGAGCCTTGGTGCTGAGAGTAGGAGTTCTGCTGTTAACTGTAGGAGTCTTTTTCAGTGCAATTGCATCTCATCATTTTTCGTAATGTAATATTCCTTAAAATCACCTGACCTATTCTTCCATTCCAGTTTACTCTGAATAGATATTATCTTTCAATTTCATGTCATCAGGAAATTTCACCTGTTTATTTACTTTTTTGCATCAGAGTTGTTCAAGATATTCAGCCATTTTGGAGCCAGTGCTTGAGAAATTTCATTAGTAATTTCTCTCGCTTTCAATATGTGCGTTTCTGTCACCTGCTGACCTTTGTTTATCTGCTAATTGGGAAAAAAAATCCAAATATTAAGTTACTTTATTTTCCTCTTCTATTGCTCAAAAGCAGATGAACAGATATTTTGGACACATACAGCTCCAGTGTCATGTTTACCAACAGCTTTATTTCTTGCCTGAGATCAATTTTAAAAAAATCCATGATGTTTTAAAGGGGAATTTATATACTTGAAACAGGACACCTGGAGCACAGAATTTATAATCCTTACATTTTGTCTTTGTCATAACACTGCTTAAAGAGCCTGAAGATCTTCCCAAGTGGTAGTCCACTGAATCTCAGACTCACAGAATGGCTGAGTTTGGAAGGGACCTGTGGAACTCCTCTTGTGCAAACACTTTGCAAAGAAAATTTCCCAGGACTGTGTCTGACCGCACTCACGGGAAAAAAAAAAAAATTCTTGTGTTTAGATGAAATTTCACATGCTTTAATTTATGACAGTGGTCTTTGGCATGTCAATGGTATCTACTGAGAAGAGTCTGGCTTTGTCTTCTTCATTCCCACTTGTACTGGGGGGCCCAGAGGTGGACACATTATGCCAGATGAGGCCTCACAAGTACTAGGTAGAGGGTCGTGTTGTGTTTGGCTGGGGTAGGGTCAATTTTCTTAACAGTAGGTACTATGGAGCTGTGTTATGGACTTGTGCTGGAAACAGTGCTGATGACACAGGGATGTTTCAGTTGCTGCTGAGCTTACACAGCAGTCCTTCTCTTCTTCTCACCCCACCCCACCAATGAGCAGGCTGGGGGTACACAAGGAACTGGGAGGGGATACACCTGGGACAGCTGACCCCAGATGGCCGAAGGGATGTTACAGACCATGGTATCATGTTCAGCAATAAATTAGAGGGAAGGCTGGCCAGGGCTTGCTCAGGACATCGGTTGGTGTTTTCATTTCCACCACTTGTATTTCTTGGATTTTATTTTTCTCTCTTATTTTTATTTTCATTATTTTTTATTACTATTAATATTTTTATTATTATTGCTATTACTATTATTATTATTATTTAGTAGTAGTAGTAGTAGTAGAAGTAGTAGTACCATCATCACTACTACTATTATTATTATTATTATTATTAAATTAATAAACTGTCCTTATCTCAACCCATGAGTTTTCTCACTTTAACCCTCTTTATTTTCTTCCCCCCATCCTTCTGGGGGGTTGGAGGGAAGTGAGCAATTGTGTGGTGCTTAGTTTCTGGATGTGGTAAAACTGACAAGGGAAAACATCTGGCTCATGCTCAGCTTGTTTTTCATCAGGGTCCTTCATAATTTGTCTTTGGTAGTTGCTGCTTACTACAGAAATACCCACTACACTATAACTGAGAGTGGAATTTCTGTAGGAGAATAATTTTGAAGACTTGTACAATTCTCTGCAAGGTGAAACAATAAGCAATTCAAATAATTACACCATCACAATGTTGGAAAAAGAGTGAAAATTTGGAACTTGTGCAGATTGGTCGAACTTTTTTTAATTTTTTTTTTTTCAGTCCTTCTTGAAGCAATTGACACTATGATCACAGAATCATAGAATCATTTTGATTGGAAAAGACCTCCAAGATATCCAGTCCAGCCTTTAACCAATCGCCACCTAGTCAACTAGATCATAGCACTAAATGTCACAGCCAGTGGTTTCTTGAGCATCTCCAGGATGGTGACTCCACCACCTTCCTGGGCAGCCCATTCCAATGTTTAAAAAATATTTCCATAAAGAAATTACTCCTAATATCCAACCTGAACCTCTCCTGGTGCAGCTTGAGGCTATGTCCTCTTGTCCTACCACTGGTTATCTGGGAGAAGTGGACACCCCTCACTTAGCTACAACCTCCTTTCAGGCAGTTGTAGAGAGTGATAAGGTCTCCCCTGAGCCTCCTTTTCTCCAGGCTAAACCCCAACTCCCTCAGATACTCCTCTCATGAATTCCCCTCTAGACCTTTCACCAGCTTCATTGCCTTCATTGCCCTTCTCTGGACACACTCCAGCACTTCAACATCTTTTACAATTGAGGTGCCCAGAACTGGACACAGCACTCAAGGGGTCTCACCAGTGCCAAGTACAGAGGGATAATCACTGCCCTGGTCCTGCTGGCCACACTACTGCTGATACAGGCCAGTATGCCATTGGCCTTCTTGGCCACCTGGGCACATGCTGGCCCATGTTCAGTCACCTGTTGCCCAGCACCCCCAGGTCCTTTTCCACTTTGGGCTCTGTTCTTTGAATCCTCATTTTTGTCTCTGTGTTCCTTCTGGCGCCATCTTTTTCCCCAGCTAGTTTTTCCAGAGACATCACATGGAAGCCCCTGTGCAGCAGACCTGAGTTGAACAGCAGCCCTATTGCGCGTGCCTGTTTCCTTGTCAGACTCAGAAGTGGAAATGTTTTCTGCTTTGCTTAGTAGACTGGAAACAAATACCATTAGGTCCTTGCTGTGTCACTTCTGAGTTTTGACCTTTTGGGCTTGGCCAGGCTGCAGTTTGCCAGTCAAGAGAGCATCCCTGACAACAGCATGGCTGCACGGAATGTGTTGCCAGCTGGCTTCAGTGGGTTGCTGCCAAAACTTAGCATTCCCCATTGGACCAATTCACACCATTTCACTCTGGATTCTGCTCTACCTTGCTACTCCAAGAATGACCAACCACTGCCCCTGGGGAATCAGTAACCTTCTAAATATACAGTTGTCAGAATCTTAACATTTTGTTTCAGACCTGTGGGATTGGACAGTGACCCGTTATTTCTCTAAGAACATTTTAAGGCCTTGCTCTATAAATAAACAAAATAATTTCATCAACTACTGTATAACATATAAGAGTCTATCTAGCACAAAGGTTACTTTTATACTTTTTCCTTTAAGTCCTGTTCACTCAATGTGAGATCAGAGGTTTCAGCCTCTGATAGTGTGGGATACTGAAATTTCTCGATATGAGCACATGATTAAACAAGTGCATCACCACATATAGCAACCTGCTGCCTTTAGCTGATACGTTATGGCTATAATACACATGGCCCAAACTCTAACACAAAAATTGTTGGTTTCAACCTCAGTGAATGTGTTACAAGTTTGGAATAAAGCTGATATGATGCAAACACATACTCATTA
Source organism: Pardalotus punctatus (assembly GCA_013400915.1). Taxonomy (NCBI): domain Eukaryota; kingdom Metazoa; phylum Chordata; class Aves; order Passeriformes; family Pardalotidae; genus Pardalotus; species Pardalotus punctatus. The sequence goes on along the minus strand of VZTX01031134.1, from coordinate 97,832 downwards.
ACTACCATTGAAGCAGGCAATAGCTTGTCTAGACACTTCATCATCAGATTGCCCAGTACAAATTGCCATGAGATACCATGATAACAGGCATGGGCAAGGGTCAGTGAACAGGACTGATGTAGCAAGATGCAGCCAGGAGACCCTTTTGAAAGAAAGAGGTAATTTCCTTCTTTGTAGCAGAAAATCCCTTTTCCCCGGCTCAATAAGGGCCCTCCTATTGTGTGTATCTATGCTTTGGACACACACGCCAAAGTCAACGCACATCCTCCTACAGCAGTGGTGGAGGAGTAACACAACTCGGTGCTCTTCCACTGCCAGCCCCTCACAGTGATGATTCATTTCTTCCTTCAAGAGTTGTACGAGTGGCAGCTCTGTTGCCTACCCTAGCCCTTTATAAATGGCTTTATTTTCCCATGCTAGCACAGGGTTGCCATTTTCTCCTCTTGACCTTTCCACGAGATATTCTACCACAAACAGGGCAAGTGAATTTGATTGGACTACCTTCTGAACATAAAAACATGTTCTGGAAGCGCCATAATGATGAGGTAATTTATGAGGGCTGTAGTGCTGTCTCTTTTGAAGCCGAAACACCTCCAAAGCATTTACTTCTTCTTAGGTTAGACAATGGGAGTTCAATAATGAAAAAAAAATGAAGAGTAATGCAATGCAAACAAATATTTGGAAACTTCAGCTAATCATTTATAGGTGATGCCTCCATGTCCTTGGATGTGAGCAAAAAATGAAATAATTTCATTTGTTATGCATAGCAGTAAAAAGTACAAGAAATTTCTAGCTGAAACTGAACTGAAAGCTTCTGAAGCAACAGAAGTTAATACTTATTGGAAAGAGTTTTTGACTGAACCATAACCTTGCATTCCTGGCTGACCTAGCACTTATATTACCATTCACTGTTGCTGAGGAATACATAATGCTACTGTGAGGGATCTTTTTATTATTGTTGGTATTATTACAAAACAGCAAAATAACATTGCAAGGCTGTGATCTGTCTGTCATATTTGTATCATTCTTTCTCTATAGCCTGTTTTCCAGTAGAAGTTACTTGGATTTATGAAGAATGCCTTGGAGATGTTTTTCCTGAAATTATTACTACAGAGCAATTCACCTTACATGAACTCTTACCATTAAGGCTTGGAATCCTATAATTTCCTAAGATTCGGCATTTTAATCTAATAATGATAATTTTAAAAGCAAAATCTCTAAACATATTGACAAAAAAGAGGGAGTAGACTTTCTACTAGAGAGAAAAGAAAAAAAGAGCATGTTTTGATTGGGGAGGGAATGTTACCACAAATATAATTTATTTCATGTTTTGCATTTTGCTCTCTTTCCACAGTGAAATCAGATGAGTTGCAAACAATCAAGAAAGAACTAACCCAAATCAAAATGAAAATTGACTCCTTGCTAGGAAGACTGGAAAAGATTGAAAAGCAGCAAAAAGCTGAAGCAGGTAGGTAAAAGCTGTTTGTAGTGGAATGAATTAAATTAGAACTGTGTTACCAGTCCAGCAGACAGACCAAAGACAATGGAAACTTTCTGAAATTTTGGTTCTTAAGGGAGGCCTGAAGCAAGGTAAATTAACTCTTAGGTAGAACTGCTGAGAGGACAGACTAATATTCTTCACAGAGCATGCACCATCATTTCAAGAATTGTTTTTTATTGTGTAGTAAAAAAAAAAAAAATCTTAGATGTTGTGGAAACAAAACATCACTAAAAAACTGACTGAATAGAATTAAGTTAGAGGTTGTTGGCCATGGGGATGCTTGTGCTATCCACATTAAGAATTATTGATGGTGTATATCAAGAATTATTGCCTGGGCAATAGCTAATAGACACAATTTGAAGCAAGGAAAATTTTCCTTTTGATATAAGTAAAAAAGATGTAACTAAGCAGTATAGTGAGTTGACTAGAGACACCTTAGTGACTCCATCCTTGGAGATGTTCAAAATTCATTGGGTTGAGGACTCATGGATCTGAGCTAAACTATGAGTTTGTCCCTGATTTGAAGAGAGATTGGACTTGGAGACTCCAGAGATATCTTCCAAACTCAGCTATTGAGTGAAGCTGTGGCCTCTTTGTAAAACTGGCCATACCTCCAGTTTAGCTTTTTTCTGGCTTAAAATGTTTTGTTTTGAGGCAAACCTTGGGAATGAAAAAAATCCAACACTATAATTTAATCAAGAGCTTTATTACTGCCATTGCAGTGTTCATTTTGTTAGATGAATGATCTCACCTGGCAGCACTTTAAAGTCATCCGGAGAGTTATAAGGTTGTATTTTCACCATGGTATATATAGAAAAAAATCTCAGTTCTTATGCCTGTCTATGGTGTTTTCTTTGCTATTTCCTTATAGATACATGGTATATATTTTTACAGGAGCTGTGTACTAGTGAGCTGATTTTATGAGAGCCAGCAGGGAAAGGGAAGCCTTATCTCATGAAAAACTCAATGATTTTTTTCACCCCTCCATTCTGTGATTAAATCTTTTTACGTATTTTGTGTCAAATGTGTGAAAGAAATTCTGCCTCAGAACCTTCACTGCCTGGGTATCAGGACAAGTAGTCAGTTACATGAAGCCAAAAACCCATCAGGGCATATAAAGAGAACTCCATCAAGACTGTCTAAAACATTACTGGGAATTAGTGGTTGAGGGTCACAAAACTGACATCGTCAAAATAGGAATTTAGACCTGGATCCCTCCTGTTCCCAAGTAATTTTTAAAAAACAAACAAAAAATTCTTTAAAAATAATTTAACTTTTCAATCATTTTCTAAGTTTACAGACAAGGACCAGTCCCCCAGCTGTTACAGTTTATCTCACAAAGTTGAAAGCTTTTTTCAAGTCCAAGGTAAACCATTAGTACAGAGTGTGACTATCTCTTTCAGGAGAACTGTACACAATATGTATTCATTAGATTCTATTTTGCACTTTATACAAGTTAGATAAAAGTTGGTGTAATCAGTGAAGATGTAATTGCAAGTCACTCCATTGAATCACTTGTGTACTGAAATATTCTGAGATCGTGCATCCCTACTTTGGAGAGCTTTTATAAAAAATCCATTACTATGCAAAACAATCTGCACATCATTGTACTTCAATATTCAATTTTCACTTTTGCTAAAGGACTTTAGTGAACTCGTTTAAATAGAAATCAGCTCAAACGGGAAAATGTTGATTTGTATTGAATCACAGTCTTATGCCTTTTGAAGACAAGCAATGAATATCCTCAGAGATTAAAAACCATTTTCAAAATATCTGTTTTAAAACATCAGGTGCAGAAACCATCCCTCACATTCTTTGCCTCTCATTGGAGAGTATGAGGAGAATACCCTCCTCAGAGACACCTCAGAGATACCAGTAAGAATGAAACCCCATTTAAGTCTCCTGAGCTGATGAGGAGGGTTATGCAGCCTGGGTGATTAGTCTGCAGATGGTTGCTTCCTCAGCTAAAAGATTTATGTAAGCTACATCAGTAGCTGAACTATTTCATTTACAGTGTCAGATATGAGATGATGAGATTATTTTGTTCCTTGTCTATGGTTTGGCAATATTGTTTCTTACTTTCCTCTGCCAGAAGGTGTGGCTTTACTAAGACTGGGATTAGAGAGAGGATCTGTGTCTCATTTACATAAAGAAAAAATCAAGCCATCATCTTGCCCTTTTGGTTTTCTAAGTTTGAATCGCTCTCCTGAAGAATATTTAATTTTTAATCTTAAAAGTTGTTACATCTGGAGGAATGTGATGTTACAGGCTGGACAATCTCAGTGTATGCATTGGTTACTGTTCTACAGCTTCATGATAACTCTCCTTACAGTAAGAGCTGATGTTCTGGCTTTTTCTATTATCAACCCTAACCTTTCCTATATGGGGAATATAGAAAAATTAGATTTCTTGTACACAGGAAAACTGTAGAAACAGCTCCTTTGTTTGCAAAAGTCTGAACCAGGAAGCTGGGAATAAGATGTTCTGACATGAAAATATCTGTTAGAGAATATTCTTCCTGTAATAGTAGAGAGTGGGCTGAAAGTTAGGAACTTAAGTTTAGCTCTCAGAAGAGCCCCAGAGAGATGAGTACTGAGATGGTATTTTAGCCTCCTCTTAAGAAGCCAGTCTGCGTTCTCATTAGGAAAATTAAGTGACCTAATTTTCTAGCAGCTGTATCCTAGATGGTTTCCTATTTTAATTTATTGTCTGTCAATTCAGCCCTGATTTTGAAAGCCTTAACCAAAGTTGATTCAGTTATCATCGCCACACCTGAGTGATCTCAGAAGCAGCTTAAGACAGGAAGTGGTAGGGCCAGACATAGTAGGCATGCATGATCCAATCCACATTTCCTTCTGCAGAAAGGCAAGTAACACAATCACTTATAATTAGCATGGCATTGTATGGAGCTCGTTAGCAATAGAAGATGAGGCTCCATGGGCTGAATCTTCTACTAATACATGTGACTACAGTACTGTTGAAGCAGCAGTCTAAGATGAGTTTTTGTTCTTTAAATACAAGAATCTTTCTGAAGACACTAGGTGACTAAAGGAGGAAAGCTTAATTTTTCTGTTTCTTCAGTAAATGAATTTAAAAATGAGGGACTAGAGACTAACAAAGTCTAAAGAGATGAATGTAAGAGGAAAAATAAATGTGCAAAGGCAAAAGGTAAAACAAATGTCTCGGTTTAAGATTATGGAGCAGAAAAATGCAATCAGATTTGAATAGTATGTGTAGCTGTTAATCATATATGGAAAAATAATAATATGCTCATAGAGCTTCAAAAATATAGAGCTTCAAGGCACTCCTTGATTTACTGGTTGTCCAAAAAGATAGGGGATGAAGTACTAGTGTTACAGAACAGACAGTCTTACAAAAGAAGAAATGTTTTGTTACAAAAAAAGAAATGTTTTTTTCTAGAAATTTCATCATTGATCACCCTCAGACTGAAAGACATTTTTTTTTCCTAGCTGCATGCAACAAATTCTCTGGTCCCTATTCACTCTAAGTGCAGAAAGCTTTTCATAAAAGTTCCTGATGTGCCTAGGAATATGACTCTGATCCTTCCAACCATTCTTCTGACCAGTCTGTCTCTGTCATTCCTCCATCAATCCTCCTCTGGATTTCTGCTAACTGGATGAAGTTTCTCAGCATATCCAGGAGTTTCACAATACCTAATCACAAAAAAGCAGCTACCTGCATGAAGCCAACCAGAACAGATTCTTCAGGCCTCTATGGAAGCGGTCTTTTTTTTCACCACTTTGCAGAAAATATAGGAAGCCAATATTTGGTTGATTGGAGGGGGGCATTCTCCAGTTATTTCAGCATGTTATACCAATGAGGAGTAACTTATACTTTACTCCATAAAAAACACATTTACCTGTCTAAAAGGATTTGTTGATTACCTGTATGGCTCTTGAGATATATTCACATATTCATGCAAATTCTTGTTCATTTATTGGCAATTAACAGCCTTCTGCTTCTCAAAGCATAGACATTTAAGTACTTCTCATCGGCTGCACATGAATAAATATATGATGACTATGCCAATTGGATTCCAAGGCAAAGTCAAGCACAGAAAATCAAAAAGCTGGATCCATTGGTAAATCAAGCCTTCATTCACTGCATGGCATAGATGGGGTAGATGACCATATTGATACTGTGATTGATTTATGCACTAATTTTTGAAAGAAAAGTTTTCAGTCACATTTTCCTGGTAGACAAATTTTACAACACTAGCACATCTGGAGATGGAAGCTTAGGTTTCTTCTGCAGAGCACTTTGCCACCAATAGGAAAGGTTACTGAGTCTCTATAGAGTATGTTTTCCTTACAGAAGCCCAAAAGAAACAAATGGAAGATAATGCTGATTTGATTCAAGAGGAATGCATATCAGAGAATGCAGATAACTCTACGGAAGAGCCAATTGAAGGAGGGCCAGATGCAGATGGGGATGGAGAAGATATGACTGATGGGATAGAGGAGGATTTTGATGAGGATGGCAGCAATGAGCTGGTAAGGAATAATCATGCCATGTCTGTCTATATGGTTCCTACAAGTAACCACTGAGAACCAACAGTCTGGATTAACAAAATAAGCTCACAGCAGCAGTGTGATGTTCTGTAACTACTGCCTACACCTTCACTCTTCATACACTGTAACATCAATTAAGTATAGGAACCTTTGGGGAGAAACAAGAAAAATATTTCTTAATACAATTGGTGATTTTAGAAAGAAAATTAAATGTAATTTAAATTGGTTTAGATTTATTAGTTTGCATTTACTGAAATGTAGTTGAGAAAGGAAAATGTATTGTGCTTTTTGTTTTTCTAACTGGTGCATTTCAAAATTAAATAAGATTCTAGAATGGTGAATTTCTTCATTGATAAACATGTGGTATCCACAGTCCCCAGTCCCTATCTTCTGTGTGTATAGTCTGCAGGACATGTTGGCAGATACAGATTTTTTTGATGGAGGGATTTTTCCTTAACACATGTTTGGCTAAGAAATGTTTGGGTTTTCAGCCTGAGGCTGCACCTTTCGTGAAATGTCCATTATGGTGCTAAAATCCTAAGCTCTTCTAAAACAACATTAAAATATATTTGGAAAGTAAGATTTATACCTTTCTATGCATTCCTAATAAGAATGGAACAGTCACATTGGTTTGGCCTCCATAATACTCTCCCTCCCTTCCTGACTTTCTAATTCTGCTTTGAGCTGGAAGCACTTTTGTTGCTCATTGTTATTGCTTGCATTTGAAACACATTTAGTCCTGTGTGCACAGTAAAAATCATTCAGTGAAGCGGCAGAAGTCAGTTAGCAAGGGACCCAGCAGAACCAACAGTAAGTCTGGAGTAACAGGACATATGAATAATCAGTGATTTGTACTGCCTAGTGCAAACACAGTTTAAATCCACTTGTAATTTGCAGGTTTGTGTCCCCTTAGCCAGCACAAGACCCTCTTGAATTTCTGTATCCTGAATAGTATGATTCCCAGGAGAAGCTACTACAATCTGAATTCCCTTATCTTTTCACATGCAATGTAGAACAGATGACATTACCCCGTTTCTCAAAGGGACAGGTTCTGCTGTTCAGATATGAGGGATGTCTGTAAGAAGCTGTCACTCTGAATTTGTTGGAAGTTGAAATGTTATAATTAATAAATAGTTGTAAATAACATCTCCCACCATGGCTAACACATAACCAATTGAAGTGATTTTAGTAATAGGGGTGACCACATTTTATCAAGAATGGTGGGTTTTGCACTAATTATGCACTAGACTTCCTATTGCGGACAGCTAAGTGGGGATGTTAACACACAGTGGATTAGACTGATTGCTCAATCCTGTCATCTCACCCTGTGGGGAAATAGCATATATCTACACTATATAATGATGCAATGTGTAGAAGAATTTTTTCATCAAAGGCGTCAGCAAGAAAGGCTCTATAAAGCAAGAAGCACTGGAAGACTTCATTAGCAGTGAAAGTCTGGGATTGGCACAGCCACATTTGCACACTGCTGCTTCCAAGTTAAAAGGCCTTTCCAAGATTCTTGTTATGGAATAAGTTGAAGTGTAGTGCATTGCAGACACAGCTCCAAAGACAGCTCAGAGGTCTGACACACACATCTAAGGCATGGTAGGGAACCAGCTCCAGTTTCTCTGCATGTCATCACTGAGTGCATGAGTACTAGGAGGGGGTGAATCCTGCATGTGGAGAGTGGTGTCCTCTGCATTACAGCCCAGCATGATTGGCATCCCCTCAGTCCCAACATGATGTAGCAAGGAAAGGCCAAGGAAGAGGATTTATGGGCATTATCTCAGTCAGCTGCAGCCAGGTCCAACGCCAGGGCAGTGGAGCTAGTCAGCCTCATGACTTCCACCTTCTCAAAGGCTGGGACCCTCTACCTGACAAGCTGGCAATATTGTAGACTTTAAAGCTTGCAACCAAGATTGGCACAGATTAAAATCCCTGTCTTTTTCATCCTCCCTTACCATTTCCATCAAGTTTTGGAAGAAGCCACTTCACCTTAGTTTTCATGCCTGCTGCAATGGGATAAAAATACTTTCTTCCTTTTACAAAGCCTAGGGAGATTAGTGAATGCAGAACTGCAGTGGGTAGGATAAAGGATTGCTCAGGAAAGGATTAGTTCAGGAAATCTCAGGGTATGGTGTTTTCACAGAAAGGCAATTATAAATTGAATTACGTATCTTTCACCTATAGTTTTTAACCAAACAGTCAGCAGTATTGGTCTGTACTTATGATATGAAGATGGTAGGTTTTGATGCATATTGTAATTTAGACTTTTATACTGACATATATTTATGTAGATATACAGGCCAATTCCTATAAACTTTAATTTCTACTGCAATCATTAATAGCTGTATAAAGGGAAAGTCAGTAACAATACTATCAAATAAATAATAAACATCCCTGTAGAAATACTTGGGAATTCAGTCTGCTTCTACCCATTCTGTGCCCTCTTATCTGAAACTGCCCTCTGTTTTGTGAAAAGTAAAGTAGATGTATAAGCTTGTTATAAAGCAAGAAGTCCTAACAGATGTTGTTATTCTATTTTATGAAAACTAAGTTATTTAGGAAAGAGAGCTGACTAAGAGCAAATATGTAATTTTGGAAAGGGGCCAGTTGTCATTCTTGTGAGGGGAAAAAAAAAAAGGGAGGTTAAGAATGAAAAGTATTAAATATAACAAAAGTAAGAAAAACTTTCCATGTGTAAAATAGTAGCATTGAACTTGGACTAAAAAATACCTCTCCAAAAGGCTTTTTAAAAATTAAATCAATAATGTTTTCCAAAGATAAAGCTAAAGGGATTTAGGACTATGATTAAGAAAATATTTTCTTTTATCACTAAGACCAGCAGAGGAAGCAGAAAAATATTTTAAATGGGCAAAGCTAATGCTCTGAAGTAATTTCAGCATGAAAATTTCATTGTGAGTCCACTAGTATGAAAAATATTAATAGAGGGAAAGAGGAAAATTACTTAAATTTAGGTCTTAACCTTTATTGAGTTCTTGAGATTTAGCTGTATATCTTCTGCCAGGCCATTTACCAACACCTGCTGCCTTCAGGTTTGCTGAAGAGAAAATTCTGTTTTCTTAATGCTGTCAATAAAAGAAGGTGTTCAATAAGGTCATACCCACTGGCAGAGTCCAGGTGCTGCCAGAATGGAGCCTCTGAATCTGTACATGTGGGTCTGTATCTTTGCAATAGAGGACTCAAAAATATATTTCTTTCACTATTTCTAATTCTAACTTGCAAAGGAAGTGACTACGCAGGAGGTATGCTGTGGGTTTAGGGTGGTAGGATCAGTTCTCTAAAGTCACACGCTGTCTGTTTGAAGGAACAGGTTACTGCACATTAACTGAGTGATGGCAGGTGTCCTCATGCCTGCTTTCAGCCTAGATCAACTGTGAAGAAAGACAAAGTAGTTGAGCCTGCAGGCTGAGTTAAGTCAGGCATAGATTTAAGGACCCTTCAGCGTCTTCAGTTGTCTGTGTAGCTGCACACACAAAACAACATCATATTCAACAGCTGCACACCTTCTTCATCCACCATCTAGACCAGGATATTGTTCAACCTTGCACTGTAATTTTCTATGACTAAAGACATGCCCACAAACAGTCGTTACAGCTCAGCTGAAGTGTGAAAAAGTTTTATGGAGCAATAACTTGATTTCCCACCTGAACTCCAATTCAAGACATGATATATTTGAAGCACTTGCTGCAGTCATCAAATATCACCTCTTGGGAAAGTTTCTTTTGTACTATCTGCCCACTAATGTCTCCCAGTAAGTGTCCAGTGTTCCAGACACTCCATCTTGAGGATCTCCTTAGAACAATTTCCAAAGAATTTTGCCACATTGACATACTGAAGAATTCTTTAAAAGGTGATCTCAGAAGAACAATCCATGAATGAATGTATGAATGTATGAATATGTTAAGTAGTTGACTTCAACTTGCTCAGTGAAGTGTGCTATAAGCTGTCATCCAGATGCTCTTACACAGCCTCTACTCCCACTTGCACAAGGACATACATATATTGTAGATACAGATATGTATATATATAATAGTCACTAATTTGTTATGTAGCTCCTGAGCTTACTTTACAATTCATGTCACTTAACTGACCATTAGAGGGGTTAAAAACTTCAGGTCTGCGTCCTTTGTTCCTCTTAGGTAAAAGTACAAGTATTTGGTTATCCCAGATTTTACTGGACCCATAATTCAGGCTTTCATTCCACTCCTAACATTGAACAGTTTTTACTAGCAGGGAATTAGAAATTTCTATGTTCCTTCCTGCTGCAAATGTATCCACTCATTTCTTTTAATTTAAACTGTCCTTCAACAGTGCTGTGAAGAAAGCAACACAGCTTCTCAATTTCCTGTCCCATCTTACAGAAAACAAGCTCTTATGAAGAAATATCTTCATTTTTACTAAATTCTGTTCATACACAAATGACAAATGGGACTCAAATTATGCAAACACAAATCTCCAGTGATATCAAGCAGGTTTTATGTGTCTGCTATGGCTTTAAATTGTAAGTAGTGGGAAGGAAAACAAATAACCTTCTCTTACTCCTGTGGCTGCACAGGGGAGAACAGAAAAGTTACCTTTGCAACACAGTCCAACATATGTTATGATATTTGAGAAGCAGCTTGTCCTCAGTCTCTCTATAAGAAGCCCCTCCTTACTAGAAATAGCATTAATATTTTGTGGCCTGGCTGAGAGATTGAAGGAAAACCATTTCTGAATTAGGGTGCTTGGTGGTTCCCTAACTGCTGATTTAACAGATGAACAACCCAGTGCAGTCCCAGAACATTTCATAGATCTTCTCTGAACTTGTTTCAAAGGGTGCCAATCAATCATTGAAGAAGCACTGATCAAGTCACTGCAATTCCCCTGTAAATAAAATAGGTGGCTACAAATTACTTCAGTGAAAGCCTGAAGTATTATAGATTTGGAAAAAAAAAAACACTTTTGGCTGATGCTTAATAAAATACCAACAAAATAATTAACTGGAATGAATTATACAAAAGCACTCATATCTGCATTACATTACCTGAGAATAATAGCTCCTATCAAACTGTCAACCTTTCATAGTAAATAACTATAATAGTAAGCACAATAGTGGTTCAGTAGTTGAGCATTCAGTACAGCAAACTGTTTTCTGGTAGAGTATGTGATGCAAATATAGTAGATTTATGGTGTCATAACTCAGATCAGACACTGGTTAGTGCTTGGTTGGAATTTGAAGGATATATTCACAGTCACAGCATTGTGTTTTTATGCTGGTGTAGCCACACAAGCATTATTAGATGGGAGTTCCACAATAATGAGTCAACTTTAATGAGATGTCTTAAGAGGCATTTTTATTAATTTTTTTTAGAACCAAAGATGCAGAGACTGTAAAAGGCCTAATTGTGGTTACAGTGTAGATGTACACCAGTTATTTAAATAATAACTATAGTTCCCCTTCTATTAAGTATATGTCAGTTGTATTTACCTCTCAGGGGTATTTGATTTCTTACTCTTGTCCTTTTCTCCACCTACACACTGCACATTTTCAATCTATGAAATTTGTTTCTAACGTCTGATAGAGAATCATGTTTCAAACATTAATACCAGAAACTGCCACTGACATAAAACTCAGGATAATCCTCTTGCTGCACTGCTTTTCATTATGCAAAAGTAAAACCATTATGATATAATAATAGCTATATTTCTTGTAGGAATTGACACAATTACCATTTAAATCAATGGAACCGACTAATGCTGTGGCTAAAGCTCGTCAAAAACATTTCCCTCTTGTCACAAATGGGTGATTTAGATTGCTGAAAGGTACACTGTCAAAGGTATTAGCAAAAGTGGTTTTAATATGATGTCGTAAAAGTGAGACTTAGCCAAGTTCAGTGGCAAAATTCACTGTATTACTGCATGGCACAATCATTGGAACAATGATTCAGAACTAAGGCACAAATCAGAGTTATCAAGGCACAAATCAGAGTTACCGTACTAAAAGGATTTGTATTATATCAGTCACTTCACAAACAGCTGCCTTTGGTAAATGGTCTCTCTGCCTCAAGTAGCTTTGTGAGACATCCCAGCTCAAGGGGAGACCACCACCATGCAGCCAGGCTGCTTGGCTGGGAGGGTTCAAAGAAGGCTCATTTAGGCTGTCAGACTTGTGGAATAAAGTGGTTGGATTGCTGTCAAATTACATGCAAGGGGAAAGGTATGCATGAGACTTGTACCTACAACTTTCTTTGTTCCTTGATTAATGAGTCTTTGAAAAGCTACCTGCTGCTCATGTGTTTATTGCATGATGGACGTTCCAAGCTCTCACACATCAATGCTCTCTGTGCCACTCCTTGCCTTTATGAGTCTTCAGAGGACAGATTGCAGCTAGAGGAGGTCTTGGCTGACTGGGCTATGGCTCAGGCCTTTACCTCCTTCAGAGTCTGAACCAAACTACCATAAGTTTGGTTAAGGGTTTGAGTGTATCCATCACACCCCTCCTGTGAATAGTTAAATGGAAATTAATTTAATAGCAAATCTCTATGAAACTTTGAAACTTTCTTTAATTTATTTTGCATGGAATTCAACAATGAAAATAATCAGCAGGAAGCAAAATAAGATATACAGAAAAAGAGCAAAATATTTTCTGATTAATTTAATCTAGTTTAAACCCAGTTTTGCATATCTCAAATAACAAGACTGATCAAATTTGTGGCTGTATGATTGTACTGATAGTACTTAATTTATTATTGTAATTAAACTAGATTTTTCATTGTCCTTTTAGACACGTTTTTTCTGTCCATAGCATCAGGGCAGATGAGACTGACTGTTCTATTATCAGCCAAATTAGGCTGACTAGGCTTGTTGAAATGATCAGTAGCTACTCTGACAACTTGCAGCTTGCTGAGTGCACTTGCATAGGATATTACATAGAAAATAAAGGACAAAACTTTTAATTAATGGCAATGGCTGAAGCCATGTTGTGCCAGAATATTATTCAGCTTACTTTAAAAATCACTAAGATCATGCAAAATTTTGTCTTTTCTATTGCACTTAGCATTTGTTTAAATCTTACTTTCAGTGTCAGGGTAAACATGATGTTCTTCATTCTTAAGACAAATGAATAGGTAAAAGATTGTGTTCACTTGATAAATATCAGTGCAAGATGTTTGTACTTGAGCAACATAAAGAAAGTCATTAGGGGCACCATACCCGACAGATACTAATTTCTTGTACCTTCCAAAGCTGCAGTAAATCTAATAACTTGAGACTGAAGAAATGGAGAAAGTAATAAAAGCATGCCATGAAATCAAAAATTGTAAGAAACTTCCTGACGTGCCCTTTTGTTATATTTAATATATGCAGTAGCACAGTAAATGTGTTTGCTGTTCACCCACTGTTGCATGAGTCATTGGAAGGACCCTGCCACCGGCTCCTCCTCCCTGTTTTTCCTGGCGGTCAATTTATCAGAGGAAGGCTTCCTAAGTGGTGTTCAGCCTTTTAACCAGGTTACTGGTTTCTAACTGACTACATAATGTTTTTCTAATTATTTAAATCCTATCCTGTACATATCACATGGGAACCTGCAGAAAATGCAGGCAGTGTTATTATGCATTTTGTGTCTCTCTCTACTAGATTTTCCTGCCTGTAATTGCATTTTTGTAAAACAAACAAGCAAACTAATTCTCTTGAATTCATATCTATTCCTCTGAATCTGCCCTATATTATTTAATCCCCAGTTAAAAAACCCTCAAAAACTTAAAATCATAAAACTTTTAAAACCTTTATAATGTAAATAATGTAATTAATTTACAGCCATTAGAATCTTACAGATTTGCTACAAAAGAGCGTGAAAATAATGGGTTTTCTCCTCTGTTTATCTTATTTTTAAGCAAAGGATGGGGGATCAGGAATTTTGGTTCCTGTTCTCAAGTTTGACACTGAGCATATATGGTGGGCAATGTGTCTCAGAAGATTTAATGTGCAAGTAGACTTAGCACCTCTTTCTGAGGTCTGACCAACAGGTGCCTTTCTTTGGCTTGCAAGAAAGGAGCATTTCCAGTTGTTTAAACTTATAAAAAATTATATGCTTTCCAGTAAAGAAAAATGTCTGTTGAATGACAGGGAATATATTCTTCTACAGATCTGTTTTACTTTTTTTGTTGCATCCTGCTGTCTCTCTTGACCTGCCTAAAGTCTCAGTCATCATGTAATAAGATAGTCATGGTGCTTGATGGTTTTGAGACATCAAATATTTAATTTTAATGGCTCCAATTTAAAAACAAACCAAAAAAAAATCACACACCAATCTGTGAATTTAATCAGAGCCAAATAATGCTGTCAGATCAGGCCAAAAATTCTTTTAGGCATGTAAACAAAATACTTGCCTAAATGAGATTAACTTCTCTCTATAACATAGTTGACCTTAATATTCAGTATTAGTATCCTCAATATATTTATTCAAAGGAGATCAGAATTAGCTCCAAAGAATTTGCTAGCTTAAAATTTATGAGCATGGAGTCAACCTCTGAGTGAAGTGCAGAAACAAGGACAGCCAAACAACATCCAGAAGCAAACCTGGACTCCTTTTCAGGTGAGGATGATGGTGACTTCTAAAAAATATCATAAGCTTTTTGCTGTACCTTATGGCTGAAAAAGAAACATCAGAAATTAATTGAAGTAACTCAACACTTTAAATAAGAAGACTGACTTCAGTTTACACCCATGAATATTTTTGTAAATGTAATTTTAACTAATTCTGGTGGAGCAGCTCTTCTTTTACTTCCCTGTACTTTGATTGACTCCATACTCTTTGGATGACTTGTTGAAGTTGCTGTGTTGGGTTTGGCTCACCCATTATTTGCAACCAACAGTGCCCATCTGTGTGAAGGGAGAATAAGCATCGGAATGGCAACCCAGTAAAGATACCAAAGCAGCAGTATGAGATACATTGGGAAATCATGGATGGGAAGGGGGACACTGGTGTTTTCTAGGCACTCCCTGGGACACAGAAATCCTCTGGAACAACTCAGGCCAGCCACTGGGTTCGTGCTATGGATTTGAGTCTGTCAGCTTAATCATCAAATTCTTAGATTTAACTGAAATTGAGCAATTGTCATGCATCACACATTTTTCCTGGTGTGTCAATCTTTGACATTAAATAGCTTTAGTTCCCCTAGAAAACACTCATTTCACAGGCTTTATCAGTATCCTTGAGCATCAAGAATGCTGAATGAAAAACCCTCAGAAGAAACATTTTTCTGTTGAAAGTCTTCACACAAGTAAAGTTATGCAAACATTGAAAAGCCAAAAGATTGTTATTTTTCCATACTAAAAGGCAGAAAATTTTTGTTTTTATTTTTTTCAGTATGAATTGCAGAGCCACTACAGTTAGTGACCCAATTATTCCAAAAGGTCTCCATTTTTTTGAGAAAATATAAATGTGTTACTAAGAAGATTTTCTGCATGATTAATATCAAAACATGAAAGGCAGATTGAATTTATCCATACATAGGCATTTACACACCTCATAAAAGGGAAGTTATTTAGAAGGTGATAGAACTGTAATTGCCATTTCAACAAAAAAGCAATCAGTGAGGAATAAAACAAGCTCAGTCTGCCAAAATGAAGATTTGGAAGTTAATCAAATACTATCTTAGCCAGCCTGTCATGCTGCTGTGTGTATCTGAAGTTTCCAAATTGTTGTTGCTATTTATTTCTAAAAACTACACTACAGTTTTTTAGGCTTTCAAAATGAGCAAGGTGTTTTCCAGACCAAATAAAGAGAGAATGAAAAGGCCAAATACTTCTCTGCTTCCTCTTTGCAGGGTTATACTAATCCTTTCTCAGCTTTTAGGTAATTCTGTGCCACTTGCAGACCACAATGTGACCCCAAGTCCAACATTTTGCTTTGCAACTTTGATTCTAAAATGAATGCCTCTTGAAATCCTCATAAAACCAAAATATTATGCACTACTGTGCACTGTGCATTCAAATACATATTAGGCAGGAAAATGCAAAGAAAAACCTGTTTAAAATAGGACCATCTTTTATTGTTATTTCCACCTGGATCACATTCCCATACCAAAACTTTCTCAGTTAACAGTTTTAAGCAGATAATGCTATATCTTGTATGTTTCATTGACTGTCTTAATTCATTATACTGTTACCATTTAAATATTCATTTTGCATTGTTCATCTCATTCCACTCCCACTTCCTATGGTTTACTCTGGGCTTTCCCAGTATCTCTGTCTCATGCTATAGGCTTCCAACATCTTTCAGCACTCTCTCCTCTCCATTTCTTTTTTATTTTTTTTTTATGCCACTCCTCCTGGTCTTTCAGTTGAGTAAAACTTCTGCCTCCAAGTAACTGAAAAAACTCTGATCGATGAGGAAGGACATTCCTCATCTCAATATCATTGCCTAAAATATTTTTTTGCCTGCAATGGGTGCACTTTAGTTTATGATACCTATCTAAACTCTAATTTGGCAATAGTGGGAAAATTTAGTGGCTGATTTCTGTATAATTAGTTTAAGGAAGTTCTCCTTTTAAGCTTGTACTTTCATATATTTTAAAAACACACTACTTATAATGTAGATATATTAAATGGCCTCAGGGTAAAAGCTTTAGTAGTTCCTTTATGCATTTAACTGTGTGTTCAAATCTGCACCCTTGGCATTAGTAGGACAGGAACATTTGCCTGCAGTATTAATACTAATTGGACCACCACCTCACACTAGAGAATTCCTACTCCTCACATCAAGCAGAGATTAATTCAGTTGGATTTTATTCTACAGCTTTTTTATGAGACCGTGTAACCTAAAAGCATGTCCTCTGTAGCATTCAGGATGATAAAGTACAATGCTTAACTGTGAATCATGTTAGGACTCCTTTAGACTTTCTACTCATGGAACAAGCACCATCCCAAGAAGCAGAAAACACCTACTGATGTCCAATGAGAGCCATGCCCCTGAGAATTTGGCATGAATATCCACTCACATGTAGGGATAAATGAAGTTGGAACATTTTTTTCTCTGCTGGATCCCAAGAAAATGTTGACCTTCTCTCAAGGCACACTGGTATGCACTGAGGGAACTCTGCAGATATCAGGGAGGCTTTACTGCATTTGGGTTGGCTTTATCAGCCAAGAGAGAACAAGAAAGGGAGGTTGGTGGGAGCACAGTTTTACCATGGAGTAGCAACATGGGTGCATTCTGGTAACGACTTCAAGGCAGTGAGTTCTGCAAAAATGCCACCTGCCCATCTTCCCCACCTCTTCCACATCTCCTGCTTCGAGATCCTGAAGCCCACCCCACACTCCACAGAAGGGCCAGTGCCTCCAGCTTCCACCATCATCAGAAACTGTGCTACTATTCCCGTCTTCTCCTACTGCTATAAAGGACCTTGCAGAGCAAGATTTTGCTCCAAAAGCAGTCTAGCCAGAGAAAAACACACAGCTTAAATTAGTGCTATGTACCTTTTTCCCACATGGCCTAACTCAAGCTCTCAAATGACCATGGTGGCTCTGCTCCCAAAGTCGTTCCTTCATTCTCACACCTGACCATCATCTCAGCTGCAGTGTGTCCTCACTAGCACTCTCCAAATATTGGATCTTTTCTCCACCACTGCACCCAAAAGCACTTATCACAATTCTGCCTGGACTCTGAGAAAGAAAAGATCTGCTGGTCTAGGAGAAAAATTGGTATCTGATAGGGCTGTCTTATTCTTCCTGCTGATTTTTATTGGGCAAACAAGTGAAACAGAGCATTTTAATACAAAGAAGTCAGAAGTTTGTTTTCACTGATGAGTAAAATGCTCATCCTCACATGTACTCACATAAGTACTAACACTTCAAAGCAATTAAGCTGTTCACTGAACAGAAAAACAATTCTGTAATGTTTTTTAGCAATTAAAGTATGATTGGCAGAGTCCAAAACAAAATGATTAGGTTTCATCATTCAAAGAAAGAAGGTGCATTTAAAGAAGGTGCAACTGGTTCTTTTAATTATCCTTTATTAATGTTTATCAAACTGTACAATCCCTCTATTTGTTAAATGCAGTGAATATTCTATCACTAGTTCATTATAAAAAATTTTGCTTTAGTGCCATCATTTTGTTTGTCATGTTTTGCAAGGGTTACGACTGACAGCAGCAAATGTGTGATTCACATTCACATTCCTCTGTTCACACTTACTGAACCGAGCATTTACATTTCATATGGGGGCATTAAACTAAACCACCTATATGACTATGACTGAATTAGGGATTTCATGCTTTAAATCAAGGGACAAAGTGCAAAGTGTACCTCAATTGAACACAGCTGTGAGGTCAATGTGATAGCACACCAATTTTTTGGTAAGCCCTGCTCGTTCCTTGTGGCTTTCTATTGATGATGAAGAATGCTGTGTAAAAGCCAGCAAAAGTGCATGCCCCCGTGGTACCTTACAAACACGAATTACTGGGGTTTGCCTTCAGTGTGAGCTGTCTGCTTAAGAGAAAAGAAGGATATTGTCTTGAGTTAGACATAGCAAATAAACAGAATGGCAATTTGCACTACTACTTTCTGTACTGCATTATGATTTTTCTCATTTTAGGTAAATATCTAGATCAATAATGGCTAACTAAGTTTTGATTGTTTTGCTTTTTTTCAAATGCCTGTTCTGCAGACATTCAATTTTTCACCTTCTTGGCTGTTCAGAAAGAACAATTCATAATCAACAAAAATTATTAGAGATTAAACAGAGTATACTATCCTCAAGGAGATAAAAGCAGCATCTGTAGACCTGGATTCAGTATTCTCAGTTGTACAGATAACGGTATTAGGAGTGAGCAGCAGATGCAATCAAAGCAGCTGTGCCGCAATTGCAATTTGAGGTAGCACAAGCATAAGGAGCAGTGTTGGGAGTGGAAGGACAGCACACATGCTGCATTTTAATGGGGCTTTTGCAGAATGTGATGTACAGCAGCCACATAACCCATGGCCAAATATAGTTGGACACCAGCAGAAACCTACAAAGGTGTCAGGCATCAAAGTCTCCCACTCAATAGGGGTCTGCAAGAGATAGATGTGCAATTTTACCAAGCAGTGGTCAGCAGTCACTTCAGATGCCTCCTTTACAGTCATTAAACTCAGAACTCCAGTCCTGAGAATGAATTTGTCTAGCAAGGAAAAAGAGGGAGGAGAGCAAGAGGAAGGATACTTTGAAGCTTTGGGTTTCAAGTTCATGTGTGTATGCGAACCATCACCAATCCATCCACTTTTAGCTGCATTTTCTGAAAATTTCTTAGACTGATGTTATCACAAAAGCCATTCAGAGCAAATAATTTATTAAACACTTGCATTTTGTCAGATTAATATCTTACATATACTTTGGGTGATCTTATTGCTTACAATTATTGTGAGGTAAACCATATGGTTAAGTCTGTAACAGCTATATTCTGTGGGACATTTCTTTAAACATTTTCTTAATACACTACAAGGTAAGATGTTAATCATGTACATCTTTTGCATCATTTAGTCATAGTGCATTCCTAATATTCCCTCACAAAAATATATGCTGAATTTACAGTCTTATATAGTAAGACTTATTCCTGTATGTTTAGGTCTGGAAGGTGAGCATGGTAAAGGAATTCCAGCCCACTCTTCCCATAAACTCTGTGAGAAGAAAACTAGGTATTTATGGGGATAAAGGAGCATTTCTCTGTTCTTTTCCCTTTTTCAGAACTGTAAGGAAGAACAAATAACAGGAAAGAGGCTGATCTCTGTTTGGATCCAGCTAGCAGAGAACAAAACTCATCTCCTGCAGACAAATAAAGTCAATCTGAATGAGTTTAGAAAAGTCAGTAACTCCCCTACCAGAGAAGGGTCACCATTACAGCTTCCAGATGCTCGGGTAGGCCAGGGAAAGGGGGCTGGCTCATCCTATTCTAGAAGAATGGTACCTGCAGGTCTCTACCAGGTATTGAGCTTGTCTTCTTATAAAAGGCTTTTAGGAGCAATACAGAATGCAAGCTATTCATATTATGTCATGCCTCATGACTACAAAGCACAGAGCTTAGAGGAACTGGTCCCCTGGCAGGCGATCGAATGGCCAGGCTCTCCCACAAGAAAATGTCCTTTACATGCAGAGCATTCTTAAAAAATCTACAGATGTAAAAATAGGAATTAGCTAGGTTTTGAGGGGAGGTAAGTTATAAAATCATTAAACCACTAAAAGATAAGATGGAAAACTCTATATTTCTACTGACTTGTATCTGATTTACTCCATCATTTGTAATTATTTTCATTTAGGGCTCATTAAGCAGAACTGCACTTTCATTTAGTGAGCTTTTTTTAATATTTAATGTTGGCTTTCCAATGTTATATACATTTTAATAGTGTATTGTTGGCCGGTCACGTGGGCTGGACCAGCTGACCACCAGGGACGGTCAGCAGCTTGTCAGCGGTGTCTGCTAGTGTCCCTGAGCGCCAGGTTCACTGCAGTCGGGGACAGTCTCCCCCAGCCGCGAGCTGCGATTCCCTATGACGGCAGCCACGCTGTCCCCAAAAGCCGGAGTGCTGCAAAGAGAGTGTTCCCTCGCCCGGACCCCAATCAGACACGCGGTCACACGGTGGTCAGGTGCTTGGGGTCAAGGACGAGAGACCCCGGCCTCAACCGCGCACCAGACTTTTATTCTGAGGGTAACAACCAATCCCGGAACGGCACGGGGGAGGAACCAGGGAGGGGCAAGGGACAGGGACCAATCAGGAAGGAGGAAGGGAGGAAAGAGGGAGATACAAAAATACCATTATGAACTGAGGGACAGGGGGAGCTCGACCCCTCTCTGGGCTTGAACCACCGCTACAGTGTATAGTTAAAATTAATTTAATCCAGTAAAATTTGAATTTGGTGAAAATGCCAGAAGGGTTACACTAGAACTGTAATAACAGTAGCAATAGCATTTTTGGAAGACTGAAATACAGTGTTATGCCTAAGAAGAATGTTTCTAGTAGCTCATGCTCAAAAAGCTATCCAGACAGTGAAAAAAGCAGCAGAAATAATTTTAGGTGGAAAATGAACCAATAAATATTCCATAACCTCTCTCCATCTTTTTTTCAGAGATTATGACGGCAATTAGGGCAGTATATAGTGTTTCTTTGAAACAGATGCCAAGTCTATATGTGCTCAGTTGAGTTATTCAATTCTTAAAATGCATTATGGTCAAATCACACTTTCAAAAGTGGTTTTCTGTTAGAACTACATCAAGTGAAAGCCTTATTGCTGGCTTAAATGTAATTCAGTTCATCCTTGTTGTGTCAGGAGGTATTTTTATATATAAGGGGAAAGAAATGAAAAAATTTTAAAAACCCCACTCGTCATCATGAGGGTTTTTTAATATCATCAGCACTACCATAAAGCCAGATGATAGACTGTGCACTATTCAGAAGAAAGAAATTGAATGAAATTAGCATTGCATTACTCTAGATTAATCATAACCCTGGATTCCTGTCATTCCATGGAAAATAAAAACTTGGTTCTTTCAGATTTTAATATTTCTTCTCAGACTATAACATTTTATATAGTGAGAGGCAAATGAGAAGTCCATGTACTGAAGGACAAACACAGGAATATTTTGGACTGGTGGGGCTGGTCATTTTTTATCAGTGTTTCTAACCAACAGCAAAGCAGCATTGATGACTTGGATGCAGATGGTTAGCAACATTAATGTTTCACAATAGTAACCTAATGAAGCTCTTTAGTGCTCGTGACTGGTAAATGCTTGAAAGGTTAATGGCAAGGGAAAAAAGCTTTGATAAATAACTTGAAAATCTGCCTCTTCTTGCTTTCATAATTATTGCCTTTTATAAAAGCATAATGGAACAGCAAAGCATAGTTGAAAAAAAGGCTAGAAAAGAGGAACTCTCTTTGGAGCTACCAGGATGTACAGTGGGATTTTTTTTTTTTTAACTTCTAAGATGAATAGCTAGTTAAAAACCACTAGGCCTCTCTCAGACTTAAGGGGAGAATTTAAAGATCTTTTTTCATATAGCTAGGTCTCTCTGGGGATCAGACCTAAAATAAGGGAGATGAAGATTTTTCTCTATGAAAGTAGAGAATAATAGTTGCAGAATGTCTTAACTGAAAGAAGAAAGTTCTGGGATCTCTTACATGAGCTTTTCTCCCTATTCCTGGTTTACCTGTGAATTTCACAACCAGAAACCTGGTGCTCTTTTTGAAATTTGATGATGCCTGACTTCTTCAAAGTTCACAAGGCCAGTC
The DNA here is from genome assembly GCA_013400915.1 of Pardalotus punctatus. Lineage (NCBI taxonomy): Eukaryota > Metazoa > Chordata > Aves > Passeriformes > Pardalotidae > Pardalotus > Pardalotus punctatus. The sequence continues at coordinate 75,535 of VZTX01031134.1, read as the reverse complement.
CTGCAGAGACTCAGATGTTTCCGGAAAAACCTTTTTCATTGAAAAACCAGCTTTCCAGTAAACATAAATTTTAACAGAAATTGCCTTTTTTTTTTTTTTTTTTTTTTTTTTTTTTTTAAAAAGGGAAAAATTGCTTGNTTTTTTTTTTAATTGAAAGAGGCAGAAATTGTCTGAAAAGAAGACCTGAAAATTTTTCATGTTATATCAGAAGTGTACCATGTTTTGTGTAGCTGTTTTCTCTTTCAGTTATAGAATAAGATAGACATTGCCCCCCCCCCCAAAAAAAAAAACAAATAAAAAACCGAAAGACAAAAGGATTGAAAGATTGGCTGTCAAAAATTAAACAAAAAACTTGGGTTGAAAATTTTACTTTAGAAAAAGAAACCGTCTACTTCTGTTAACATTTTTTACTGTCAGTTTTCCAAACAGATGTGATAAGGAAAGTGTTGTCAGTTTTTCTGTGGATAGGTTGAGCTGGTATCTCTTATTCTCTCCTGCAGCATCTCTCAATGCCTATTTGAAGCTGGTAGCATTAATGGGTCACATAGCAGGACTCAGATATTTAGATGCAACCTGCCTCCAGCTTCTGCTGAAAGAATGATCCTCAAAAGCATTGGCTAATGCTGGAGTTTTGCATTTTCACAATGAAGCTGGTAAAACAACAAAAGGAATCAAAGGATATACAATTATATCATATGGCAGGTACCCAAGAACAATAGCAAAATAGGCAACACCAAAAGGGAAGCAACTGAGGAAAGATCCATCAATCTGGTAACTGTGGGCATTGCTGAAAGCACACAGTCAATGGAAGTGGAGAGAGATACATAAATAGTGTGATGGGACTGCAGCAAAGAATTCTACATGCAATTTATTTAGACTGAATGCTATTATGCAAATAAAGCATTTCATTGCAAAGCAGCCAAGATACATTATTCTATTTCCTGCTGCTAAAATAGAAATTTTTCAGCAGTTGTTTGCATAGCGTTTTTGAGGGGAGGTATACTTCAGCCTCAACAGCTCTTGCTTAATTTGCTTTTATTATTTTGGGCCATACAGCCTAACTCAGGACTGTTGCACAGTCCTGATTGTCCACTGCTGCAGGAATACTATTCTTCTTTTAACCTGCAATGTTTTAACACGGGAAAGCCTTATAGATATTGATATTTGATTGATTTGTGAAAAAGTCGAGTCGTATTCCTCTTGGTTCTTTTCCCCAGCTGTCTTTGCTTCTTTTTGAGGTTCTGCTGGAAGAAATTTCTATGCCTTCATACTAAAGCCAACATTTCATTTCTCAGTTTCTACAGATCAAATGATGAGATGTCATGTGTGAACCCCCTGAAGATTGAGAAGTGAAACTCTGACTTCCCCACAGAAAATTGTGAACTGCAGTTTCTTACTGGCTGACAACACCTTTGATTCAATTTGTATGAAACTCAATTTACTTATTGAAATGGACGTTATTGTTCAAATATTAGAAACTCCATTTCTTATATGTTCTAAGCTGTACAATTGTCAGATTTTTATGGTTTAGATTGTAAATGTGGTTTCCTCTGGCTAATTATTGGTATTATTTTTTTAATTTTGATGTCTTAAAGGCCAATGTACTGTATCATAATAATATGAAGGACATATTTAACAGGTGTGGAAAACACTGTATACAAATGTATATTTCTAAAAGCTATTTTTATGATTAGCACGTTTTACTGTTTTACCATATTTAGAGTCAGGTGATATTGCACTTCTTTGTTTACCACTTAATTCAAACAAGACCATTTTGAGCAGTGCCACAATTAAATACATTGTATGGTATTTCCCATTATTTTATTCAATTTATTTGTCATTGGAAATAATTACATTTAGTGACAGAATAGCTTCTAAAAAGTGAAAATGTCAAAATAAGAGAGCAATCCCTGATAAACTGTAAATTGGCTCCTCCTGTAAATCCTTTTCTTCAGATAAGCAGTCTCTGTGATGCCATTCATCACACAGTTACAGCTGTTCTTGCAAATTTCTATAGGCAGTTTGTTGTTACCATATGGAAAGTCATTCAGTCTCCTGTCTAGCCAGGAAAATTACTTATAGCCTGTATCTGACAGCCTGAGTTAGCCTACTTATTACTTTTTGGGTTATTTTCTGGCAGTAGTTTCCACCCACGAAGTTCTAAGGCCCTCCTAAAAGCCTAAAGTTGGACCAATTAATTATTACAGATGTTGTAGGGGGAATCTCAGTATAGAATTTCTTAATAAATCATATTTCTTTTCAAACAGAATGGATGCATTATTTCTCTCATGTTTCTGAAACATTGAAGGTATCAAAGCATATATTCTCTAACAAAAGTACCAACTCACTCACCATCCCAAAGTCAGACCTCTTTAGCACTGCAGATGACATGAAACAAGGAATATGTATTTATTCATCTACATCTTTATGTGAGCAGTACTCATATAGAAAGAGATATGTCTTTAAAGTGATTGCAGGGTAAATAAATTATTTAGTAGCTACAGCCTCCCAAGAGGGAGAGGCGTGAATTTAGGAAGTATCTTATGCAGTCAAAGGGAGCACAGACCCAGTTGTGTGCCAGTCTGCAGCATGGAGCCTTGGCCACTGAGATCTATGACCAAGGTATTTGGTATTTGGGAACATCCAGCACTACAAAGATGAACTCTTGCCTTGCCCTTTCAATTGTTCTCTGTAGGTTAAAGCAAGAGAAAACAAAAGGTACCAGAGAGACTTTTTAAAAGATCAAACTTTAAATTTCTATTTTAAAAAGCAGTTTCTGAGATGATAGGTTCACCTCAAGTACTGGGGATGTAAGGGGGCAGGAGCCCAAGGTCTCTGGTCAGGTTTCTGGCATGGGACCATTGTCAAAGAAGGACTGATATTCTTCAAAAATTTGGAAGAAAAGATTACATTTGAATTTAATTATCTATTACTGAGTGAGAATTCTTTTCACTAGGCAGCTATGTAACATAGCACTCTCAGTTATGTTTGTGTACATTATATTTAGCTTGTTACATGTGGAGTTACATGGTTTACATAAGTGCTGAATAGTACTTAGCTCCTTAAATAAGGAAAGACTAGTATAAGTAGTTATACCTGAGCATAATGAATTGCAGCTTCAGAATTCACCACAGCTGACTCTCCCAGAAAAGTGCAGCAAAAAATATTACTTCTGTGTAAGTGAAATATTAGTTCAAATCAGAGGGTAAAATACTTCTCCACTTTCTATCTATTAATGTAGGTTATGAATACTTTTCATTTGTAAAAATGCAAAAAGAGTTGCCATTTTGGGATCTCTCTCTTTGGCTGACAGTTGAAAAAAAAAAAAAACAACTCCAAACCTTAACAGCTCAAGGGGCATTTGTCCCATTTAAATCACATAAACTGTTGGCTGACTTAAAAGATGCAGAATGTCATCCAAGAAGATCAATTCTGATCTTGGTATTAATAAACTAGATATGAGAATCATCTAGGTATATTGTCTCTTCACCACCTCCATTCCAACTGTATTCACCACTTCACTTCATCACTTCCATTCCTCCATACTCACAGAAAGCACTCTTAGATTTTTACACATTCTTTACAATCATTACCCTTAGATGATAAATTCACAGAAACGATTGCACAGTCATAGTGTTGACATTGTTTCACACCAGAGTTTACGTCCTGAATGTATTTTGAACACAAAAAGTCACCTCTGATAACACCATGAGGCACTACTTCATTTGCAAGCCAGAAGATTGTTACCCCGTGCAGTCTATTACTAGCAAGGTTTCTCAATGGCATGTCTGCTTAAAATCACTCCAGAGGATGCTGGTAGCTTTGACAGAGCTTCATGGTTCTCTGCTGTCCATGTATGCAGTGTGCTCGGTGTTGTTTGCCATCACTACCTGTTACTTGTTTGACATGAGTTTTGTCACTTGTGGGGTTTTTTGACATTGCTCATCCTTATAATATGGAAGAATAGGAAACGGAAAAGGTCTTGTCAATCAGATTAGACAGTCAACGGTCTCATAAAATCCTTTAAGGACAGTCCTGAATCAAAACGATTCATTTTCTACACAGGCCTATATGCTCTGTGTGTTTCAGATATTTGTTTCAAACATGGGCAGCTGCATGAATGGAAAATATTTACTAAAAAGCTTTAAAGTTTGGATCAAGAAAAAATATTTTTACTTTTGTAAACTCTTGTATTACATATTGTTGCGGTTCCTATTAGTTTTCTCTGTAGATCCATTTTTAGTTCTGAAAAATCACTGTACTTAAACTATGTAGATAGCTATAATCTTGTTAGCAGTCACATTTTTAATTGGTGCCACTGCAATTTAGAATTAAAACATTCAGAGTTTGCCCATTAGAGAAGATTGATGGTTCATTACAGTTTTCTTTAAAATGTTGTAACATAATTTTTACATGTCTGTAAATAAATATTTTCTCTGATTTATGCACTAATTCAGTTTTGAAATTTCTTCTCTTAAAATGTGACTCTAAGACATTTCCCAGGAAAAAGGTATTTCTCTCATGGAAAAATAGCATTTAAAGCTTATCATACAACCATTCCTCACAAACTTCCAAGCAGACCAAATAGAAACAGGCATCCAAAATATCAAGTACTAAACTTAGGTAAGTAAAATGGAGAAAAATGTTAATCTTGCTATCATATTAATAGTTTGAGAAATTTAAGCACCAGTACTGTATTAAAAAATTACTGACAAGAAATGTGACAAATTTCCTGAAAAGAGGGAATTGTTCATTGAGGTGAGAAAGAGGGAGGCACAGTGAGGATATTTCATTGAATTTAAGGAATTAATTTTCTTAATTTTGGAAGCTTCTAAGTTTCATGTATAACTACAGCAGTATGAACATAATTTATGAAAACCATGTTAAGAATAGTTACCATTTCCTGTTCAGTATCCAAATATATTTTTTATTCATAATTCCCTATTCCATTCACAAGGTGTTGCTATGCAGGCAAGTTAAAGAAAATTGGTCCACAAAGTCTATGAGAATCTTTTTTAATTATATTGGTATTTTTGGGAGACCAGACTATTTTAAAATATAAAGTAAAACCAGCAGAACTTGGCAAGTGAGTACCGTAGCTCTTAGCATTTCTCAGCAATGAAGTGTTCTGGCCATGAAGATGAGACAAAAAGAGAAAACAAAGACACCTGTGTACAGCAGTTACAGCCCTATGCTTACAATCCATCCCCTTGGAACAATCAACTCTGGAAAACTGGTAAGAAAATCCTCTGAGAGACTGCTTAGAAAAAACACAGAGTGCTACAGGGAATAAATAGTTGTTGGGTTTTGGATGGTGGAATAATAACTCATTTGAGACAAAAAGAGCTCAAAGTTTTGCAGTTGCTATAATAAGTACTTTTTTCTGATTAACCTCTCAAAGATTGCTGTTCCACACTTGTGTGAACAGAATTAATCCACAAGTATCACACTGTATTTCAACAGAAAACTAGTTCCCAGAGCATCCATCCTGTATAAACCCCACTAACCAAAAAAAATGTTTCTAAAGTTTATGTTTAAAGCCTTCTGCTGCTGTCCTGGCTACATAACTTAGCAGCCTAAGGTAATGGAGAGAGCTTTGCATAACCACTCTGTTGGTGTATTACTATATGCGAATATATCTATGGTATGTAGCTATGCATATGTGGAAAAAATATCCTTCCATTGCTTTGTGTTTTACATAATTAGAACTAGAGACAACTAAAGTTGTGTAAAATAAGAATCAAACTCATCCCTGTTGATAGTCATTAAATGAGTACCTTCAGCGTCTACTCCAACTGGATCCTCAAGCAGAAACTGTGATCAGTGTTCATCCTATGAGGAGTTACAGGAACATTTAGTGCATTATTTACAGAAAGAAGAAATGATGACATGTTGCTGCTGCTAATATTGCTGCTGTAGCAGGACCACATTGCAACATGGTGGAGGATATACAGAGGATATACAGCATGGCAGGGCTGCAGCTTGAATCTGATGCTGAGGTCTGAATGAGTATTGAAAGGATTTGACCTAAGGAAGACCAAGGAAATTATTGAAAGAGGATGGTTTGCATTTGTACTCATTCTATATTTGAAGAAACCTCCCCCATATACTTATTTATTTTCACATCTCTGCCAGCATGCCATGATTTTGACTATTCCTTCAAGGAGTAATCCTCAAAATTTGCATGTGATTTTGGTCAAATTTACTGCAAATTCATCACTTAGCAATAAGTAGTCAATCACATTAAACATTTATGCCTTCTTCAGAATTTTGGCCTTGGTGTTTAATCCACAAGGTAGTGGAAGGATTTTATAAATACCTGTTTACTTGAGTGGTTATATTAACTGCAAAACTATGCTTCCATTGATGGAAAAACTATAAATCATAGAATCATGGAATGATTTCAGTTGGAAGGGACCTTAACGATCACCCAGTTCCAAGCCCTCTGCCCTGGGCAGGAAGACTTTTCAGTAGACCATCCAAGGTGGACTTGAACACCACCAAGGATAAGACATCCACAAATTCTCTGTGAAAACTGTCCCAGTGTCTCACCACCTTCACATTAAAGAACTTCTTCCTAATATCTAGGAGGACAGGAATGTCTGGGAATATCTTTTTTTTTTTCCTTTCCATTTTTTTCCCCCACCAGACAGCCTTTTACATTCTAGTCTCCATCAGTAATCTGCTTTAAACAAGAGGACACATTTTTATGTATAAATGATATCAAGCAAACCAACATCTAGACATTTCTTTGTTCTATACAGGACAACTTTCAGTGATATATGTCAGGAGTTTTACTGTGTTTGTGATGAGATATTGCATTACCTGTAATCAAGGTACCAGTGTATGATGTTATGTTTTACAAACCTATTCATTGAGCACTATTATTTAAGGTAGCAGGCTTTAGAAAGGAAGTTTATCAGGCCTTGTCGCAGAAACACAAAAGTGGTTTTTGACAGCAAGCTATATAAAATCAATTGTGTTGATTTCAAGGATGAGTGACCTTTGAAATTTAGATACTTCTGTAATTACGTGAGGATCATTTGCAAGTGAATTGCAAGTTCTGAGTGATTTTTGTGGTAAGATAACAAGGTGGAGAAACAGTAATCCAGGAGTACTATCATCTTATAAGGGTCTCCTTCTGGTCAGCTGGTTCACACTGGATTTGGATGATTCAAATCATGTCACAAGGTCACATGATAGAAGCAGATAATCAATAATGGCAATAAGAAAAATAACAAAAATCAGTGTCCATGGAATTGCATATGGGCATCCATGTAGACAAACAACATTGCTGACTATTCTATCAGATGTAAACTTTAGGTTCAAGAGAAGCTCTGTGAAACTCCATGCAGTGCAGAGCTACAGAGAGAACATCTGCTGCTCCTGATTGCTTAAGGGAGTGAATAATCCAAGCAGATGTTGGATTTCTGGCAGTTTCCTCAGATAGCACTTTTTAAATGTGTCTTTATAGTGGACAAGTTCAAGATCTTTTCCCACCACTTTAACCCCCCTTTTGTGCATGGTTTGTCTCATATGTAAAACTAGGATTTTTTCAGAGAGGGCAAAAGCAGTGAAGTGATGTCCTCCCAGGAATGAAGAGTGTGACTGGATGGGTATGTGCACACCCACACACACAGCTCATGCACCTGCAAATGGAGGAGATCCCTTCCCATCTCCATGCTCAGGGCAAATTCCTTGAGGGCTGAAGTTGCAAGAGGTGGAGTTTGGAGGACTAAAACTCTCACAGAGCTTATGAGCTCCTCTTTAAATATGGTTTTACAGATTGTTTTTCATCTGCAAACCTAAAGTAGTCACAAAAGAAGGTTGAATCATTTCTTAGCTATAGAGATGGGATGTAGGACATGGAGAGGTCATCTAGGTGTCTCACAGATTTTCCTGTTGGTAACAGCAAGATGCTCAGAGGATACCTAGGACCCTGGCCTGGTAAAATTGCCACAGATTGAAAGACACTGGTGTTACATTTTATCATATGTTTGTGTTTCCTTATGGGCAAAGTTCTTAGACTAAATATTTCACATCATGCTGGGTATAAATTTTCACTGCTGTGAATAATCAGCATAGTAAAGGAGTTTAAATCAAAAATCACATTCCACTTTCCAGCAAAATACCCCAGTAAGAGTGGCTCTAAGTTGACCGTGTTAACCATGTTTTGGAGCAAATAGTGTGCAATATCAAAATTATTTAATCTCTTCAAGCTAAGGTGGTTCCTTCAGCAATGATCATGAGATTTTAGTGGTCTCCATAGCAATGAAGGTGAAAATTTAGAAAAGCATGAATATATTCAACAGCAAATACAGAAATTCATAATATTAAGAATTCACCCCACTGAGGATTCAGTTTCAGGGATACTGAGAAAATTAGGCTCATATTTGCAATTGAAAAGTATAGGGTTTAGCTACCATGAATCACTATAACTGACCAAGGATCGTGCTACTGTAGCATGTTGCCTCTCAAAAAAAAAATATTTCTACTTTCATATTCTTTACAGATATTTTTGGTTTCAACAAATATAAAACTTGCTGAATTATGAATTTTAGTGTATTTTCTCTTTTAATTTAGGCAACGTTGTATGCTTTAATAAGTAAAAATCTCCAAATTACCTGGCAGAAAAATTAAGCGCACTTACACAGAATGCCAGAGAGTATAAGGGAGACCCATAAGCTAATAAAGATCTGAGCCAATAAATCTGAAATTGAAACCTGTGGAACCACAGTCTGTGAGGTTGGAAGACACCTTTAGGATCATCTGCCCAATGTCAACACAACATCACCATAATTACCCCTGTATCCCCAAGTGCCACATCCAGGTGTCTCTTGAATATTTCCAGAGACAAAGACTCCACCACCTCCCTGAACAACTTATTGCCATGCCTGACCACTCTTTCAGTGATTTTTTTTTTCCTCTGGTATCTAATCTGAACCCCTCCTGGTGCACTTTAAGGTCATTTCCTCTTGTCCTTTCACTTGTGATATGGCAGAACCGACTGACTCCTACGTCACTACACTCTCCTTTCAGGTGGGTGTAGAGAGCAATGAGGTGCCACCCTGAGCCTCCTCTTCTTCACACTAAACAGCCCCAGTTCCCTCAGCCACTCTTCATAGGGCTCTTCACCAACTCCGTTGCCCTTCTCTGGACATGCTCCAGGACTTCAATGTCCTTTTGGCAGTGAGGGGCCCAGAGCTGGACACAACATTTGAGATGTGGCTTCACCAGTGCCAAGCATAGCAGTACAATCACTGCCTTAGTCCTGCTGGCCACTATATTTGACAGGATGCCATTGGCCTTCTTGGCCACCTGGGCACTGCTGGTTCATGCTCAGCTGCTGGTGATCAGCACTCCCAGCTCTCTTTCTGCTGAGCAGCCTTCCAGCTACTCTTCCCCCACCCAACACTGCAGGAGGTTGCTGTGACCCAAGGGCAGCAGCTGGCACTTTGCCTTATTGAACCTCATGCAGTTGCCATCAGACCATTGATCCAGTCTGTAAAAATCTCTCTGTAGCACCTTACTGCCCTCCAGCAGATCAACACTCCCACCAAACTTAGTGTTGGCTTACACGAGCCCATGTGCTGCCAGCTCAGGCTTTTCAGCATATCCACAGTGCCAAGTACAGCCAGCACCTTTAATGTACCTGCTGGTGCAGATGTGCCTCTGTAACACATGACACAGCTGGACAGGAGGATGTGCAGAGGTCCCTTCCTACCTCAACAATTCTGGGATGCTGTGATTCCATGTTATCGTAAAATGACATTTATAAAGTCTACATTAAAAAGATGCTGAAAGTGCATAGGGAGCATGCCAGACTCAGCATGTAACACCCGTCTTAAATATATTCTCCATCACAAGAACCTCTTGTCTATACTTAAAATATTCTTGTCATGATCACTTATTGAAGCAGGAAGCTTTTTCAACAGTAGAGTCTTGCAGTTGCGAAGTCATGCTCAGCTTGCTTTCCCTCATCCTATTCAGGAGAAACATTCATTCATAGTCATTGAGCATTTAGTTCACACAAAGAGGAACAGTTTCAGCTGGAAAGGATAAGAAAGTCCTATTTCAGAAAATTCTGCAGCCCTGCATCAGGAAGGCTGTAGTTGTAGGCTCAAAGACTGTGAGGCAGTGAGGGGAGCTGGTCCTGCCTATTCCATCTCTGAACTGTCTGTGCTATGTAGTGAGCTATTGGATAAAGAAGAGCTACAGGAAGGGTAGGATTGGATAAACACTGATCCCAGCCGTTCCCATAGAAGAGAAATATTCCTGAGATCCACTGTCAGATGAATCCCAAGAAGACAGGCCATCCATTGCTTCAGGGAAGCAAACAGCAAATGGTAGTGACTAAAGGGCACTGAAGAAAGAAAAACAAAGGGAAGACCCAGAGGAAGAGACCAGAAAAGGGTTGCCAAGGAACCAATGTTTGGCCTAAGGAACACAATACAGGAGTAAGAATCTCAGGGAGGTAGAGAGGTTGAAAGGCAGAGTGAGAGGTTATCCTGCTGCCAAAATCCCACTGGATGAAAATCTAAGTTTTGTGCAGGATCCAAGTAGAATATCTAAATACGTACATGAGATAATCATACCAAAATTATAAGGTGTTGCTGTTGCATACAGATGGAGTGTGGGCACAAGGTATGTGACCAGGGCACACAGAGTTATTAAGTCTATGGCAACTTAGCCCAGATCCAGACTGAACATTTTCTTTCTTCCTAAACTAAAGCAGTATGAGCAAGGCAACAGCTGAGGCAGGCTGCCAGGACTGTGAGATTGAACTGGGGCATCTTTACAGCACACAAGTTTTCCAGTAGTTATAGTCTTTGTGGCTTGGAGAAATACTGAGACACCACAAGTCCTACTGGAGTCAATGGCAATACCACACACTCAGGTCTTCAGGAAGTCTTCCTTAGGATCCCAAATCAGAGACACCAAGGAAGCAATTTAGATGACTAAATACAGATGTCTAGTGCCATTTTAGATCCCACTTTAGATTCTTCACAAAGAAATAAAGCTCACAAAGTTCTGCCCACACCTGCCAGTTTCAGGAGGGTGTTTCAGTTACTTGGGACTTACTCAGTCTCAAAATTTCAGTTTTGAGAAGGATGTAAGTTTTTGAGCCATTTCAAGATTTATAGATGTTTATGCAGCTGAATGGGGGTTCCAATTTTAACTGTCATGTTTTGATACGATAAATGGGGGGAGTCCAGTAAAAAGGGGCCAAGGAAGGCAAGAGAAAGTTTTGAATACATTTTCAAACTAGAACCTGTAGCTGTGTAATTCAGATTCATCTCAACAACAGTTTCAAAAATCTGCTCATATAACAGAGACTCTCTTGTAGGACTTCAGAGAAAACTGGAAATTAGGACGGACAAATCTTACAAAAAAGGAAGTTGGCAGCAAAAAGAAATCAAACTTATTGGTGAGTCCTATAATAAAGTAAAGTAGGAACTGAAACCCTGATCTGGTGCTACCCACTGAAAAAAAGAATTAGATCTAGCATGTGTTAAATTATCCTTTTATCACCTCTGAAGAACACCAGACTGTGGCACCTATTATTACCATTAGATGGGCTATACTTTAGTCATGCCCAGACTCAATTATTGCCACAGTGCTAGCTGCAGCAGGCAATTTCAAAATATACCCCAGCCTGTGCCATCTTTGTACTGCTGGACTCCCAATTAAAAGAAAATTACTTAAGGCCCATTTTCTCATCTTAGCACTGTAGGAACTTGAAAAATAAGAATAATTTCTCACCATGATCTGTGAAATTAACATAAAAGTGCTGTGAACTTCTTTTTTTTCCCCCTTTGGATTACAGGTTCACCTCTGGTTTACAATTAGAGACACTTCGCTCAGTAGTTACACCTAAGCAGTCCTGCAACCCAGCTGCAAACCTGGCTGAAAAACACTCAGCCCTGGCCAATGCAGTCACTTTTAGGGATGGGAGGGCTCAGTCTCAGGGACAATCCCTACCACAAGGGCTGTGGCATCCTTACAAACACCTTTGTCCTTCTGTTTAAATAGCAGCAGAATAATGTAAAAGGGATAACTATGATTTCATACAAATTTACTGTGTGTAAAATCTAATGAGTTTCTTTTTAAATATATAGAGATCTTGTGCATTCTTGCTGTTGTGAAGCAAATTTCTTGGTCTTTCTCTGGCTGTTGCAGGTACATCTGTGTGGAAGAGCATGAAAGGAGCAGGTAGGAGAAAGGTACAAGATTTTCTACACTGGCCTTTTTTGTGTGTTTTTTTTCCAAAGACCCACCTATTCTTATATTAGTACTACACTGATTATTAATGACCTGTGGTGTTCTTCTTTTGTGTATTGGCTTTTAAACTTTTGTTGCACTGTGTATTCATGCTCACATACATATCTACTGCAGAAGTTTCTGTTGAGACTCCCATCAACTAAAACAGCATTAGGGAGACTAGTTTTGAGAAGGATGTAACAGTTTTTGAACCACATCTAGCTTTATAATTTGAATAAAAAGCAAAAATACAAATACAGATATGCAGAGCCTTTGCAATTCTTTAAAAGTTATTCCTCGTCCCTCCGTTTTCACAGAGTCCTTCTTGTCTAAAACTGAGGGTCTTAATAGAACTGCAGTGTCTGAACCACCTTTCCTGAATTGTAATTATAAAGTTGTTTATTTGTGAGTTAGGTAACAAAAACCAAGAGCTGGAATCACATTCAGACAGGGATTGGCCATTCTGTGGATAATGAAAACTTCGAGAGTATTTAAACAGAATAGTTCTTCTTTTAAGAAAGGCATAACTTTTTTTTTTTTTTTCCTCCAGTGCATAAATTAAGCACTGATGGCACAAAGGGAATGTGGAAACAGGTTATTCCATTAATATTTACCTGGGGATTTTGAGCACATCTCTCTGCACCCTTGAAGTGCAACATGATCAGAGACAGTATAATAGGAATTGATAGAAGCAGGTTGAGGTTTAAAAGACATGAAGGAGAGATAAACACATTACAACTGTATATTTTTGGTGGTACTCATCAGAATTGTTCTGTAATGACTCCTTCACAGCGTAAGTGAGAGACTACTACTATGTTTCAGCCTGCATTGAACTTCCCATGCTTCTGGGAAGTACAAATACACTGCTGGTAACTCAGAAGGTGAAACAACACCAGCATTTCCTGGTTCTTTGGAAGAAATAAAGGCACAAGAGTATCTCATATGCTCAGGCTTAGCTAAAAGACTGATACCCAGACCTCAGCACTGCAGTCTGCTTTCTTATAATTAATCTACTGATAACTCCTAGCTGTTCTGTATATTGCTATTAGACTGGGCACACTGGAGGCTTCTGGTCTGCTGTGATTAGGCATAATGTGATACAGCTCTTATTATCAGCATGAAAATGAGTTTTCTGGTTGAAACTTCATAGTTTTGCACTCAGTTTTACAGTGATTCATCCTATTCTTATATATAAAGAATGCACTAAATCATAAGTGGAATTGCTGCACTTATTGTGAACTAAAAATTACTTTTCTGAAAATTTTCAAAACAAAATGTTAATTACTTCATGTGTTCCATTTATGTAGTGATGAAACCTTAAAGGAAAGGTAGTGTTTCAGACCTTTGCTCTGTCCCCAGTGATCTGCCCATTGCCAAGCTTGCATTCACAAGCCTTGGCAAAGGATGGGAACCTGAGAAATTCCAGCTAGATTTCTTCTCTGTGTTGTTTATTGTTGGTTTTGAGGACTGTATATTGCCAATTCAATACAGGTGAAGGTTTTTGTTCAAAGAAGTTTTAAACTTATATTCTTCTAAAGAGAAACCTTTTCAACCGCAATACTGAGGCTATATCATATCCTTGCTAAAGGCAGTTGACTTAATCTGGTGACCATCACCTAGTGAGGAGCACAGAAAGGGATGAGACTTGCAGCTAAGACTGTTAGTGGCAAGTTTCACTCCTCTAGGCTTATTTTAGGGTAAAATAAAACCCATTAGTACAAACTAGATCAATCTGATACACGCAAGTGAAAAGAAGCTCCCCAGCTGAGGACTATCCCATGCAGCAGCAGTGCTGTCCCCTGCCTCGCAGCTACCACATTTGATCTTGTGAAATGGGTTAAATTAATTAAATGAGCTAATGGAAAGAATCTTCTAATTTTAGGGCAGGATGAGCATGACATTGTTTGGGGTTTTTGCAAGGTCAGACTTCCAGCTTGCTCCCAGCTCAAGTGCATAGTTGCAACAGGTGACACAAAGAATGCAGGCAGAATGTGAGGCCAGGAAAGGGAAGAGCAGAAAAGCTCCTTTGGAATTTGTCTGATCTAGCATCAGGTGAAGATGACCCGCCAGAGCTTTTTATTTCCTTTCAAGCTGAATTCAAGTAGGTTACCTCAATCCGATGCAAACAGCTATCCAGTAATTAGAGGCGCAGAACAGCACAGACCAGAGGTTAAACTATCAGGTTTTCCTGGGCTTACTTCTAAAATGGTGCCACCAGGGAGCCAACAGCCAAGCAAATTCTTTAAAAACTATGTTCATGTCTTTATTTGTAATTACAATTGCATGCTTTGCATATACACCCCTTCTGTTTAGTGCAGATAGGCCTGTATTTTCATACTTGAATATGAAAGCAGTTTTGCCACAGTACTGACTGTTTACAAAATTTTAATGTTCAAAAAAATGCAGATAAAAATATACTTGAGACCTTTGGGATGACTTCTGATTATAAGACTCTACAAGCCCTTCCCTTAGGGAGATATACCTGATTTTTAATCCTGAATCTTCCCAGGTCCTGTCCTTTCTTGTAATTTGTAACTTAATATACTAAAATCTAATACCTTCATAAACAAAAAATCACTCAAAGGAAGGAAATCAGACACATCTTTCACCACCAACTGCAACTCTTCAAGCTCAGATTTTCAGAGAAGCCCAGGAAAGTTTGATCCTTCCTGACATATTGGAGCAGATGAGCATCTAATTCTTTTAGCTCCCTTTAGAAAAATATTAGGTCTGAGGCAGCTTTGGGCTACTCTTGGAAAAAAAAAAAAAATCAAACTTTCTTCTCTGACACCTATTTACTTGCTAAAATGAGTTCAATCTCTTCTCCATTTAATAAACAAACAAAAAAAAATATCTGATGCAGTCACCACAATTGCCTTAATATTGACTCTGGTATCTGCAAGGCATTTCTGAGGACTGAATGTTGTTTATGAACATCTTGATTTTTCAATACATAACTTCATTTTCTCTCACTCTTTTTAATTCTTCTTGATGTTTGCATGTTTTCCATTACAGTAAAATTGACGGTCTTTGAATACACCAGATATAAAGACACTATTAAATGGTATTTATAAGCATCACTTTATTTGGAAAGAAATCACCAAAATATCGGTTGAGTTTATAACTGGGAAAGCAGAGTAATTATTTCTTTCCAACATAAAAAGCCTTTTTTATCTAAGCAAAGACTTATAGCCAGTGGAAGTTCAATATCATGCCTTTGAGAATTACAGTCTGTTAAGACCAAAGTGAAACTATTTGAAAGGAAGTATTAAATAGTGAGAAGTAGTTATGTGTGATAATTTTCTAAAATATTTGGATTTCTTCTTTCAATCTCAGTCACTTTTCTATGTGCAGTATCCTTTCAACTTCATCTCCATTTTGCAATTTAAAGTCTGAAGCAGTCTTTGAAGTACGTAATTTATAGCAAAAAGCACAGACACAATACTACTTCTCTTTTGCCCCTGGTGCACTGAAGGAAAAAACATTGAGATCCTTGATTGTGCACTTAGACCTGTATGGAAAAACCATTGCCTAAATGAGTGATAAGAATATTTATTCAGTCACAGGAAGAGTCATATTTACAAATATTCTGCTTTTATTGCTGATATGCAGTCCTCAAGATACAACTAATTTATCTTAATAACATCATGTCAATATATAATATCTTAACAAATCTTACCTATGTTATGACAGCTGTTTTGCTAGGAAAAGTGTTGATTTCACTTGGAAAAAGCAGACAGCAAAGTCTGCTTCTCAAAGATGCTATAAAGAAAAGTATATTCCTTCTCCTTCTGTCCTCCACCTAGCATTGCATATACTTGAAAACTCAAGAGGCCATCTTTTACCTCTATATAGGTTTTGTGCATTGATAGCTTCTGCTGCTTTCAAGGATCTGACAGCTTCCATAAAACAATCCTTATAATCCTAGAGGTGAGTTTTTAAATTATTAAAATTATATTTAGAGAGAGTAGCAGTATTATTGGGTTTTATGAGAATTTATACATATAGATTACATGTAGGTCACAAGCAGTGTTCCCCAGGGCTCATTACTAGGGCAGCTCTTGTTTAATATCTTTATCAATGATCTGAATGAGGGAATCGAGTGCTGCCTCAGGCATTTTGCAAATGACACCAAGTTGGGAAGAAGTCTTGATCTGCTGGAGGGTAGGAAGGCTTTGCAGAAGGATCTGGACAGGGTGGATCGATGGGCTGAGGCCAATTGTTTGAGGTTCAATAAGGTGAAGTGCCAGGTCCTGCACCTGGGTCACAGCAACCCCATGCAGCACTACAGGCTGCGACAGAGTGGCTGGAAAGCTCCTCAGTGGAAAAGGCCCTGGGAATGCTGGTCAACAGCAGCTGAACATGAGCCAGCAAAGTGACCAGAAAGCCAATGGCATCCTGGCCTGTGTCAGCAACAGTGTGGCAGCTGGGCTGGGGCAGGGATCATTCCCCTGTACTCACAGAGTCACAGAATCAATGAGGTTGGAAAAGACTTCTGAGATCATTGAGTCCAACCTATGACCAAANAAAAAAAAAAAAAATCAAACTTTCTTCTCTGACACCTATTTACTTGCTAAAATGAGTTCAATCTCTTCTCCATTTAATAAACAAACAAAAAAAAATATCTGATGCAGTCACCACAATTGCCTTAATATTGACTCTGGTATCTGCAAGGCATTTCTGAGGACTGAATGTTGTTTATGAACATCTTGATTTTTCAATACATAACTTCATTTTCTCTCACTCTTTTTAATTCTTCTTGATGTTTGCATGTTTTCCATTACAGTAAAATTGACGGTCTTTGAATACACCAGATATAAAGACACTATTAAATGGTATTTATAAGCATCACTTTATTTGGAAAGAAATCACCAAAATATCGGTTGAGTTTATAACTGGGAAAGCAGAGTAATTATTTCTTTCCAACATAAAAAGCCTTTTTTATCTAAGCAAAGACTTATAGCCAGTGGAAGTTCAATATCATGCCTTTGAGAATTACAGTCTGTTAAGACCAAAGTGAAACTATTTGAAAGGAAGTATTAAATAGTGAGAAGTAGTTATGTGTGATAATTTTCTAAAATATTTGGATTTCTTCTTTCAATCTCAGTCACTTTTCTATGTGCAGTATCCTTTCAACTTCATCTCCATTTTGCAATTTAAAGTCTGAAGCAGTCTTTGAAGTACGTAATTTATAGCAAAAAGCACAGACACAATACTACTTCTCTTTTGCCCCTGGTGCACTGAAGGAAAAAACATTGAGATCCTTGATTGTGCACTTAGACCTGTATGGAAAAACCATTGCCTAAATGAGTGATAAGAATATTTATTCAGTCACAGGAAGAGTCATATTTACAAATATTCTGCTTTTATTGCTGATATGCAGTCCTCAAGATACAACTAATTTATCTTAATAACATCATGTCAATATATAATATCTTAACAAATCTTACCTATGTTATGACAGCTGTTTTGCTAGGAAAAGTGTTGATTTCACTTGGAAAAAGCAGACAGCAAAGTCTGCTTCTCAAAGATGCTATAAAGAAAAGTATATTCCTTCTCCTTCTGTCCTCCACCTAGCATTGCATATACTTGAAAACTCAAGAGGCCATCTTTTACCTCTATATAGGTTTTGTGCATTGATAGCTTCTGCTGCTTTCAAGGATCTGACAGCTTCCATAAAACAATCCTTATAATCCTAGAGGTGAGTTTTTAAATTATTAAAATTATATTTAGAGAGAGTAGCAGTATTATTGGGTTTTATGAGAATTTATACATATAGATTACATGTAGGTCACAAGCAGTGTTCCCCAGGGCTCATTACTAGGGCAGCTCTTGTTTAATATCTTTATCAATGATCTGAATGAGGGAATCGAGTGCTGCCTCAGGCATTTTGCAAATGACACCAAGTTGGGAAGAAGTCTTGATCTGCTGGAGGGTAGGAAGGCTTTGCAGAAGGATCTGGACAGGGTGGATCGATGGGCTGAGGCCAATTGTTTGAGGTTCAATAAGGTGAAGTGCCAGGTCCTGCACCTGGGTCACAGCAACCCCATGCAGCACTACAGGCTGCGACAGAGTGGCTGGAAAGCTCCTCAGTGGAAAAGGCCCTGGGAATGCTGGTCAACAGCAGCTGAACATGAGCCAGCAAAGTGACCAGAAAGCCAATGGCATCCTGGCCTGTGTCAGCAACAGTGTGGCGGCTGGGCTGGGGCAGGGATCATTCCCCTGTACTCACAGAGTCACAGAATCAATGAGGTTGGAAAAGACTTCTGAGATCATTGAGTCCAACCTATGACCAAACCCCACCATGTCAACTAGACCCTGGCACCAGGTGCCATAGTCAGTCCTTCCTTAAACACCACCTCCCTGGGCAGCTCATTCCAGTNAAAAAAAAAAAAAATCAAACTTTCTTCTCTGACACCTATTTACTTGCTAAAATGAGTTCAATCTCTTCTCCATTTAATAAACAAACAAAAAAAAATATCTGATGCAGTCACCACAATTGCCTTAATATTGACTCTGGTATCTGCAAGGCATTTCTGAGGACTGAATGTTGTTTATGAACATCTTGATTTTTCAATACATAACTTCATTTTCTCTCACTCTTTTTAATTCTTCTTGATGTTTGCATGTTTTCCATTACAGTAAAATTGACGGTCTTTGAATACACCAGATATAAAGACACTATTAAATGGTATTTATAAGCATCACTTTATTTGGAAAGAAATCACCAAAATATCGGTTGAGTTTATAACTGGGAAAGCAGAGTAATTATTTCTTTCCAACATAAAAAGCCTTTTTTATCTAAGCAAAGACTTATAGCCAGTGGAAGTTCAATATCATGCCTTTGAGAATTACAGTCTGTTAAGACCAAAGTGAAACTATTTGAAAGGAAGTATTAAATAGTGAGAAGTAGTTATGTGTGATAATTTTCTAAAATATTTGGATTTCTTCTTTCAATCTCAGTCACTTTTCTATGTGCAGTATCCTTTCAACTTCATCTCCATTTTGCAATTTAAAGTCTGAAGCAGTCTTTGAAGTACGTAATTTATAGCAAAAAGCACAGACACAATACTACTTCTCTTTTGCCCCTGGTGCACTGAAGGAAAAAACATTGAGATCCTTGATTGTGCACTTAGACCTGTATGGAAAAACCATTGCCTAAATGAGTGATAAGAATATTTATTCAGTCACAGGAAGAGTCATATTTACAAATATTCTGCTTTTATTGCTGATATGCAGTCCTCAAGATACAACTAATTTATCTTAATAACATCATGTCAATATATAATATCTTAACAAATCTTACCTATGTTATGACAGCTGTTTTGCTAGGAAAAGTGTTGATTTCACTTGGAAAAAGCAGACAGCAAAGTCTGCTTCTCAAAGATGCTATAAAGAAAAGTATATTCCTTCTCCTTCTGTCCTCCACCTAGCATTGCATATACTTGAAAACTCAAGAGGCCATCTTTTACCTCTATATAGGTTTTGTGCATTGATAGCTTCTGCTGCTTTCAAGGATCTGACAGCTTCCATAAAACAATCCTTATAATCCTAGAGGTGAGTTTTTAAATTATTAAAATTATATTTAGAGAGAGTAGCAGTATTATTGGGTTTTATGAGAATTTATACATATAGATTACATGTAGGTCACAAGCAGTGTTCCCCAGGGCTCATTACTAGGGCAGCTCTTGTTTAATATCTTTATCAATGATCTGAATGAGGGAATCGAGTGCTGCCTCAGGCATTTTGCAAATGACACCAAGTTGGGAAGAAGTCTTGATCTGCTGGAGGGTAGGAAGGCTTTGCAGAAGGATCTGGACAGGGTGGATCGATGGGCTGAGGCCAATTGTTTGAGGTTCAATAAGGTGAAGTGCCAGGTCCTGCACCTGGGTCACAGCAACCCCATGCAGCACTACAGGCTGCGACAGAGTGGCTGGAAAGCTCCTCAGTGGAAAAGGCCCTGGGAATGCTGGTCAACAGCAGCTGAACATGAGCCAGCAAAGTGACCAGAAAGCCAATGGCATCCTGGCCTGTGTCAGCAACAGTGTGGCAGCTGGGCTGGGGCAGGGATCATTCCCCTGTACTCACAGAGTCACAGAATCAATGAGGTTGGAAAAGACTTCTGAGATCATTGAGTCCAACCTATGACCAAACCCCACCATGTCAACTAGACCCTGGCACCAGGTGCCATAGTCAGTCCTTCCTTAAACACCACCTCCCTGGGCAGCTCATTCCAGTATCTACTCACCGTTTCTCTGACGTATTGCCTCCTAATGTCTAACCCAAATCTACCCTGGAGTATCTGCTCATAAGGCTATGTCCTCTTGTCCTGCTGCTGATTTCCTGGAGGAAGAACCCCCACCTGGCTACAGCCTCTTTTCACACAGCTGCAGAGAGCAGTAAAGTCTCCCTTGACCCTCCTTTTCTCCAGGCTAAACACCCCCAGCTCCAACAGCTGCTCCTCACAGGACTTGTGCTCCAGACCCTTCATCAGCTTCTTTGTCTTTCTCTGGACACGCTCCAGCACCTCCATGTCCCTCCTGAATAGAGAGGCTTAGAACTGGACACAGGGAGCACTGTGAAGAGACACTGGAGCAGTGAATGTAGTTACTTTATCCATGGATGTGAACACAGATTGCAAACAAAAATATCAGTTTTGATTTCCTAGCCTGTACAATGCTTGCACATGTGATTTGGTGGAACTGAAGACAGCATTGTGTCTTCACCTTGTAATAACAACACAAGGAAGCAAGGACAATGTAAATAGGTTTTTCTTCTCCCCTCCATGTGAATTTCTTCTTGTTGTTATCAGAATAATAAATAGCTGTTCTTTTCAGAGGCTTTTAAGTACTAATTCCACAAAGAAGGGTGAAATTAATTTCCCAAGGAGAAAGTTGCAAAAAGTCAAAGCTATGGTTCCAGGCAAAACAGTACACTAAAAGTTCTGCTTTGTGCACTGTTATCTTCTCTTTCAGGGTATGTATCTGAATTAAACCTAGAAATACTTCAACATTCTCTGAAGTCAGTGAATTGGTATTTAAATTTTCTTGCATATTTTTTGCAGAACTCATTGTGACCCACACTCTACCCAGTATCAAAAATGTGGTTATACTGCCTTCTGAACAATGAGAGAAGGAAATGTTATTGTTACACGCTTATTATAATATTATAACCATGTTGGATGTATATTTATAACATAATTTTTGTTCTTCTGTGCTACTTTGCTGCTGTTTCTTCTTTCCTTGTAATATTTAGTGGTAAATTCAAATTATACAAAAAGATATATCTACCCTGATAAGTAAGATGCTTTTTCATGCATTTTTCTCTAAATATGTGAATATGCGTTCATGTTCTTCAAAACTGAGAAAGTGTGAAAAGCTACAAAATGACCTTTCCCAATTCATTAAAAAAAAAAAAAAGAGAAAGAAAAAAATCAAATATAAGTGACAGACAAAATTCACACCACAGTAAAAGGAAGGAAAACCATGCCAGTAGTGATCTTTTTAAACTTTTAAATTTTCAGCTTTTGTGAAATGGGAAAACATCTCTAAGACCAAGAATTGTAAATGAGTTTCAGTGGGCTTGTGTGATTTCAAGAGTAAGAAAACTGAATTAGACTATGCCAGTAGAGAGAGAAGGTTTGTTCGTTGGCCTTCTTTCTGAATCCTCATCAAATTTATGCAACTTTATAACTACACCATCTGAAAATACAGAATACTCTATTTCCTAAGGGTTGTCTTGGAGGTGTTGCAAACTTGAATTATTTCTTATCAGTCTGTACATGAGAACAGCTGGAAAGTGGAGACAGTTTTCTCATGGGAGAGACATCTGCACCTCCTTTAACCTTTAGAGCTTGAGATTGTTTATTTTGCGGTTTTAATGAAGTTTCACTGTAATATTTAGACCAATGAATACACTGTAAAATGTCACTGTTACCCAAAGTCAGCTTAGCAGCTTCCGTACCTAAAATGTTACTGGACTGCTTTTTGGTGAGTTACACAGCTCACTTGTGAACCAGTCCTCAGACAGGTAGATCAATTAATTGCGCCAGTGTGAACTTCATTGCTCTTGTACATTAGTACAGATCCTTAAAGTTCAGTGGCCTTGCTTCAATTACCAGGAGAACAGGAATGGGTTGGTTTTTTCACTTGTGAGTAAAGTCATATGAGAGGTTGCTTCTCAGCTTAAAACACATAAATAAAGGAGCTTCTCAGTCAGGTGGCTGAGTGAACCAATTGATCTTGAGTTGCCAGTCAGACAGAAACTCCAGGGTCTCTTTTCTACTGTTGTGTTATTCTTTCACAGAGTATGTAAGTTGAACTTTGACCACACAAATCAAAAGATTGGGACTGACTGACTCATTGTGTATTTATACTTGACTGTTGTCTCTGCTACCAGTGTTTTGACCAGCCTTGAAAAGACAGAAAAATACTCCTAGGGCTTAGCTGATTAAATTAAATGTGTGAATCCAGTTTTATGTTAGTGAAAGTGATTTTTTTCCTTCATTATTGATCAGTCCATTTCAAGTAAACTTTTCCAAGGCTGTTAAATCAGCTGGTGTGCTCTATGCAGGTGGAGCAAGGCATTTAAAACGAGGTGATGCTGAATCCTCACTGACGGTTGCAAAGGTGGATCTGCAAACAGAAGTCACTGTGCTAAGGCTCATCAGCATCCTGTTTGTTCAGCATCTAGTTTCTAAGAGTGGTCAGTTCTGGAGATTTCAGAAAAGCTGCCTGTGTCTTCAACTCCTCCTTCTGCCCAGGTAGAGGTATCACTGCTGAGAGTGGGCAGCTACCTGTACAGGTCTGACAAGACCTTTGAATGGCCCTTGACACAGAAGACTGTTCTTGAGAATCTATAGGAAATCTGGGGCTGGAGAAGCTGGTGAACACATTACAACTGAGGATCAATTGTTAGACTTTGTAAAAGTTTTATAGTGACACTAAGTAATAAGTGGAAAGTAAGTGATGTCTGGTACCTGAAATCAGCCAGTTTCTGACAATGCCGTGCCCTGCTGAGAAAAACATCTAGGATATTTTCATATTTAAGAAGCTGCAAATAGTGAAGCATTTTAAGCTATGAAGAGCTACAGAGTATCTTTCTCTTGCAAAACCACGCCATATCAGTGTATAAAGCAAACAGATCCTTTCAATGTAGTTAATAGTCTCCTACTTCACATAACATTTTGAAGAATTATATAATGATAAAGATATAAAACAAAATGTGGATATAGAAAGGTATTTAGTTGTATTTTAGAACTAGCTATCTTGTTGAACAATTACTATCTAATTATTCATATCATAACTCTTGACCTTCAGATGACACTCACCTTCATCTAAATTCAATTTTCACTTGTACTGCATTTTGCTTCTTTCAAGACAATTAAGCTTTCTTACTAAGATCTTTGGTTTAACAGGAATGCATTCTTGTCAGATAAGAGGAATATATAGGACACGCTGAAGTACAGATACTAATTTACTTATTTTGAAATATTTGTTCATAGTAGTTGATTTTCTCTGAGACAGATTAATTATACATCATAAAAAGAACCTTCTCTTAAGGCCCATGAACCCCAAATTTCTTTGTGGGAGGGATACAGCATAGAATTAAAATGATTTAGCCTTGCTGCAATTTATGACTTGAATGAGACAAAAAAAAAGAAAATAGGATAATGAGGGTGGTGGGTAAGAATAGATTATCGGGTTTTGATAAATTTTGGAAGTGAAGTCTGATTGATTTGCATAATTTTCTTTTGTCTCAGTATACACCCAGAGAATTTCACAGAGTTCATCTTTCCTGTGAAAGAAGAGCCAAGCACTGGGTTGGCAGAGATGTTGCAGAATTCACACAGTTGGTAAAATACAATAGTGGTGCCACCTTGGGCAGTTTGCACTCTACTGAGTTCTACAATACAGTCTTCTATCTGTAAAATGCGCATGTAGATCTCATGCCATGGTCTCATGCCATTTTAGAAATCACTTGCATCAGCATCAGAAGTGCACTATGCAGAGCAGTGCAGAAAAATACTTCCAAATCTTGCTTGGCATGTTGGTGGCACTGACACATTTAAACAACTGTAATTATAGAATCACAGAATATGCTGAGTTGGAAGGGAACCATCAGGATCACCAAGACCAACTCCCAGCCCTGCATAGGACACCCCAAACTCAGGACATGTTCCTAAGAGCACACATCTTGAACTCTGTTAGGCTTGGTCCTATAACCTCTTCCCCAGGGAACCTGTTCTGGTGTTCCACCACCCTCTGAATGAAAAGCCTTTTCCTGACACCTAATGTAAATTTCCTGACTGAGCTTCATGCTGTTCTCTTGAGATCTGTCCCTGGTCATGAGTGTGAAGAGATCAGGGTTTGCCCCTCCTCTTCTCCTCATGAGGAAGTTGCAGACTGCAGTGAGGTCTCCCCTCAGTCTCCTCCAGGCTGAACAGACCAAGTGTCCCCAGCCACTACTCATAAGGCTTCTTTTCCAGTCCTTTCACCACCCTCACAGTCCTCCTTTGGACACTAATAGTTTAATATCTTTCTTCTATTTTGTGCCCAAAACTGCACACAGGCCTCAACATAAGGCCACACTACTGCAGGGTAATTCCCTCGACTGGCTGGTGATGCTGTGCCTGGTGCATCCCAGGACACAGCTGGCCCTCTAATAGGGAGATATTTTCTCTAGAAATTCATTTTGATCCATCACATTGCTTCAGGTGCTACACAGAGAGATTTTTGTTGCAGTTATTTTTAGTCTTGGCTTTGAGCCAGACCCTTAGATATATTGGCTCTTCTGTTGCTTCACACTGTCCCTACAGATCTCACAGGAAGAAAGAGACAGTGATTGAAGATAAACCTCTACTATAACACTGATATTTTACTTTGTCTTTGAGGGATTTGAGTGGAGTGTCAAATCACACTACAGATAGACTTTGAAAAAAATGAAAAAGGTTGAAATCAATCTGAAATAAAGGGGTTACTTTTCTTTGACTTGTGATCTTTTGGGGATAGAGTCTGAGTCCCAGAGACATTGAAGGGAAGGAATTGTTCTGACCTTGGCAAGGTTAATCATATGTGTTTGTCCTCCACCACCACCAAATTGCTGTCTACACATTTTTGTAGAATCTAAATTTCATCTCTTATTACCCACCTGAGAAATGAAAGAATATAGGACAAGAAGTAGTTGATTTGCTGCTGCAGGACAGCATGCCCATTCCTGGAAAGGTACATTTGAAGCACAATATTGACCCTAGTCCAAATTCTCTTCCTATAATGATATCATTTGTTGGTGTATAACCTTATCTTTTTATAAATTAAATAAAGCATAAAAGAAATATGGTAAAATTAGGAATACAATTCAACCATAATGCTTGCAAAAGCAGTTGATTCATGATTAGTTGCCTAAAATTCGATTTAAATATATGGATATATACCAAAATTACAGAAGTTCTCTGTGTTAGAGGAATGCTTCCATTTCTGTAAATTGTATTCTATTCCTTCAACTGTACATATGACTCCAGGAACTTTACAACAAATAATTTTAAAAGCCTATAGCTCCTTC
Organism: Pardalotus punctatus; assembly: GCA_013400915.1. Classification (NCBI taxonomy): domain Eukaryota; kingdom Metazoa; phylum Chordata; class Aves; order Passeriformes; family Pardalotidae; genus Pardalotus; species Pardalotus punctatus. Next base: position 49,714 of record VZTX01031134.1, on the reverse strand, counting down.
TTTTCTAGTAAGTATAATCAATATGTTGTTGTTACTGGCCTAATTATAGTGCAGAGCCTGCTTTTATAAAGGGGATATTTGGACTGTTTATACGTTTTCCTCTGTAGTCAACATCATTATCTGAAGGAGTGACTGAATTTACTCTTGTAGGCTACAGACACATCCATAATTCAGATCTGCAGAAATAAAAAGCTACTGTAACAAAACCAAATAAGGTCTTTTATGAAGTAAAGTTATTTTGTTCCCCAGGAACATTTAAAATGTAAAATATTTTTTTCAGTCTGAAAGATAAATTTAAAGCCAGTCTTCCAGGTGTATAAAACTGCATAAACCAAACAGAAACAATCATTGCCAGACAACTTATTTTATAATTAATATTAGCTAGTGCTCTCCAGTGTAGCTAGTTATATGAATGAACACTTAGAACCCACTATCTTCTACTGTACTGCAGAAAACCACATTTTACATTTCATCCAACAGACTCTAAGACATTCACAGTGAGACAGTTTGAAATGCTATTTATTGGAAGTGGATGTTCTTGGTGGAAATACTGCCTCTATACAAAAATACAACAGAACCCATACATTAAGTCAGATACCAAACCTACATAGTAGACAGATTTAGAAAACACAAGTGTAAGATGTTTTGCCAGCCCATGCAAAATTACACTACCAATTTTCATCTTTCTATTGTGGTGGTCAGATACCCTTAGAAATGTTGGAGGGAAGGGCCTCTGAAGGTCATCTAGTCCATCATCCAGCTCCAAGCAAGACTACTCCAACAACCACATCTGTTATTGTAGAACTGTAGCCATAGCTGAGTCTTCAAAGCAGCCAGGAACAGGTTTTTCTACATGCTGTATATGTCTGGTCAGTGATATTGCTCTCTCTGTCTCTTTCCAGTTTCTCAACATCCCATTTTGACAGAAAACACTGGACTGCTATCTGAGTTGAAAATTTATCATTCATCCAGCCTAGACTCTATCAGGTTTACAGTGAAAATGCTGTAATTATCCACCTCCCCCTCATCTGTCTCAAAGCAGGATGCAGGGTTAGCTTTTTTCCAGTCAGCAGCAACCTCCTCTGATCAACATGAATTTTCTTAGATTAGTCCCACCATCATTTCAGCCACCTCCTTCAGGACCTCCAGATGTATCTCATTCAGTCCCACAGATCTGAAGACATTCAGCTGCTCTAAATAATCCCCTGAAGGTTTTGCTCCTCAACTGCCATCTACTTCCCTCTTTCCCAACCATACTGATAGAAGCAGGGGTCCCAGAAAAGGGCTTTGTCTGTAAGGACTGACACAAAGGAATTCCTTGAATATTTCTACTTCCTGATTTGCTCAATGCCTTGGTGCCCTCCCTCCAGATGTATGAAAACCTCCCATGAGGACAAGAAATAGCTATTTACGGCCCACACACCACCACCTCTGCCAGGCAATCTATTACTAACCTCCACCACAACATATCAAAATATGTCCCATTCCACTCTGTACTCTTGTTTCTTCCAGTAGTTTTTCAACATTTAGAGATCTCCTCAAAGAGTCTGCAATTATTCCTCCTTGTTCTGCCCTCATGTCTATGCTGATCTGCCTGTTTCATCCATGCCAGTACTCCTTTTTCATGACACACCTCTTCCACTTGCACTTATCTCTTTGTAGCACTGATCCTAATTGTAAAAGATGAGGTATCTGACCCAGGATCCTTCCCCAACAGGACTTGTTTCTCCTCTGCTGCCAGGGCACAGGAGTATATTTGAGGTTAAATAGCTGCAGGTTGAAACAGAGCCCTCCTCCCACTGCCAGAACGCACAGACTTACACCCTGCTGGATGGGGCCCCTCTTGCTGCTCCACTGTTGCCTTCCCACCCTGAGGGTGTCTCCTGTCCTAGCAGAGTCTCCTGAAGGCTCTGTCAATGCTTTATCTGTCATTCTTCACAGAAGGGTTGCTCATTTCTTGGCTAGTATTGTTTTGCTTTTTTTTTAATTAACAGAAGGAAAACATGAAGTAGCAAAGATCTCTGACTTTGTATCCTCATTTCAATTTTCAATCTGGACTGCAGCCCCCAGGGACACACATGTGCAATGCAAATAGAAAGCCTGGCTTGTGCAGATGGGAAGTCAGACTAGTTGACTTACCTGTGTACCTAAATTCTGTGGTCTACAATAATTTCTCCTTCTCTTTAACTATTTGTGAAACAGAATGCTCTTCCAGCTGGGAAGGACACAGAAGAAGGAGATGTGTAGAAAGAAATGCAGTTGAAATTCTGCAGTGTAAATCTGCAGAACATTGGTTGCGTAGAACCTGCTTTTTGGAGCTGAAATGCCACCCAGCTGTGCCTGCAGGGAGAGGAAAAGCTAATGAGCTGGTGCCCTACTGCAGGAGTCTCTGTGGGGGATCTCTGAAATCTAGCACAGCAGAAGAGATTTTTTTCTTTATTTTGGGGTGAATCATACCTCACAGTGCATGTTTCTAATTTTTAATGTGTTCTAGTAGAGAAACTAAACTGTGTGTATTTGCCACTGGGAAATATCTCTTCTTCTCTAACAGAAATACATCTTGTGACAAACTGATGCACTTCTTCCTCAAAGGCAGCAGAACAGACATGTATTTTTAGGAACAGAGGCACCCTTAAGTGATCACTTCAGTGTTCCAAGACAGCCACAAAATGCTTCAGGCTAGATCTCTCTGGAATAAACTTTTCATGGAGACATCAGTCCATCTGAAGCCTCACCTGCTTTGAAACATAATTTCTCTGCTACAATTCTCTAAACTTTTGGTGATTTCCTGCTAAGCTTTCCAATAGTGTCAGTTATTGGAATTCATAATTATTACACAATAACTTAAATTATTGAAGTTAAGTGATGTTACTGCAGTCTTTCATTATTTTCTCCTATGAAGACCTCAAGCATTTTGATTTTTTTCTAGAACAAAATAAAGGTCAGTAGCATATGCCCATTTACAGAGATGTCTTCTTCCTCTCTATTTTAAATGTTAGAAGTACTTCTGACACTGAAAACAGAAGGAATAAATCATTCTAGTTTCCTTCTTGGACAGAATGACAGAGTGATAGGCACTCTTGAATTTTATGGAGTTTTAGCTGTGATTCAAACAGTAGATCAGTAAAGCTTACCATTGTCCTTTAATACATGTAGCAGGGAATGGAACCAGACCCTCCTCAAAAGACATAGACTGACCTGGAATCACTGGGATCAAGATGTGTGTTGAATTATATCTATTGAAGTTACAGATCATAATATTTAGATTGTATGTAAGCAAATGGCTTATGGCTTAGATTTTTGCATATCCTGACATGAAATAGTCTGCTTTATCAAGAAACCAAGGTCTTGATTCATAAAGCATTCTTCACAAGTGACACCGACTCCCACATTTAACTGAAAAGAGAAACAGCAATACAGGCTTCCTGCACAGTACACTTTTTAAAGGAATAAAACGTCTATTACCATTCTTTTTCCCCTAAATCCTCCACAATCTTAACTGTGGCTGAAAGATTTAAAATAGGATTATATCAGACTTTACCTAGCAAGACTTCCAATTAGTTTTTAAGGCAATACTCATATTTCTCCTATACCAGGAGAAGCAGCAAAATTTATGGATCATTAGGCTAGTATAGCTGAGAGGAAAGTTGTTGCAGTTACTTTAGACAAGGCATGAATGCACCTATTTTTCTCATATTTTTATGTTTCAGGTTTTTATTATATATCACTGACTCCATAATTCTGAAAACTGCTACTTTTTTATAATTTTATCTTTTTCCAGTGCTAGATCTCTAGTACAGCTTGGAGAGAAGGATTGTTACAAGAGACATAACAAATAAATGACTATTGCATTACCTGTCTGCGTTCTCTTGTTTCGGGATTTACTTGACACCCTCTGAAAGCTACTACTACTTTTTAGGGGAAAGTATAAAAACACATGCTCTGAAAATGGTTATATGTCTATTAACATAAAGTAATCCCATTTTCTTCAGCATAATATGAAGCTAGAAATCTTAATTTCAGTTTTGACAGAAAATATTACACTAGCTTAGTTTATTTGAAGCAGATTAGGAACACTGATTAGTCAGATAGAGATTCCTTAATTCTGCTTAATACTCTCAAATAATATATACTTTGTATGAAATACTCCTGTGATCCTGTGCCCCAGACCATTGGCCCATGACCCCAATACAAACTTCTCCTGGGCCCAAATCTGAGGTCAACACCCCATTATCCTGAGTGGTCACTTTGGCATCAAGGATGTCAGGCTGAATATGTATACATATGCTTGCATATGTATGCAAGAGTTTTGCAAAACTAAGGTCCTGCTTAGTAATCCCTCCAAACTTCTAGTTTTCACATCTTGCAATTAAGAAGAAACGTCAAAAGACACTTCCTGATGAGGTTCATGAACATTCACAATCCTTCATGAGTAAATCAGAGCAAAACAGCCACTGAAAAAAGGACTTCAAATGCTATGATTTAACCTTCCCAAATTTTGACTTCTTCATCTTCAAAACATCAAAATTATATAATTTTTTTCCAGTCTGAAATTCAGAATGATCATATTTAAGTGTCTTTCTCTCTTTTTCTGTAGTATTGTTTGGACAGCAAACGTGATCCCTTTAGCGTCAATATTGATACCTTTTTCTTTTATCTCAGCAGGTATTGTCACCAGATTTGTAAAGGAATTTCACTTTCAACTCACAGATCATGGCATAAATAATATGAAACCCACCAGACACAATGCTGAAAACTGAAACCTCTGATAATTATTCCAATTACTGACAAAAGTGAATAAAAAAACCTCCATCACTTCACTGTGATTAGCTATAATTTTGTTGAAATTACATGCATTATAATGACACTCAATATAGTGTGTGCATGTCTAATTCAGAAAAATTTCTTCCCTGAGACCTGTCTCATGATTTACCAGGACTGCACGCATTTCTACATAAAAGGTCCAAGAGTCTAGTTCTAAAACATGCTTTGTTATCTGAATACTGAGTGTGTTAGCATTTTCATAAAGTGTTTTATTCGATATTAATAAGAAGACCTGATGGCTTCCAGGCAAGAGTGTGTGCTCTCTAGAAAATGCCCTAAAAGGAAGAATTAAGCCAGGTTATGACACACACTCTTCAGTTTACCTACATTTCCCACCCTGCAGGAAACTGTAAAACATACAGCAAATCCAAGACCCACCTCTCTTGCCAGCATGAGCAGGAAAGAGTTAGTTAAGTCAGATACTGCAGGCCAAAATACAGCTTTCAAAAATACAATCTGGTGAAGAGGAGAATGGCTCTTTCTGCTTGTTTATTCCTTTCCAAATCATGGTCATTGACTGAAATCTTCATGTCTCTGCCATTCTTTGATCTCTCTCCCTCCACTTTGTCATGAGTCAGTGAAAAAGGCATTGGTCTGAGTGGTATACCCCTTTTAGCCTCTCAGAACATGGATTAAAGAACCATTTATTTGGAAGCATGGTTAGCATGGCAGGAAAATGTGTCCAGCTGTATTCAGAGACATTATCTGATACAGTAACATTCATGGAGTCTTATTTTCAGCAATGCTCCAGGGAGGATGCAAATGAAACTTGGCTACAATTTACTCTCTTCAGTCAAACATCCATAAATGGGTTTCTGGTTCATTTTGGTGTTTTTTAATGTGCTGTTTGACACAGTTCTTCAGTGAATGGCCTAAAATATCAAAAATAAGTGCTGTTCTGTGGATTAGCTGTTGTGTCTTACTGGCTGCTCACTCCTTACAAGTCACATAACCAACCATACACCCTCATTTCCATGGCCTGGAGGGCTCTTTTGAGGTTTCTGAGTCTCTCCTTTTCTTCATAAATTACAGAGATAAGAGGAAGGATCAGGTTTACAGAAGAGAACTGTAGTGACTTACTATGTATGACACTACTCACAGGGATACTTCTTTACTTTAACTGAATGGTCCCATAAAAAAAGTTTACAATGCCAGAGCGCTGTATGAAGCACATCCACTTGCTGCACTCTCAAGTTCTTCCAGATCTTTTACATCATATTTTCCCCAGAATGACTGTAGATCATATAAAGAATGAGATATAGGAGAAATAAGTCAGTCTTCACTATAAATTGATCTGTGCTGATCACCAGTGAAATGAATACACCCATTTGTTCTACTCAGTTTCCACTTGTTACCTTAATTATCACAAGACACCTTTTGGGACAGTAAAAATCCACTTCCATATGCATTTGATTCAGCTTCTGTTTCTTATACCTTTGCCTTCCCAATGAGTTTTGGCAAATACCAGCAATAATTATTTAGTTTCCTATTATACTCTAATTAATTCCTTCTCCATTTTACTTTCAAATATTTTTTATCAGCACTGAGGTAATTCAGTCAAATGAACTAAACATACATAAATGTCTAAAACAAGAAAATAACAGTCCATGTATCAGTAGCCTTTTATTTCCTACAATAAGAAGTGGGAGTTTTCTTCTTTCCTGAAGCTGGACTGATAACCTTCTCTGAGAATAGCAAAAAAATTTGATTTTATTAAGCTACATTTTGACATCTGTTTTTCTCCTTAGTGGATACCCATAAAATCACTGCTGCATTCAGGAGTAAGTTTTCCTTCACAAGTTGAGATTAATAAGGTGCTACACTTCAACCTGCTTATTTTTTTGTCTTGAGACAAAATTAGACCATCTAAGCCTTGGTAAATTTGTGAAAATAGTGAGGTAGTTTCTTTTTTATTTTCCAGCAGATCCAAAATAAAACATTCAAAACTATGGTAAATATGAAGCAATACTTGGAGGAAGGACAATATTTCTGTCTAATCAAAATAATTCTGAATTGATATGTTAATAATCATGACAGTCTCTGCAGTTTCCATTTCAGGCTTTTAAGAAAGTAATGCAGAGGAAGATTTCAGAGGCAAGCAGGTTCCAGTCAGCACACACAAAAGCAAAACCACTTTGTGTTCTAAACATAGTATGGTTAATTTTCCACTTCATTTTTCACAGAAGACCTGTTTTTCTCCTTGAGGACACAGACCAAGGCCCTTGACACTCAGGACAGCATCTGAATTCCCAAGCTTTATGATTTTAGGACATGGGGTTCAAATTCAGGTTGTCTGGGGTGCAGAGTACAGAGAACAAATTTGCAAGGGGCCAGCTGGAGGCTCTTGGCCCATTTTTTCCCACAGCCCATGGGAAGGGCATTGATTATTGACTCTAAGGTGTGAGGGTTTCACCGTGGTGCTCTGAAGAGATTCTGCTGAACCACAGTCCTGGTAAATGCAGTAAGCCAGCAAAGATGTTTCATAGCAAAAAGGAAAAAAAAACCAAACAAACAACAAACCACCAAAACCAACAAGCCCCCAAATATTGCCATGCATCTATTTTAAGATGCAGCATGTAGAAATTGTCCATCTTATATTCACATTAAATAGATAAGGTATTTCTTTCATCGTCAGGAGGGAAAGGCGCATATATAATACTTTTCTATTTTATACTTTCAAAGTACCGATGCTGCAGGAAATGATGCCAGTTATGGAAGGTAAAGGACAAGTAAGGAAGCACCATTGGTCTGGGAAATTTTACTACCTTGGCCTTTTCAAAGACAGAAATAAAAAAAAAGGAATTTTTTTTTTAAACATTGGAAATATAGTTACTTCTAAGTAAAAGAGGGCACCAATAAGGACTAACTGAAGACTGTTCTTTGATAAAGTATAAGAACAAAAATCAAAATATAGTCAATTAGAGAAATGAAACCAATGTTCTCATTTTGACAAAGACTGTGATTATGAAACTGGAAATGAAAGACAATTAAAAAGAAGCAACAGAGACCTGGGTTTTGCGGGTTTTATTTTTATTTGATGTAGACCCTTTCCAACTTAGGGTAACACTGGCTTTCCTCTTGGTTGATATGTAGACATTTTTTACATTTTTAGTATTTTGAATGTATTTTTTTCCTATAGGACATCAGGTAAAAATCTGTTCAGTCATAGTATTATACATTTTCCTGCAATCTGGGAAAGATTACGTAATGACTTTCATTTGCTTTAAAAGTGTAATGATAGATTTGGAGGATAATCTTTCATCTTTCATCTTAAACTGCAGTTCAAGGAATCATTCAACATTGGTACATAGAATCAATTTAATTTTCTTAAAAATATGCAGTTTCTGCCTTTGCTTACAACCACACCCTTCCTCAGATTTCTCCATGAACTCATTGTGTGCACAGGGTGGCTTTTTTTGCAGCTTAGGCAAGCCCTGACACCTTTAAGGTCACTTACCTGCCCTTGAAAAATCTCTGTTTCTCATCATCACAGTATTCTTCCTACTGTAAGATGTTAGAAGATATAAGTAAATAATAATAAAATATACTATACAATACTGAAGTATAATAAGCCTCTTGAATCTCACAGGTATTTAATCAGAGAGCAGTCTGCAAACAGATTATTTATTCATGAAGCCAGTGTATTGACTGCCAACATGCAGGCAATGTAAAATACAGATATTGAAATGATACAGAAATGGTGATGCAGAAAAGAAGGTATTTAACTGCAGACAAACCCCGAGACAATACTTCAATAGTTTTAAAGGCATTTGAAGTATTTTATATCACCATAAAAATCTCTGCAGAGTATAAGGTATTTCTTTGGCTACAGTGAACCATGAATAATATTGCAGAAATACTTAATTTCGCTTAATAGCACTGAGTTGTGCATTTCATCCAGGAGATAGCCAGGCTGCCTAGAAAATTTGATTCACAGCAGTGAAACTGGTCAAATAATCCATTGTGAATAAAACCTGCTGTAAATTTGACCATTTCTCATAGAATAATTGCCCATTAATAACTTCTTGTATTATTCAGCCAGCTATAGACCACAGTATATTTATTTCTGAGGAAGATGCAGAATTATTTGAGAAAATTTTGGGTGGATAGTTATACAGCTTCCCTTAAACTTTGTACTCAGTTAAGGATGTTGTGGTGACTGAATATGAATACTGAATTGTATCACATATGGCTCACACTTAATGTAGAGAAAATTCCATAAATTTGATCAGACTATTAAAACTAACACTTAGAAAATTATATTAGAAATGAACAAAATCTTTTGGCCAAACTCTAAAATGACAGCTCACAGCCCTCTGTCTAGAGCATTTTGTGTTACGCAAACAGTCCAGACATTAGATGTTGTGTCTTGCCCTTCCCTTTACACTGCATTTCAAATTTCATGAATATTGCTCATGTAAACGAACCTGAAATATTTTGGGGGTGAAAAGTGTTTCTGTTCCACATTCTAATGCAATCAAGAAAAGCTTTTTGCAGAACAGTCTGAGTGTCAGGGACTTCATCTCTGCTTTCCTTGAGAATAAGCAAATCTTTATGGCGTTCAGAGTAAAAATTACCTGGGGTAACTGGACATTAAGGTTTGATACGGCTGCTAATTTGCTTCCTCTACCCTGGTATGAAAAAGAGACCAGAACTTCAGCACTGATTCCTTTGTCAAAGCACATAACCCACTGCAAAAGGTCTGTCCAGACTTTTCCTATAGCAAATACAGACAAATAGAAGCATCCTGGAGACAACTCACCCAAGATAATTACCAGGAAACATTTTTGTCTGTTTAGTAAAGCAGCTATCTAAGTGAAGATTTTATACTTCATTCTCAAATTCTAGTTGGCTGAAAGCAGGCAAGACAACTGCTGTCCTTGGTTGGTATCTTCTCTTTATTTAATTAAGGTAGAGCAGTGACCTACTGACCATAATACTGGAGATTTTTCTCAGCCTCAGGTGCAAGATCTATTCTCTAAGAAAGTACCCAGTAAAGCAGCAAGTTGAATCTGTCTCCTACACCCTCACTGACTGCCATAGCTAAAAGATCTCTAGGTATTTGGGGACAATGTTATTTTTAGTGTGCTCCATTTTTCAGGTTTGATCCTTTGAAAAACTTCAGCCCACAAAATAAATGTTTTCTGACAAATATTAAAGAAAAAAATCTAACTCTGCTTATCACTAAATGTTAGCATTACCAATGTGTTGTCTGTGATCCAAATTGTCTTCATTACTTTTTACTAACAGTACCTTCTCTTTTCAGTGGAATTATCCTCACCACTTAGCATTCCAATCTCATGGAAGACTGGTCCATCTATAAGCCTCTGTTTTATACCTCTTTGTCTTCTCTTTAGATTATGGATAAAGAACTTAAAATTAGCACAGAGACAGTACACATAGTCTAGATGATTGCCAAGCGCCCCATGTCACATTCTTCTTTTAAGCATTTTTCTCCCTGTCAGTCTCTGGAAGAAGCCTTCATATTTACAAATTTTCTTTTTTTTCAGAGTGTTCAGAGATAAATTGACCTTTTAGGCACCTCTTGCCTCCTTCCAAAGCCATTAAAACCTTTGGTTACCCTATTTTTAGGATGCTTAGTCTACTGCTGCAATGCACTTCTCTACTGATTACTCTAAGCACACTTTTTTCATTTGAAAAACATATTTCATGTCCAAGTGTAAGTCAGGAGTTAGACTGAAAAGTGATCAGACATGAGAAGAATAAAAAAAAACCCCAAGTACTGATGCCTTAATCTTTTCAAACCACAGTACCAGAAAGCTGAAAATAAATGGCAGTTTTCAAACCATAATAAAATTAATATGAATTTCATTTCTTAGCAGGTGAACATTCTTCTGTTGATTTCATAACAGGAAAACTAGAAAGTCAACTTATTCAGAGACTGTTTCAAATATGGGAAGAAATGAGCACATTCATATTTATAGAGATAATATTCTTCCTTCACGTGAGAGTGTTAGTTCTCACCTTTGATGACAAATGTGTGTTATCACAATGCTTGCAACTGTTACAGATTCTTTATTTACTAAGACATACTTTGTTCCCCTAAGCATTTTCACAAGGCACATGTTTATAGGAACAGAACTGTAGAAACCATTTCTTCCTCTGTTTATGGATTTACAGTTGACACTTTAATTTATGTGGGATGTTGTCAATACTGCACAATGCAACAAGGATCATTAGGAAAAAGCAAATGAGATGAATGGACAGATAGTGTCAAACTGTCTGAAATTTTAACTGAATACTGCCTTATTCTATTTGCCAAGTTCACTGATGCTGTGGATTGTCTGCTACTTTGCACAACGCTATCTTATCTCACACTGTGTGTGTTAAAAAATTCTGTCCTGACTAGATAAAACTACTTTTATGGTCTTTGATGTAATTGATAAAAGGAAACTAATGGTGTGTTGCATAACTGTGAATTAGGGAATGTAGCTGTTGAATTAACAAGCATTCACAGACATGCTGCTATTTCTCTGGGAAAATGTCACAGGCGTTCCTCCTTTATTCAGTAATTTGGTGCAATCTAAACTTTGTCTGAGGATCTGCATCTATAATGTACTGAATGTTTTCTGTGCTCATTAGAAAAAGCTGAAGGAGATTGGGATTTACAGAATAATACCTATAAAAATGAATAATGTATTTATTAATTTAGAATTATATGTATACTTATGCTTAATGGAAGGATGTGCTCAAGCAGATGTCTTTGTTCTCTTGTACTTTAGAGATTGTCAAAAGTGTTTCTAACTTTCTCTGAAACTAACCTTCAAGTTTTGCAATAGCTTATAATAACTGTGTTCATATTTTTTTTAAGGCTTAGGTTCTCATATTTCTTTTTCATTCTTTTCCCTATACAACAAGAGAACAAAATTTTTTTGCTTGGAGTTTGGATTTATGCGTTTCTTTTTTTTTTCTAATCTTTCTACATAATGCTTTTCTCTACACAACAATAGAAGAAAAAGTTATTTTATGCTTTATTAGGCTGGGTGACATATTCTTCCAAGATCCAGTGGTCAGCAGTATTTTCAGCAAATTGTGTGCTACACTTGATTGCAGTTTACAAGAAATTGTAGAACAAGTAACTATAAAGCACAACAGGTCTAATTTTTAATACACTAGCAAACTTTCGTTTCTATACACATCAGTCATATACAAGCCTTGATTTCTGTGTACATATTAGATAAGCATGAGTATTTGCCAAACACCTTGCACAGATGACACATTGTTTTGTCGGTATCTATTTGTTCTGCATGCCTATGAAGGATCTTCTAAGCCAGACTATATTATTTCTGTTTCCAAATTTGAGAAATATTTTAATAGACAAACAAAACCCAGTGCTAGTTCTTACGCTTTAGCATGTAGTATGTTTTCAAATGGAGAATATATTGTGCATTAAAAAAATTCCTCCCTTTGGAAGTTTATTTCTGTGCCCATTTCACATAGCACTTCTCTTGTTGTCTTACTCAGCGCAGAATCCTGCCATTAAAATTTTAAATAACAATTAAGTTCAATGAGGTAGTAAATATGACAGAATTTACTAATATCTCTTGTATTTCAAATGGCAACCTTCTGCATGCCAAAGATGTTAAGTATAATTATTTGCTTTCTAAAAAGCAAATTGGAACTCTATAGAGAACTCTTTCTTAAAATAATTGCCAGTTAACAATTTTCCCACTGCGTCTTGTAACTGCAAGGACCACTTCCAGTTTGAGTGCTTCAAAGCATACTGGGCAAAAAGCACTAGCTTTACACATCACTATGCCATCAAATATAATATGCCTTATAGAAATGTTTAAACAATACCACAAAAATCTTGTGGATACTTTGGAAATATTTTTGTTTGGTACTTTGATGAATAACCCACATCCAATTTAAAGAAATTACACAACTGGTTCAGGCCAACTAACTGGCTGGTAGTTGGCAATGATGCAAAATAGTTTCACTGTAGTTTCACTATAAAACTGGCCCAAAATTGTAATGTCCCCAGCATTCACTGAAATAATTTAATCTGTCATTTCAAAATGTCAAATGTTTGAGGTTTCCAGTACATTTTTGCCAAGGCTGTTTCCTCTTTAAGGATAGTGAAAGCAGCATTTTGAAATACAGTTTAAAAAGAAGGTTGTAAAATGTTTTCAAGTTCTGAACATATATGAAGAACTGGCAAATTGACAGATTCATTTTTCCCTCAAGAGGAGTGTGCTGCATCATTGAGATTAAATACAGTTAAACTGTCATGGTTCTTACCTTATTGCTTTGTTTTTCTAAGCTATCACATCTATGGATAGTCTTTAAAAATGAGTTTGCACAAAGGGTCAGTAAGAAATCTGAGGCCACTGGAATCCATTTTCAAAGATCAGCTCTGACTGTTTTCAATTTTATCACCACACCTTAATGATCCATAAAGTGATAAAGAAATGGACAACTCAAAACACACAAATGCACATGAACAGTCTCCACCTAGCAAGGACAAAGTAAGTTCTTCTTTGTACCAGATAGAAAAGTGATCCTCAGACAAAATTCTTGAAAGCCATCAGAATGCCTACTCTATAGCAGGAAAATCCAGGTGGAAATTGTCAAGTAGTGAGGCCCTTAGAACATGTTGCCCAGAGAAGCTGTGGATGCACCAGCCCTGAAAGTGTTTAAGGCCAGGTTGGAGCAACCTGGTCTAGTGAAAGCTGTCCCTGCCCGTGGCAGCAGGTTTGGAACTAAATTATGTTTTAAGTTCCTTTGCAAGCCAAACCATTCTATGATTCTGTGATTTTATGAGATGTCCAAACTGAAGACGTGCACAGTGGCTAGTAGACAGTGAAGTATTCAGTTCTGTTGATGCCAGAGATCTATTTATCTGTAGGTAAGTGCTTTTCTGTAGAACCTTTTACCAGTTTTTGGCTCTGAAAATGGATGAAAGGAAGAGACGCCTTCCCTGCCAGGAGTAGCACATTTCTGGAGACACAAGTTCAGATTCACAGCCAAGCACTGGCTGAGCTCTGCTCCCCTCAGGGGCTGTGCAGCCTCATCAGTGGTCAACCTCATGCACACTGTGCAACCCAGTGTGAGGAACTGTACAGGAAACTCATCTTGAAAACTAGAAATATAACTCCCTTTCTTTATAAAGCTTCTCCTAACCACATTAATTCCCATGACATGAGCAATTCTAAGCAGACAACTGGGCAATCTGTTTTTCACCTTTTATACATCTGCTGCACAATCATCTCCTTGGCTGAAAAGTGCACCTCAGAGTAGAAGATGGGATGCTTTTATAAGACTTCATGCATGGTCTTCAGGCAGGCACCAAGCATGGAAGGTCCTGCTTAGCTGTGTATGTCACATGGGATGGCACGACAGAAACTAAGACACAAGACCACAGAGTGAGAGAGATATAGTTTTGAGTAGTTAAAAATAAAACAGTCTACATTTTAATGGACATGAGAAGAAAGGTAGTACGGGATGCAAGAAGAGATGAATCTGAAATATCCATAAGCAGGGCTTCTGCTTAACACTCATGAAAAATAAATGCAGAGAATTACAGAAAAAGCTGAGCTGGAAGGGACCCACAAAGATCGAGTCCCATTCCTGGTCCTGCACAGAACATCCTCAACAGTCACACCGTGTTCCTGAGACCATTATCCAAACGTTTCTTGAACTCTGACAGGCTGGTGCTGTGATCACTTCCTGTGGAGCTGTTCCAGTGCCCAACGACCCTCTGGGTGAAGAACCTTTTCCTGACATCTAACCTAAAATTCCCCTGACTCAGCTTCATGCCATTTCCTGGAGTGCTTCACCACAGAGAACAGACCACTACCTGCGACTCTGCTTCTCCTCATCAGGATGTTGAAAACACCAATAGCATCTCCCCTCAGTCTTCTCCAGGCTGAACAGACCAAGTGACCTCAGCTGCTCCTCATAAGGAACATGTGGACATGCACGTGGACAATGCATTTGTTTTCTGTTTGGGGTTGTTCAGATATTTTTGATGCGTACTCTGGTCACAAATTTCAAGTGTTCCTCTACAGCCTTAACACTTACAAGATTTACAAAAGGGAAGGAAAAGTGAGCAAAGAAAAAAGAGGGAAAAGATGAGAAGGGGAGAGAAAATATTCCTGTTCTCTGGAAATCAGGGCTTTCCATCAAACATTAAGTAATAGATTCAATAAAACCTTGTTTTCATGACACTCTATAAGTGAAAGCAATAACATAAAAATTGCTGCATTAAACTGACAAATGTCTTGTTTTAGTATTTTATATAATAGATACTGAAACATTCCGTTTGAGCCATAACAATTAAAATCTTGTTGGATGGAGACCCTAAAAGAACTATCTCTGAAAGAATGAAATTATTTTCTTTGAGAAAATCACAATGAAGTTTGCTTTTGAGTACTTATAAGCCTTTCTTTTCAAAGGAACTTCATTTTAATAATTAGTGTCAAAAATGCCTATCAGTTGTTTAATTCTTCTGTTTAATTGTCATTCTTTTCCCTATAATCTAATTCTAGATAAAGCAGTATTTGTCAGAAGTATTTTAATGTAAACTTTTGAAACTGTTGTTCAAACATGCACTTATGTTATTTGTAACTGTGGTGGTTTTACTTGGACCAGTTTTTCCTAGTGGGTAGGGAGGGGGCACAAAGATGGCTCCTGTGTGTCCTGTGTGAAGGTTCTGGAAGTTTTTCACCCTGTCCAGCACAGCCACTCTCTGATGGCTCTGAAGATGATGGACATGCTGCTGGCCAAACCTAGGCCAAGTAGAGATGTTAGTTATGCCTCTGTGAAAGCATATTTGAGAAGAAATCAAAACAGTGGGTGTATGCACTTCTTTTTAGCCAGAGGAGGAGGAGGTAAAATATGTGAGGGAAAACAACATGGAGACACCAAGGTCAGTGGAGAAGGTGGGGGAGGAGGTGCTCCAGGCGCCGGAGCTGAAAACACTCTGCTGGCCATGGTGAAGACCATGGGGGGAGCAGGTGGTCCCACTGCAGCCCATGGAGTCCAGGGGGGTGCAGAGATCCACCCACAGCCCGTGGGGAGGTGCCCACGCCAGAGGAACAGGTGGATGCCTGGAGGAAGCTGTGAGCCAGTGGGAGTCCCAGCAGAGACTGAGAGTTGCAAAGGCTGTGGATGAGAGAGAAAGGCCTTAGCCCCGGGATGGGAAAAAATGTGGCCTCGGCTCGGGAGCCTGCACCCCATGGACAAACACTCGTGTTTGCAGCAGATTTCGGCCGGGCTGCTGCTCGTGAGATTGGACCCACGCCAAAGAAATTCACACAGGACTGTCTCTCGTGGGAGGGACCCCATGGCTGAGTAGAGGACTCTTCTCCCTGGTGGACTGACCCTGACCAAAGGAAAACCCCCATACCCTGCCCCACCCCGGAGTTGTTGGTTGTGTGAAAGAGGGAGGGGGGTGAGCTGAGAAATGGTGTCTTAAGAGGAAGAGGGGTGAGTAGAGAAACAGTGTTTGTAGAAGAAGAATTGTGGTGATGGACTGACTAAGGAAAAACCCCATACCCTGCCCCCCACCTGGAGCTGTTGGTTGTGTGAAGGAGGGAGGGGTTGAGCTGAGGAACGGTGTCTTAAGAGGGAAGGGGGGTGAGTGAAGAAATGGTGTCTTAAGAGCCTATTTTTACCTCTCATTTATCCTCCGACTCTATAAGGTTAATAAATCACTTTGCAACTTAAGTTTCTCACCTGTTTGCTCATGTTTTCGTGCATCCCCTCCCCACCACTGCCTTATCTCAACTCATTAGTCCAGTGTGTTTGTGTTAGCTTGGATCCTCTCCTCTGCACAGCTGCAGCAGGAGAGAGCAGAGAGAGCAGACGTGGTAGGTCCCTGGCATTTGGCCAGGGTCAAACCTCGACAGTAACTGAATATAATAAAATGCATTTATGGAACACAAGCTAGGGAGACCAACATTTTGCCCCAAGATGTCCTGTTTGGAAAGAAACACTGATATTTCTGTATTATTCTTTCACTTTGGCATTAGCTAAAGTTTTCTGGAGGATTCTTATTTGGTTGAAAGCTAGTAGCATAATGCCTCAGGCCTAGATCCTAGTCTAGTCTATTCACAAAAATATTTAATCTGTGTTTACTTGAGAAACAGAGTAAAACAGACATGAGGCCTATGTGGGGCAAAATCCTGGACACAGAGTCAGAGTCCTGGACACAGTGTTGCCTCATTAACTACTGGCACTTACAAACCTACAATGTTTTGTTAAAAATGTGAAACTTTTATTAAATATTGAATATTTATGTTCTGATTTATAATAAAATAGACACTAGTCATTATCACACAGTTTGCCATATGCCTAACTAGTATCAGATTATCAATGATTTTGAATATTTAAGGAAATTTCAGTAAAAACATCTAGGAAATTAAGAGAATGCAAGTTGGTCCTTTTGCTTTAGAGTCGTATTGGCTGTTTACAGCTAAGATAGTTGAGAAGTCATTCAATAGCTTGTAGATTTCTAAAGGAAACCAAAAGTTGATAAAATTGCTTTTGGCCACAGTAAATTATGTACCATGTATTTTCTCCATACATTAAAGGTTATTTATCCAAATGAAGAATCCTCCTGCATCCAACGCAATAAAGTAAAAAATGTACCTAAAATTAGAGCTGGATCCTGATGAATACCTTATCAAAATTTGAATGCCAAAAGAGTTCTCGTAATTAGGTAATTTTACAAGCCTTGTTGCCCACTCTCATCATGTGTCCTAAAACAGGGCAGTATATTCATCCTGATGCCTACCCTTTTCAGCTTGTGAAAGCCATACAGCACCAGCCAATGCACATGTTCTCTGTGTCCTTGCAACTGAGGCTTCTGCTCTCTGGCACAGGAAAACAAAAACAGAGCCTGATGCTTACCCAAGGTCTGGCCTTGATTCTGAGTCAGGACTGGGCCAGTATGATTCCTTGCATAAAAGCAGTCCATATTACCTTATGGTAATATTGGGAGCTTTGACATTTATTGCACTGTCAGAAGAGCCAGGGAGATTTCAGGGACCTGGTGTACTTGTGACAAAGCTCTTACTGCATACACTGATGAGCTGCACAACCAGAGAATTCATGCCCAGCACTCTGTTTCCTGGGCCACTGCTGCTGGGATCAGCTTTTCCTGACAGTTCTGGCTGCCGATACAAGCATCTTATCTAAGTCAGTAGAAGGGAGCTCACTAGAGATAAAATACAGGAGAGGAAAATTTGCAATTTCCTCCAGACAGTCTGAAAAATCCCATTATTCTTCTTACGAAGAGTTCCATTTCCTTTATAAAGCCAAATGTTGTTCTGGCTTTTTTGAGTACTCTTGCAAGAAAAAGTCAATTTTTTTGCAAGAGGACTCCTTAAATAGTAAAGATCAAATCAAGTTTCAGGAAAAAGGAGACAAACGAAAGTGCCACGAAGTGGATATGAAGTTTTTTTTACCAAGGAATAAATGAAGTTAAAATTCTGAAGAAGACAGCTAAGGCTGAGAGCATGCATGCCCGGAAGGCTGAACTTGGCCTGCAAGAATACTGCACACAGAGCAGGATTAGAAGCAAAGGCTGCATGATACTTTTACAAGCTGAACTCATGAAAAAATGTAACAGTACTAAACACAGACCCTCTCAGTGATTGGGAGGTTTGCCATTTATTGCAAAAGCTGATTACACTTCATCATCTTTTCTTTATCAAGTAATGTGGCATACTTCTCAGTCATGAATGCCTGGCTAGACAGGAGTGAAGCCTGATAACACAAAAACCCCATTCTCCCATGCACCAAATTGACAGGATGTAGAGGATCTTTGAAAGCTGTAAAACAGAATTAGTCAGAGACAATAAATAGATATTTTCTGCTGTGTTCATTAATAACAAGGGGAATGAGAATAGTGCTAGCTTTTTCAGAGATGCAAATATAAATGAGATTATGCAAACTACCTTAAAATGCAACATCTCTTGCCAGATTCCAGATCATCTATGGTATCAGAAGAAAACTCCTAGAAAAAATACCACAGCACATTCTCATTGCATATTTGTTAGCCCATTTCATGCACTTCAGTGAATGTTTCATGAATTAATGGCAAATATTCTACACAGCTATTTAGATTTTGCAAAACAAGAAGTAATTACTTAGATGGTACATTTTTTTGGCAGACATTTTTTGTAGTTTATAGCAACAAATGAGAATAATGCATTTTTAATTTTAAAGAGCAAGAGGGTGTCATAAAGCAGCGGATCCATAATGAAGGTTTCAGGAGACTGGATATGAGTGAAGAAATCTAGTATAAAGTGCTAAAATCAGAAATTTAAAAAAAATTAAAAGAGGAACACTTTAAAAAATCTCATAACCCAAACTTATTAAGGCTGTTACTGATAAGATTTTCTGCCAACTGTTCCCTCTTTTCTTCCTCCATTGAGAAATCTGGAAATAATAAAAACAAAAAAACAATTATCTCAGAAGCAAATTTAGAAAAGAACATTCATTTTGTCCTACCAAAGTAAATTCAACTCTCAATGAAAATACCTTTCAGCAAAAAGATACAATTTTGTACTTTCACAAGAAAGTCATCCTCCTTCTAAAAGATGAAGGCAAAATGTTTACCTGAAAGATGGCTCCCATGTCCGAAAGCTTAGTTGCCATTTTATTAGCTTGATAAAAGGAATTATTCCTCCCTTCAGAGCCTTCCTCATTTACATGGTCAGAATACCATGGTAACAAAAACTTGATCACTAAGAATATACCACACATCTTGAAGACCACTTTTTCAGTGTAAAATTATAATTGATAGCTGTGATACTTAGTTGTAGAAGAAAACTATATGCCTGGTTACAAGCCTGAATTTGCTTTTTAGTGTAGAGCATAGTTTAAATGATCTTTTTATATTTATAAATTATTTCTGCCAGAGAAAATCCAATTATTATTTAGCCTATTTTGCCCAGAGCCACTACTGTGTTACTACTCTGTTGATGCAAACCGTTCCCAAGTCCTTTAAGTCATGGCCTCAGAGCTAAAACTTTCTGTGGCAGGATGTGAATATTGAGATTGAGAAGGTACTTAGAGCTTGTGTGACACTGCAATGGGTACAACGTAAGTAGAAATTTACTGTTTAAAGTCTTACAACTGAGACAAAGCCTTTGCAAATTCTCAAGAGCCAATCCCTAAATGGTTGTCCCCATATGCCTCCTGCACACTAAATACTTCCAGTCAAACATAAACAGGCATCTTCAAGGCACGTACTTATTCCAAGCTCAATAGCTGGTCTGTCTTTGAGAGAGACCTTGATTCATCCTGCAGGTCTGTGGCTTTCTGGAGGTATTTATCCCTTAGCACCATTACCCATAGGGCCACCCAGTACACATCTCATAGTGGCCCAGCGACATGTCCCATGTAAAAGTTAACTGAAAAAAATGCCACCATAGGCAGAGCTGCATGATAGATACATGTGGCAGTAGTTTGTCTGATTGAGTCATTCACTGCTCAGAAAATTAAAAGAAAAATAATACAAAAAAAGACAAACTAAGAAACAAAAATCCTCTCAGGATTCATTAGCAGGAGAAGCTTGACATACACAGAGCAAAATAAAAAAGAAAAGTGATGAAAAATGTTAGGTGCTTATCTCAAATAGGTGACAAAATGTATTAAGCTATTTTAATAATTTCAGCAAGGTATTTCAGTCATCTCTACTACCATATAAATTACATAAAAAAGAATGCAAATAACCAGTGAGTATTGCATGGCTGTTACATTAGCAGCACAGCTGGATGCAACATCAAAGTCCTCATAAATGAGAGGAATTGTTGTTGTTATGCTATGATATGAGAATTCAATAAGAGTTTAAAAGTAGCATTAATTTTCTTGATTAAAGATTAACAAGGTGAAGTGCTTAATTGGTATTTTAACTGGATAGCAAGGAAATAAATTCTGCAGTTTGGAGTTGAATGGATTCTGTGAATCACAAGAACACAATTCTTTGTCTAATTTAAAAATAAATAGTTAAATTCAATTTACTTAAGAACATATTGGTCTAGATTTAGGAAAATGAGGGAACTTGATAAAAGTTTCTTTTGATTCCTAAGTTTTATTTCTGTGTCAACTATTTTTCTGCTTCATAGACAGTAATTCTGGTGTAACTAATCTTTGAAGTTTAATGACCTTTCAAGCTTGGCTCAAAAAGTTAATGATGTTTATTAAGATGTTTATGATATATTACTTCATCCATGTACTGGTATCCTCTTAAGAATCCTAAAAGGTCTCTTCACGTACCAACACAACACCTTCTCTCAGTGTGGCAACATTTTTGTCCACAGAATTTCAAGAATTTCCTTCTCCTACTGTGCTGGTTTCACTTGGACCAGTTTTTGCTAGTGGGTAGGGAGGGGCACAGAGATGGCTCCTGTGTGTCCTGTGTGAAGGTTCTGGAAGTTTTTCACCCTGTCCAGCAGAGCCACTCTCTGATGGCTCTGAAGATGATGGACATGCTGCTGGCCAAACCTGGGCCAAGTAGAAATGTTAGTTATGCCTCTGTGAAAGCATATTTGAGAAGAAATCAAAACAGTGGGTGTATGCACTTCTTTTTAGCCAGAGGAGGAGGAGGTAAAATATGTGAGGGAAAACAACATGGAGACACCAAGGTCAGTGGAGAAGGTGGGGGAGGAGGTGCTCCAGGTGCCGGAGCTGAAAACACTCTGC
>VZTX01031134.1:13481-27880 GCA_013400915.1 Pardalotus punctatus | reverse complement strand
GGTGTCTTAAGAGGGAAGGGGGGTGAGTGAAGAAATGGTGTCTTAAGAGCCTATTTTTACCTCTCATTTATCCTCCGACTCTATAAGGTTAATAAATCACTTTGCAACTTAAGTTTCTCACCTGTTTGCTCATGTTTTCGTGCATCCCCTCCCCACCACTGCCTTATCTCAACTCATTAGTCCAGTGTGTTTGTGTTAGTTTGGATCCTCTCCTCTGCACAGCTGCAGCAGGGGAGAGCACAGAGAGCAGACGTCGTAGGTCCCTAGCATTTGGCCAGGGTCAAACCTTGACACCTACCTATGATACAGGTTTATCCCTTTACACAGACTTCTCCTGCTACACCTGCATCTTTTTTTTTTTTTTTAATAAGGGGTTTTTTTTATTATTTATCTATAATTTCCTCATAATTTAGGTCTTTAATTTGGCCTTGTATTAAAAAAACAAAAAACAAAAAACAAACCGTTGTAAAACCTTGTCCACCTCTGAGCTGGATGCCTCACTTCTCCCAGTTTCACTGTTCAGACTCTGCTACTTTTGTCCTGTTCCATAGTTCAGCTTAGTTCAGAAAGTCTCTAACAGGCTTGTTCATTGTCCTGCCCTGTTTCTGTCATCAAATTTTGCTCATTGCAGTGGGATGAGACATGAAAGAATTTCTGGCTTCATGAGTGGAAAATACAGTGCCAAACTGATTACTGAGGAGCAGTTTTTATAACAGCAACATAATAATTTCCCTAATTTCAACAATAATTCTTACTTTGCATGGATTTGTACTTTGTATGAATTATTCCAGATAATTGTCTATATTGTAATTCCTGTTATCCAAGTAAGATTAGATGAATGCAGCTGTGTTTTTCTGACTTAATAGTTTGTGACTATTTGAATCTGTGAAACGTGCTAATAACTGTATTTGTCAGGAGGCTGCTTAAAGAACTACTGGTTGTTAATTTCACTCTTTAGAGAAGTTGCTTGACTCTACTGCATAGAAAGACTGATTTGAAAGATGAACCTATGCAATACTTGTCACAGTGTCTGGGAATGAATAAAATCAAGTGTTGGATTAAAAACGAGTCAAGCAAAACTCACAGGCAGCAATAAGAACATTCTGCTTTCAGCATCAGCATCTGCAGCAGCAGATATTGATCAAACAGCATGTCTTAATAACATGATCATGAAATGTCATTGGATACAAACCAGATTCTCCTTCCTAAATCTGTTTAAGGTAGATCCTGCTTGGTGAGCTCAGAGCTCACTTTCAGTAATGAGTGGAGCAGAGGGCTACTTTCCTTGGAAGACGAGAATCCACGTTCTATTCCCATGGTAATTTTTTATGTTCAGAAATACCCAGCCCAGCTCAGACCTTTTCCAGGGAAGTAAGGAAAGGAGAATCAAGATATTTGCATTGTTGAATATATGTATCTCCATCTGAAAGTTGTTCAGAAGTGCTCAGATTCATAGAAGTAGTACCATCCACTCCTCTTTGAAATTTAAAAAAAAAACTTATGAGAGGGCAAATGGAGCAGAATTGTTTGACTTAGATTCTGATACTGCAGTAGTATCCAAATGAGCAAACCTCAGAAAAATCAACTTTAGCAACAGAGAATGATGATGTACAGAGTAGTGGGAATTCTGGTGACAAGCTGATCAGGGCTGAAACCTCTTTGGCCCATCTCGGTTCTCAAACCACGCCACAGAGGGCAGCAGATGTCCTTCCACAAAGGGAAATGTGTTACTCCACATGATGTGTATGAGGCATTTCTGTCATGTACACAACTGTCATACGTATGCAGATTGCCATTCACAGGGGCCAACAGATACAGACAGACAATTTACCATAATTAAATCTTATTCATCTTCAATAAAATTGGATGGCAGCAGCAACCACAAAGAGTAAAGTGCTGGTGGTTTCAAGTCAAGCAATCCTTCAGCTACAAGCAATGGTAGGAACTCTAAAAACCTCATAAACAATGACTGGGATGACATTATCAGTTATGAAACAATTTTCTTAGGACTTACTGAGAAACATCATCAGACTGTAAGTAATAAATACACAAGAATAGTTAAAAATTAAAACACTTTGCAGAGATTCTAAAATCATTGCAATCTGAATTTGGTAAAATGTGTTCACTATGGAGATCCAGGAAAAAGCTCTCCAAGTTCCTCTGACTGTAAAAGGAAATCAAAAAAGACCAGAAGATAACAAGAGCACTGACTTGTACCTGCCTTGCTGACTTGCTTCTCCTTGATCTCTGGTAGCTCGGTTATTTTGCTTCATTGAAGTTGTTTGTGGGATATCCATGTAATGCAAGAAAACTTCTCAGTCTGTTTTTCAAGTGGAAAAGGACTGTTGCTGGTAACATGACAAAAAAAGGAAAAATTAAACATAGAAGAAAAAGAAAAGATAACCATCCTCTCTGTAATTTATAAACTTCACCCAGAACCTCCTGACAGTATTTTAATTTACTATTTCCAATATGCAAAGAAGTACCTTTGGTTTTTGCATAAACTTAGTTAACTGTTTACACTTGACATCTCAACTATACAGAAAAAGATTTCTTCCTGGATTACACTATTTCCCAGATGTTGGACATGAATTTGTATCAACAAATGTTGATACTTTATTGAATCACAGACTCCAACAGAATCAAAACTGTGATAAAGGTGACAACATTAATGGTCTTAATCTCTTCTGTCACTTTGATACATCCAAAATCATCAGATCATCTCTCAGTCAATTTTAGATATCTTTTTCTACTTTATCCAACAGACAAAAAATCTACAAATGTTTTTTATAGTAATATACTTTTCAGTGGGCATGTTTTTCCGGCAAGACCCAGCTCTACAAACTGATTGACTAATTCATTCCCCACAACCATTTCATGAAAAATCAACTGACAAAAGGCCAGCTGCAAAAGCAAGTACAATAAACAGCTTCTTCCACAGAAACACAATAGAGAAAACAGGTAATTATTATTTGGATTTGATTGTTCACAGTTGGTGCTTTCATTAGCCACCATAAATATTGGATGTTTGACTCATGCCACAAAATTAATCTTCAAATTGTAATGCCCCAAGAAAAATTTTATAGGGTTCAGATGCAGATTACTTTTTCTTAAAATAATAAAGGATGATTTGCAAATTGGGTTCTTGGGTGAAACTCCAGGTTCACCCAGGCCTGTAAGTAATTAGTTATAGTGACTTAATCTGAACACTTCTGTAGTCAGTACACTTACAGACTAATGATGCAAGAAAGGTCATGGACTTAGAATCATAAAATCATAGAATTGTTTTGTTGGAGGTGTCTTGAAGCACTTTTTTTAAACATAAATCTGGAAGTTCTCAGTAAAATATTTACAGTTACCTGCTTTGTCTCTGAAAATTGCATCTCTAAATTTAGCCTTTAGCCTGAACCTTTGTGATTACAGCGCCACCCAGAGAATCAGCCATAGGTATTTTAAGAAAAGAATATTTTACTTAGGAACTTATAAAAATCTGGTACCTTGTTTAAATCACATTCCATTGAGGTTAATTATCAGTACTTCCATTTTTTTGTGTATGTGAAAGGTCACTGTTGTAAAGAACAATATAGGTCAGAATTCTCTTAATCAGCATTTTGGCAAAGGAAAAGGCCACTCTATATTGCAGTGTAGCACTAACTGTTTGCCTTATGTTATCAATCTCTTCAAACATGGGAATTCAAGCTAAAGCAATAAAATATGAACTTTCCATCTTTTTCCTTTTTTTTCAAAAGAATACTGAAAAGGCCACATTAGTCCAAAGAACCATTGAATAAAGTGAAGAGTAGGATTAACATGAGCTTCTACATGTGTGTCCAGATAGGAATTTTAAGTATCCTCCTTCTTTTTTTTTAATTTAAGGTAATGAAAAGTTTAAAATTCAAGTATCTGGTCTCATATCAGTTTGGGTAACCTTCCAAGATGTATTCTGTTCTATACAAGCTCTAGTCAATTTAGCTGTATCTTTCAGCTGGTCAAATCAGTAAGCAGTGTTTATCCAGGCCAGCAAATATATACTTGCAGCACAGCACTTTCATCATGAATGATCCCCAACCACTTTTATAAACTCTGTGTTTACTGATGTTTAGTCACATCATTTTCTAGTGAAATACATCCACAGTTTTGTCGGAACATAGCATCAGTTTCAGAGCACAGTTAAAACAGCAGTAGAGAATGGGAACTGAAGTATTCTGGATTTCCATCAAACGACAGAAAGATTGTAGTACAAGGTTTAAGATTAAGCTACATAGTTAGAAAGTGGGTGCTAGCCAAAAGAACATTTTCAGTGTTGACAAGCATGCAAACAAAATTGCTCATATTAAAGAAACTGACATATTGAGAAGAGGACATTCAATTTTCAATGCCTGATCATGTTTCTAATTACAGATATTTCTGGCTGTTGTGGCAGGTCAGCATTGATCTGGATGATGGGAGCCTTCATGAAACATCAAAAACATTACAGCAATGTCTGTAAACACTAAAGGCAACTGACACCATTGCATAATTCAAGGAACAGTTTTTGCATCTGACAAAATCACTATTCTCTTGGAGAGCCAAATCAGACAAGAACAAGGCAAGAGCTTTCTAGGCATGACAGACTGGCACCTATAACACCCGGGCAAGTATCTTCAGAAAAGATATTGGATATTTTTGCAATGCAGCACAAGACTTGAAAGACCAAAGATGGGGGTTTGTCTAAGATACCAGCCAAGAGCTTCATCTGGAGGATCTGAGTGATGTTTGCCTATACTATGTTTCACATGAATTTCATGCTGTGAGCTGCTAAAAGAGAGGCTACCACAATTTAAAAAAAAAAAAAAAATAAAATAACCTCTCCTGTCATTGTTGCTTTGATCAATTCAGTGATTTTTCAGAGTGTAATATGTCTAATATGTTCTTTCTATACCAACTGTTTCAAAATATTTAAGTTAGCTTTAAACTGATATCACCACCTGATGTTATGAACAAGTTACCTACAAAAAATAAGTTAGATATATGATGCAAAACTGAATTTATCTGTAATGAATAATGAAATGTAAACATAAGTTGGGTTTTTTAATTATGGCCACTGCTTTATCATCTTTTAGCTTTAACATGTGAGGGATTTAGCCCTTACTTGAACAGGTTCAAAGAATATTTACATTTACATAAGCAAATTCTTGTGGTTAGATTGATATGATTTTATAAATACAATAGCTTTATTTCTTGCCATGTAAAAGAGCTGATATACTTGCCTTTCATTTATGTCTGAAGTTTGAGGATGAATTTACCAAATCTTTTATTCTTTTATTCTATATCCACCTTGAATTACTGAAGCTCTTCATTTGGAACATGGACCACAGTAATATGGAATTAGACCAGAAAACAAACCAAAGATCAAAGTTACAAATTGCATGGGGGAAAAAACAAAAAGCATTACCAGTTATACAGTAATTATTTCCTTCTTTATCATCACTGGCACATGCAACAGTTTACTAACGGACATTTGAGAGGAGCAGGGTGGGTATGACCTACTGAGAGGTTTTGTGCTTACTTTGAACTCAGGGCTCTTCACTGAGTATAAACCTACCATTCCTCAGGTCCCTTAATGTATGGCCAGGTTTAGAAACTTTTTTCTCTTCCATTTCTTATTTGAAGGAGGCACCCTAGGAGTAAGGTATCGATTACAACTTTGCCATCAGTATAGTACAGAAATATTTTTTCTTCTTGGGAAATCAGTAATTGGTAGGGAAATGTACAGAACTTCAAATATACTAATTCCACATCCTATTAATTCATCTCTGAAAACATTCAAAGCAGTTTTCTCTTGTGCATAGTAATAGAAATTAATTGTCTCTCTGAGAATTCTGCTCTTCTTCAGATACTCCTATCAAGATTCACCAGGTTCTCTAAAATGTTTATGTATGCACAGTTTTATAACAAGAGAAATTGCTTTTGGTTGTTCTGTCTCCTTATTAAGGTCAGAGATTATATAGGAGATGATATATTTGTCCCCAAATAGGAAGCAATTTATAGCCTTTGGCAGAGAGGTGTAAAAGGCTGGAATTTATTTTCTTCCTTCTCTCAATCCAAAGCATTAGAGGAGAGCTTTAAAAAGTGATTTTGAATGTCCAAATGTGAACAATATTTAAGCACCAACAGCAATATATACTATACCAATAAAAGACTTTACTATTGCTACACTACAGCCCTTCTATATGACAGGTTCAGCTTTGCTCTCCACTGGGCTTTCGCTTTTCATTTTTAAGTGATAGTTGTAAGAGCCCAGGATTACACTTTGAAAACACGTCTATTCCTCAAGTAGTTATGGATAGGTTGTTATCTATTCTTTTATTTAAATTCTATTCCTATTCCAAAGCGTGCGTTGCATGTTAGCAGCCCTGAGCAGGCACACGTGCTGGCATGGTCAGTGGGGAGGGAATCACCTGGACTGCTTGCAGATGGGGGAGCAAAAGCCATACAAGGATAGTTGAACCTGCACAAGCAACCCTTGAAGACCTGAGAGAGGGCTGTAACAGCAGCCTGTCGGGGTAGGGACAGGAGCAAAAGCAGGGCCACCCATCCTCTCTGGACAGACATCCCCAAGCAGTGGCACCTGCAGCTGCGATGTGATGCCAGCACCAGAGTTGTGGCAGCCTGGATTTCAACCCCTGACCTGGCAGCCCAAGGTCTCAGCCATGATGCTCACACTGGTTGTCCCAGGCATAGTAACTGCTGCATTTGGATGGGTCTGGCCAGCCAAGGAAGGCACACCAAGGAAGGCACAAACTCATGGTACTTCCTGCCTGCCTTGAAACCCAAATACATGAAATTAAGATGCTCACATTAGCAAAAGGTTACTGTCTGCAAGAAGTATAAGAGCCCTGAACACCCACACACACTAACTGAAGCTGCAAAATTGACTAAAAGTCCATATCAGAATTTCTACAGAGATTAATCACATCCCAATTTGGATACAAAGCCTTTGATGTCAAATAGAAAGTTCCTCAAGAACTTCAATGACTTTTGATCCTGGCTGCAGAGAGGAAAAAACTGTGGGAATCTCTGGATACTGATTCAGCTTTTGTTTAGTATGCTCTAAGAGTATGGCTTCATATGCTGAAGTTAATTTAAAGCACAGTGTTTGCAAAATGTCAAGTGGCCTTTTGAAATGGGTTCTGCTACTTTTATTTAGGCTTCACTGAAAAGTGAAGGAAAAAACGTCTCACTGTTGTATTGAGAGCACAAAAGAAATCACCCTCATAGTTTTGAAGAGGACTGTAGCTGATGTGAAAAACTGAAGCATGTACTAACCTTAGGAAGAACGCTTTCATTTTCAGCATCAGAAACACAGTGTCCCAAAAAAAAAGAAATCTTGTCCAGCCCTAAAAAAGCTGTCACCAGCTATTTTGAAGCCTTGCCTCTAACTTAATAAAGCTCATAAACTAGACATCTATACATGGAAAGGGAAACTCTTGCTAATTGGGAACAATACACATAAAATAACAAAAATTCTAGAGAGCTTTTTTATTATTTTACTTCCCTGCAGGAGAGGTGTCAAGGGGATTAAGATATGACAAATATTTGACAGAGTAGTGAATTCATTTTCCAAATTGCCTGTTTCTCAGTTACAATATCCCCACACTGGAGTTTATAATAAAGTCAGCTCACATCTTTCCATTTACACCATCAGACTTAGGAGGTGGACTGGCATTACCAGGAAGAAGTGCCTTTCCTGTAGAGGATTTAGAAATCTATGTGTCATGGTCTTTTTTATTTTATTTAGATTCAGGAGAAAAAATATTATAAATATTCTTTTCATAATAACAGAAAACATACATATCAAGGAACTGCATGGGATTACCAAGCAATATTCTAGCTCCCAGTCTCCTACCTCCAACACTGGCCAATGGCAAATGCTTAATAAGTACATAGATAAGACAGCAAGCATCTGGTGAATATGTTTCCAGGGTATTTTCTCACCCACTAGCAATCGGTAGCTCTAGCATTTACCAAGCTAAAGATATTAGTTCTAATAATCCCCAATGGCTTTTTCTTTATTTGTCCAGGTTTTCATTTTGATTCATGGTAGAATTCCAGCATTCAAAACATCCAGTTGTAAGAAAGAAATTCCAGATTAACTTCTCATTTTGTTAAAAACACCTTCATTTTTGCTTTTGCTGCCAACTGATAATGTGATATCTAGTAGCTATTTTCTTTAAAAATTCACTTTCATCCATGCCATTCACAATTTTACAACTGTCTTTTTGCCTTCACTCAGTTGATTGATCATCAGGGTGATGAATTCTGAATTACTTATAGTATCTATGTGTAATTAAGGAATCAGTCTTTGTTTACCTTTGCAACCCTTTGATCTTTTCTGCTTCTAGCATGCCCTTCTGAAATAGGACTGAAACTCCACAAACTGGTTTTACCTTGCAAAAGGGCATGATGCTGTGCTCTGTTGTTCTTTGCTTCTTTTCTGATCATTTCTCTGGCATGGTATTTGCTCCACTACATTACTGCTACTGGTCTCAGAGATGGTATTTTCATCAACAGGACTTGCTTTAACCCCAAAATTAAAATACTTCACTTTCTGAAGCCTGCTCATTTCCATCATTTCCCAACATTTTAAGATACGGATGGTTTTTTCTATTTTATTATTCTTCTCAATTTGCTTTAAAAATTGCATTCTGGACTCCTTTACAAAGTCTGTGGCCAGCACATCCAGGAAAGTAGCTGTGCTCTAATCTGGGTCTGCTTTTGGACTCCCCAGTTAAGAGTGCCAACAAAGCAGTGAGGCAGGGGAAAGCTGCCCCGTGAGAAGGGGCTGCAGGAGCTGGGCGAAGAGGAGAGACTGCAAGAGCAACCAGCAGGTGCTTGAAGGGTAGCTGCAAAGGTGACAAAGACCACAGGTCCCCAGCACTGGCAAATGATACAAGGGGCCAAACACTGTAGCAAGTGAGACTGAGGTTGGATATTCAGAAAAACCTTTTCGCTGGGAATATAGTGCATCTTTTAAAAAATCCTGTGAAATCTGCATACTTGGAAGCTTTCAAGATTTATGCCTAGAGAGACAGTTACTTGGTCTAGTGCTGGTGATAGTCTGCTCTGAGCAGCAGATGGGACCCGATGACTGCCTGGGGCTCTCCCAACCAACATTGCTGTGAGTCTGTGATTGAATGACTTCATTTTTACACTGATGTATGATACTTGCTGATCTGTTTCTTGATTTAATGGTGTAGAAAAGCTATCTGACTACCTTAATGAGTATTCAGCTTAATTAGACGTCTGCAGTTTTGACATTGGTTTAAAAAAGATAGTTACAGTAAAAAATTGTTTGAATTGACAATGATTCATCCCTAAAATTTTACATATTTTGAAAATATTCATCTAAGATTAATTGTTTCTTTGCATCTTCGAAAAGAAATGAAAGCCCTTTAAAGAAATTATGTCTCCTGTACTTAGCCACTGGGGTTGATGGGCACAGGTCATACAATGTGATTCAGGCAAATCAAGAGAGGCAGATCAAGAGATCCTGATCCCCTTTGTTGGTTGATTCAGGGTGCTACAAGCACAGGAGATATCAAAAACCTTCAGAGAGAGATGAAACAGGAGTAAGTAGGTCTCCAATGTTTTAAATATTTGAATATTTTTCCATCAACACTTTCCCAAGAGCTTATACTGCATTTAATAAGGTCCATGAACTCATGATTTTAAAACAACTGTTTTCTCTAAGTATTAAAGAAAAGAGACAGTAATATATCAGGTTTATTTCCAGTAATTAGACTTCGCAATTGGTTTTCTTTTGTCTTTCTCACAATATAATATTTATTTTTCTGTCTTCTCCTTACTGCTTTTATTCTAATTCCCAATGTAGTAAAGAAATAACTATAAAAGCATTTCTAGCATAAATTCGAGTGTGAATGCAAACAGTCCTAGTTCTGGTTTATATTAAAGAGAAACAACTGCTCTAAATATTGGTATGAAGAAATAAAATTTTACACTAAATAGTGCAAAAGTATATGATTGAAAATAATTACATATAACTTTTTAAGACCCATTTAATGAGTGCAGCTTTACAAATACACAATGAAAAATGTTTTATAAGTATAAAAGTCTTCATATTATATTAGGGGAAAAATATTATTGTACTGAACAGGAGAGGTAAATATTTTCCAAGAAAAATAACCAAATATAGGCCATGTGTCTGCACTGAACTGAATAGCATTTCACTCCAAGGACCATGACTCATTGTCAAGAATGCAGTAAATAAGTTTTGCTACTGTCTGAATTTTTTCTCCTTTCTTGGTTTCTTTTTCCACACTAATTTCCAAAGTTTTAACAAATGTTGTCCTTGAACTTGCTCCTCAGAAAGAGAAAAAAAATCATACTAAGGCTTTTGACTGACCACAGTATATTTCATTCCTTTACTTGATTACGACAATCTTTCAAATTAGGTTTGTGGTGTGAACTAGTAGAAAATTCAAAATTTGTTTACTAAATGAATTTGCTAAGAACTACAATCTTTGCTTAAAAAATCAGAAGGGAAAAAATATGTTGTAGTAGGAGTGGAGATTGTATCCAGACTAACCCAAGCAGAAGGCCTTGGTTGAGCCACAGGCAAACCAACACTTCTGAGACTAAATAGTGGGCTAGGTGCCAGAATTAAGGCAGTTAGAAGGCATAAGAGTTCCCTGACATGTGGATTTTTCCTTGTCTTTGTTCAGCCAATGAGAATTTATCACGAACATCACTGCTACTTCTGGGTTTTGACAGGCCTTCAACATAATTTTCACTTGTTTAAGCTTTACTTTAACTGCACTGTGTATCTCAGATAGCAGTGAGATGATGTGGAAGCCTATGATGGCATGTGTTGGTGGCTAGTGATTCGATTAAGCAGGGGGGAACGCTGCTCTATTGCTAAACACACTGAAAGAGAAGAGTGTCTCCCTGCTTTGTCTCTTGCCAAGCGAAAAGGCCAAAACTATGTAGATTTAACAAGCCAGCCATCTCATCCAGTGGCCTTGGAGAGGTCCTTTCTCCACCTCCTCCCCCCTTGAAAAAAGTAATTCTTGTAGGAGGAATCAGTTACCAGCTGTACAAAATCAAGCTTGGCCCCTTTTACACAACATCACATCTTCAAGGGTGACAGTGACGGAGATTAGAACAAAGGCTAGAGACCAGTTTTGGCAAGTATTTCTGGAGAAAAGCAGGTGCAGTCTGGAGGCTGAGGCGTTGTAGATGGAGAGCTCCAGTGCCAGGCATTCTCAGGGCAGATGCCTTAGGACTGACCTACAAGCATATATATAGGGCCATCAGAGCCACACCAAAGCTTTCTGTTCCCCTCTCTTCTTCAAAATACCCTGTATGCAGACACAGGGAGCGGATGATGCACAAACTAGGGCAGTCAGCTTTTTCACCAGAGGCTGTGACCTGTCTGGCAGAAGTGTCAGCTCCCTTAGCAGCAGATTTCCATCTGCTTTACAGCAATGAAGCAGTGTGATGCGCCTGAAGGATACCAAATTCTGGGAGAAAGGAAAGCTCAGACAAAGCTAATGCTCCAATTCCAACTCAGACTGCTGACACAGTAAGAAAGGAGAAAAAAATACTCATTCCCACTTCCTAGTTGTATTGATTGGCGTGTTTTATCACAGGCTTTCAGTTTGTCCCTGAAAATCCTATGCTGTCACACAGTCCCCTTGTTTTGGTAACACAGGCAGGATGCTTGAAAACTCCCATTATTTATCCAGAAGAGCAGATTACAGCATCTACTGATAGCATGAGAATGGCACACTACTAAATACTGCAGCAGTTATTGAAGGTTTTCAGTGCACAGAGAAAGAGACTGGAAAGAAGAGATGTTACGTGCAAGTACAGTAAGAGGAAAAAGCTGGAAAATCTCAAAAAATACATTAAGAAAAATTTTCAAGGGACCAATTCTGGTGT
Source organism: Pardalotus punctatus (assembly GCA_013400915.1). Classification (NCBI taxonomy): domain Eukaryota; kingdom Metazoa; phylum Chordata; class Aves; order Passeriformes; family Pardalotidae; genus Pardalotus; species Pardalotus punctatus. The sequence goes on along the minus strand of VZTX01031134.1, from coordinate 15,937 downwards.
TAAAAGAGATTACTGCAATAGATTAATTTTAAACAATGTCATTTAGATTGCTGCCGTGTAAAGGGACAAATGATTCTTTTTAATATGCGAAAATGTTCTAAGAGATGCATTTTGATAAACGTAGTAAGATTGTTTTGGAAACTTAAAAATATCCTCAAAGGATCTTCAAGGAGTTAAAATGTAGGCAGGATGTCCTTAAATGCATTAACATTTATGTGAAATGAAAGTTCAAACAAGACCCTTCAATCTTATATACGATTCAAGCCAAGAAATAAAACCCTGCTATGTTAACGGGAGCCATTGGTTTCACTGGGATTGCAGCAAGCCTCAATATAGTCCTACTTTAATTTAAAGTTGGATTTGCAAACTGAAATTTTATTTCAGGAAGATTTCTTAAGCTGCATTGGAATTCAGAAAAGATGAATGCTGCCTTCCTGCCCATCTCCCAGTTTCTCAATTTTCATGTGCTTCAGATCATCTCACAGGCAGCTGTTCACTGATCAGCATCACTCTGCAGCTACCTGCAGGTTTATTTCTGCCTGTTCCTCTGCCAGACCACTGATCTCTGTTTTTTACTGCTAGTTTACAGCAAATTCACCTTACTCCAGCTTGTGTCTGAAGCATAAAAGCCTTCTGGCTCTGAAGGAATTAACCTTTCATTTGTCAGCCTGTTAGAGCACCTCAGCTGATGTTACAGCACAAACAGGAAAATTACATTTCTTATAATAAATGCACAGGGTTGGGATCAGCCATGGGGGTGCTGGTTCCTGACCCTTTCACTGGTCCCAGGGAAACTCCTCTCAGAGGGCTCCACTACCATCTTGATGCAGATGAATACTGCCTGGCCCTCACACAAAGATCCTGACAAGGAAGGTGAAAGTACCAGTACCCACCCAGACTTCAGCTGAATTGGCTGGAAAGGTATGGAGAAGTTGGAGAAGTAGTAACTCCGTCTTCTACCTGTGTTAAGTAAATTAATTTCTTTAAGGAAATAGATACATATAGATATATATAGATATACCTTTTTCTAGATTACTGTCTAGAGCACTTAGACTAAGCCGCAGCTAAATGCTGCAAGACTAATACATAAATCAGCAGGCTTTCCTACTAGTGAAGAGAGATACCAGAGAGGAAGGGAGGCTTCTCTGCTCCCAGTACAGCTTAAAAGTGACGTTCTTTTCTACCCTCAGCTAGTTGTTGATGGACTTTTCTGATGAAAGGCTCAGTATTTAATCAAAGACTGTTTTGCTAACCGTGGGTGAAGGGAGATGATCCACTAGACCAGACACTAAAGGAACTGTGATCTGAGACATACCCTTGTCTTTGAGGGATGCTGCTGTCACCCCCTACCTGAAGTGCTGGTTTGCACAGCTCTCAGTGAAAGGTGGCTGAATGGCATCATTGATTATGCAGAAATCATGGGGGCAGTTAATCTAAAACTTTTTCAGACATCTCCACATGATGCTGAGATACCTTTCAAAAAACTCACTCTCATGTATGCATTACATGATCAATATTTTCAGAAGAAATACTGTGACATGATCAATGGCTGGATGCACTTCAGCAAGGTCCCAGTTAAGGTTATGAACTTGATTCCAGCTGCTACAAGGCACATTGAATAATCTGGACTGAAACAATGAAATATGAATTTCTGTATCACCCATCCAAAGCTGGAAATGTAAGTCATGTCTCCAGGACTTAAGAGTCTTTCCTGGGAATTAGTACTTTGGAACAGGTGCTAGAAATCTTGGTGAACAAGTGGCTGAGAATAACTCCTTAGAGTGACACCATGGCCTGACTTGGAATATAATTTATGCAGTGTGAATAAAAATTCCTCATTTCACCATACGAGAACTCTGCAAAATTAAGAAAGAATCACATTAAATAAACTTCTAAAAACACTTAATTTTAGTGAAGATTTCCCCTTGTGACCAGGCAAGTTTTGAAATATCTTGGTCAGCCTAATAAAATATATATGGTGAACAGAAATTCAATAACAGAAAATAAAGAAAGAGGCAGAATCAATCCAGAAAGTGAAGGGAGACAAATTCAGAAAGGAAATACTTTTAGCAATGCATTTTTAGACATCAAAAACCATATTCAGGCTTGTATTTTAGTGGAACAGACTACAGCAAGTAGCAAGTATAAGACAGCAAGCCCAGCAGTGAACGCACAGAGGAGATGCCATTTCTGATAGCAAATTTAAAAACTTATGCTGGAGACAAAGCTGGAGACCACAATTCAATATCCTGAATGTTTTCACATTTGGGTGACTTTTTGATATTTTCCATGTACTTGCTGCAGCAATTCAGCAATTCTGCCGAACTAGTACAGCCACTACTGCAACAAGGATAAACTGTAGATGAGGAAAGACTGAAATGATAAAACTCATGTTTTGGCAGATGTTGTGTTTTCCTCAGCACCTTCTGAAAGTAAATTCAAAACAATGCCTTTTT
>VZTX01031134.1:0-13452 GCA_013400915.1 Pardalotus punctatus | reverse complement strand
TTTTTTTTTTTTTTGCTTAGAATGAGCTCAAGACCACAAAGTGAAATTATTAGACAATTTGGGGGGAAAGAAATTGGAGCTGTCAAAGTGCGCTGCATAACTAAAAGGTCTAAACACCAACAGAAATAGCTTTGACAGAAATTTCTCTTGGAAAGTATGTCAAAAGCTGCAACTTACTTGTTGCAAAAAGGGACTAAGGAGAAATGGGAGAAATAAGTTATTCTCCTGTTTTCTCAATTTTTTCTGTAGCTTTTCTGTTAGCTCTCATTTTCAGTGTTCTAGTGACTAAAATGCAATGCTACATAAACGCTTTGAGACAGAAAGGATGTTATTCCCTTTATTTGATTGGTGCTCTAGCAAAATGTAAAACTATCTGCAGTGGATGGATTTTTTTCTTTAAATGCTCAATTGAAAGTCATTGTCATGACCACAGCATTCAACTTAAAGTACTTAAGTTTAAACTACCTATTTAAAAGCCTGACTTGTACAGCAACTTTTTAACAGACTGGAAAGCCAATCTGATGACAACGAACACCCAACTTCTGTTCTATGCAGGGGCAAATTTATTCCAGTTACTTCTCTCTGGAAAAGTGGAAACAACAAAGTAATAGATACATCACCATGTTAGTTTAAGCACAGCTTTGATCTCATCATCCCAACTGTAAAACTAATTTTGAGTTTGGTAAATAGCAATTTATATTGCACAAGTAGAACTTGAGTTACTATACACAAAGGGTATTTCAGGCCCCTTTCCACACTCAGCCCATGATTGGCAGCATGGTGCCTAGAACTGCTGGATTTTCTCAGCTGCCAGAAAGTGGCCTCATGGCACCAAGCCTGCTTGTGTACTCAGCACAGCAATTTCATTCCAAGGTAATATGCTCAACTTCCCCACATCAGTGGGTTTGTGCATCTCATGAACAAATTACTTTTCATGTACATAACAATCCTGGAATATTCCCTCATACTTCAAGAATGAATTAAAATTAATCTTTGTCCTGCAGATTCCAAAAAATCCATGTCACAAAGAAACCTGAGCTAAAGAACAGATTCTTCAGTGCCTAAGAGCAAGCAGAAATTCACACTGCATTTTTCCCAAGCATTAAAGGAATCAATAGTATCCCCTCTTATTTGCACCTACTTCTTTTCATAAAACTCAGAGGAAATTCATTATGTTAGCAGTATCTATTCTCACAACTTCATCTGAACTTGACTGATGAGCTCAGAAGTTTTTGGGGCTAAGTTAAATAGACAAAGTGACCAAATGCAATCGTTCTCAGAAACCAGGCTAAAAAGGAAACCTACGGAATTACTACTACTTTCTTTCTTTCTTTCTTTATAGCCTTCCTTTTTTGGACCCAATTTTGGCTTTGCCAACTGGTTACATTAAGAAAGAAGACAGAGGAAAGGAGAAAAGGATTGGTGAGTTAGAAGTATTGTACACAAATCTTATATTACGTTGCATTGTACACTTCCCCAAGAGTGGGGAAGTTCACTGGGTTTATAATCTCATGCTCCACGTCATGCAAAGAAAAGCCTGGGGACCCCAAGGAGAACTCAGACCCTGAGTCTGCTGTGTACCATATGCGCAAAGTTCTCAAAAGGCAGACATTTCCTAGCCTGCTAATCTTGATGCTCCGTAGGGCAACTATAATCTCAGTAACCAAAGAGAAGAGATCTCAAAGGAGTTTTGAAGAAAAATACATTTTTTATGCAAGCAGACTTTTACTGAGAGGAGTGATTCTGGTTCTAAGATGCTGGTACTGACATTAACATATTCCCATGTGGACTTTTAGCTGTAGATTTACCATGACGTGACTCATTGTGCACACTTTCTCTTTTCATTGCATAAACTGAACAAGGATTGAACACCTGGAAATAGAATACCTCATAAAGTGTCAACTGACATTTTCCCTTAATATTTCCATGCTTTTGTCAGAGATAGAAGCTAAAATGGATGCCATGTTTTTCTCATTGATCTTAGACAATGCTCACTGAAACATTCAATGTTGTCAGAGGAAAATTCCTAGCAAAAGAAGCAAGAACATATTTATGTGAACCAGGTATACTGCATATAACCAAAATTTAAGTCCAGCTGTACTCAGCTTCTCCAAGGACCAGCTGGAACACAACAGTGTTTTTTCTTCTGCCAAAGTTCTATACCCTTAATGCAGCAGAAAAACACCTTGTCCTGGGAGTAAAGTCTAGTTAAGAGAGTTTTTCTCCTGCCTCTGTTCCATTTATAACAGCATTCAGAGGAACACTAAAAGATTTCTTTCAGAAGGATGGCATTTACCCACAGAAACCCAAAAGGAACTGAATATAGACCTTTTAATGATTGTTGATCTTGTTCATATTGGCGTTTCTGCAAGAAGGATGATACTATTCACTTTTACAGCATAAGGAAAGCTCTGATGGCCATGGAATAGGGCTTGTTCAGCTTACAATCCAGTTTCATAACAAGTTTCATAACAAGTACACCAAACTAAATCTCACAATGAAAGCGGCAGAAACCAGATCAGATTTTTCTCCTTTTCCATAGTAACGTTATGAAGGGGTAACATGAGTCAATGATGGAGAAGATGAGTGTGAAGTACACAAGGACTACAAAGATGTCGAAAGGTTATATAGGGAGAAAATTAGAAGGGCCAAAGCTCAAGTTCATCTTAATCTGGCTAGGGCCCTAAAAGGCAACAGAAAATGCTTTTACCAATACATCAGCGACAAAAGGAGAGCTATGGAGAATCTCCAACCATTACTGGATGCAGAGGGAAACACAGCGACAGCAGTCCTCACTCCTTGACCTGGAAGACAGGAACTGGAAGCAGAATGAAGCCCATATAATCCAGGAAGAAATGGTTAGTGATCTGCTACACCACTTAAAACACCCATAAGTCTATGGGTTCCAACAGGATCCACCCAAGGGTACTGAGCAAGCTGAAGGAAGAACTCGCCAAGCCACTTTCTGTCTTTTACCATCAGTCCTGCTTAACTGGAGAGGTCCCAGTTGACTGGAAGTTGACAAATGTAACATCCATCTACAAAAAGGACAAGAAGGAGCATCCCAGAAGCTGCAGGCCTGTCAGTCTGACTTTGGTCAGGGAGAGTCATAGTCCAGATTACCTTAGTGTCATCACATGGAACATACAAGACAACTATGGGATCAGGCTCAGCCAGCATGGGTTTATGAAAGGCAGGTCCTGCTTGATCAACTTGATCTCCTTCTACAAGACAGTGACCTGCTTGGTGGATGAGGGAAAGGCTGTGGATGTTTTCTACTTGGACGTTAGTAAAGCCTTTGATACTGTCTCCCATGGACATTAGTAAAGCCTTTGATACTGTCTCCCATGGCATTCTCCAAAAGAAACTGCCACTGACTGCACATAGCTTAGACTGCAAAAGCAAGGCAGCAATTTTTAAGCAGATTCCATGATCTGTTGCAAGGAAGAAATAAAACCATCAACTCACCACCCCAAGGATTTCTTCCTTCTAGTTCAGTAGTCTTGAAAATTATGGATAAAAAAACAAAAAAACCAAACTAATCCATACAACTCCTTGAAAGAGTTCCATGGGAGGGAAACAGAGTCCATGACAAGCCTCACTCCAAGGCAGGGCAGACCACTTCTGAGTTGTATTTGGTCTGTATTTCCCAATGAAATGTAAGGCAGTCTGGAGAAAAGAGCCTGACTTGGAAAGATCAGAGAAGAGTTGTAGCTTTTGAAGCCTATGTTAAAAACACTGAACTCTTGCAAGTTAAATGATTCAGTTCTTGAAGAAGCAACGCTGAGATGCAGAAAGCATAGGCTACTTGACATCCTTTACAGTCATATAAGTTGTCTCTTTTTTACTAGGCTAGACCAAGATTATAAAAGTTTAAGTAACATTTTCATCAGTCTAGATTATGACTTTTAATTAAGCACAAATGAGTCCCAATTTCTAAATATAGTTTTGTTTTTAAAGCATCTAAAATAGAACATATAAACACGTGACTAAAGAGTATGTCACAAGCACTTCAGGCCAGCTAAAATGCACTATAGAGGTTATGGATATTTTGTGTCAAGCGCTGGTCCTGATGCCTTTTTGTCATCGGAATGTGGGCACTCTCTCCGTGATCATTATTGCAATAAAAGCAAAGCAGTGTCTAAGTTAATCTTCACAAGATAACTCTTCAGATAAGAAACTGAACCAACATAAACGGGGAAGGACAAACAAACCAGCAAACCACGAGGCGATGCACAAGTGTTATATTTCCAGGGGTGCAGGCTCTCCAGGGACTGGCTCTCAGCAAGCTGCCAGAGCCCCCTGGACCAGGGTTTATGCCAAGCTACCTTGCTTAGCAGGGCTGCCAGAAAAGGGGGGTGGTGCTGAAGGGGACCCGGCTGCGCTGAGCGACCCCCGACTACACCCCCGGCCGCTTTTTCACACGTGGCCACGCACCCGACGGCAGCCGCAGCCGCTTACCCTAAACACTCGTTCATTCCCTTTTTTCCCTCCATGGGACAGCGGTCTCCGGCGCTTTCCCGCCGGCACTCTTATTTCCCAGCTCCCCTCCAACAGCTTTCGAAGGCTCCCAGCCGGCACCAGCACCCGCTGCCGCTAGCGCCCCGCCGCCTCCCCGGGTTCCGGCCAGCGCCTCCCGCCGGCTTACCCCGCCCCGGTTCTCACGGCCTCGCCGGCTCTCCTGGCCCCTGCACCCCGCGGCTCTTGCGGCGGCCGGGGCGCACCTGGAGCGCGTCGAGATGCGTCGGCTACTGAGCGCCGGGGATCCAAGGGGATCCAAGGGGATGAACTCGGAGCTGGAGCCCTGGAGGTCGCCTACAAGGTGGCGGTGCCGCCCCACCCTGCCCGCTCCTGCGCCCCGGGGCACAAGGCACTAGGGTGCCTCCCCGACCCATCCCCGAGAGGAGACAGGGCAGCCAGATTCACAAGCGGGAATGGCGCCCTGTGTCCTACTCCTGGCCTCCCAGTTTATTTCTCTTCAGGAGACATAAACTTGAAGGGGAAAAAAAAAAAAAAAAACAAAACAAAAACAAAATGAACAAACAAACGAAAGACAGTTCCAGTGTCTTCCAGCAATACAATAATGTTTGGATGCTTTGACACAACAGCAGGAATAGGAATCTATACACTTTAGAAGAATTCCATGCTGTTTTCTTGAAAACACTGTTGTCCCAAATTGTGTTCTTTCCCCCAGTGTGCAAAAGGCTGATCCACACAAAGTGGAGGTATTTGATTTATTTGCAGTTCTGTGCAGAAAAGGATAGTAGGCAGTAATTCCACAAAGCCAGCATAACAACTATCAAAACTTCGCAAAGGCACTAATGTTGATTGGCTCCCAATTACAGTTTTGCTATTAAATAATATTCCATCTTCTATTGGTTTAATGATTCTCTCACTTCGTATGCTAATTAGCCCACATGCTCAATCTTCTTTCAAGCTGGTGCCCACTTTTCATCAGTTGATGCATTCCCTTTTTGAGACAGTTCCTTTCTTGATCCAGTGGGCACAATCTCCTACTACTGCAATTAGCTAGGCTAGTAAGTTTGCCTTGTTTTATTCCTCATAATCTGGCATTTTATTAGACATTTCACCAAGTGTCACTGGTTCAGCACTCTGTTATGTCTGGTTTCAGTTATATACTTAGCTTCTTTCTTCTTTTTTTTTTTTTCTATAGCTGCTACAATTATTGAGATTTGTTAAATATAATTTATCTGGTTGGGAGCCATACATGAACATTAGAGTAGGTCAAGTATACTGAAGTCAAGTATTACAGCCAACTGAGAGCAGCAATTTCTCTCTTCATTTCCTAATAAGAAAAAAGACAAATTAGGAGTCAGTGTGAATACAAGCCTGAGAACCCTGATTACTTCTTCATCAAAAGAATCAAGAATCTGTACATATATACACTTGTTAGTAATATTTAGCCAATAAAAGTGCTACCACCATCACAATGTCTTTCTAGCCCCACTAGGTTCAAACATATCCTTAGGCCCCCAAAACAGAGGAGGCTAGAGAAACTGCAAAGATCTATCTCAAGGGACAATGGATCTTTATCAAGGTGCTTTCAAAATAAAAAAAAAGACAGTTCCTGAAGAGCCACAACTGAAAGCTGGAACTAAAGCTAAAAGTAGAAGTAGAAAACAAACGAAATCAAGTCTAATCACAAGAGCGCAGAAGCCCTGATATAACATAAACAAATCCCTCCTCATGCTAAAACACATTATGCTAGATTAGAGAAGGCTGCATTTTTCAGTAATGGCCATCTTGGCTAAAGAGAAGAGGCTTCCTCCTTTCTTAAGGCAGATGGAGAAGCATAAAGAATTTTATGCAATTTCATGCATAAGCATCTGAAAGACAAATGGATTCAAGGATCTTGAAGCTGAAGACTGAATAACCAATCTATCTGAATCAACTCAATATTGAGAATGCCTGCCTGGGACCATGGGTGCCTATGGAAGATTTCTGTTGAGTTCTAACAACTCAGAAATCCTCACTTAGAGGAAGAGATTACAGAGTTGGACTCACTAGCATCAAGTCATTGTAGGCAGAAAACTCCCCACGTCATATTAGAGATGCTTGAGCCATACAAGTTGAAAAGAAAGTCTGATGAGCCTACACAAAAGCCTGAAATTCTTGTAATGTTTTATATTTAATTTCTTTTCAAGAAAGGAATGACTGCTGTACAAGCATTACCACATGCGCCTGCCTGCAAGGGAAGAAAGAGGAAGTGGCAGACTGAGAAAAGTGCTCTCCTTACACAGCCCCCCACCCTGAAAAAGTTGTGGAGAAGGACTAGTGACAGACAGTTTAACCAGTTTGAGAAGCCTATGTGGGTGGACCCATTGGCTTTTGCTGCTGAAACTGCCAACAATTGTGCCAAATACAACAATGGGTTTGCAATATGGGTAGATGTCCTCCAGTCTGAAAATGAAAGTCTTGTAACAGAGGCAACTAAGCAATAAAGAGTGATAAATAATCGTGATATTCACAGTGAACACATACATAGGTATAACAAACACACACACATATAATAACGTGTCAGAAAGACGAATAAGACAAAATCATTTACCTCCACTAATTCGGTTTTGTCAGCATTTTCCCAATGTTGGTAAATGCACATGCTAAGAACAGAATATAGTTTGGCCATGCTCGATATACTGACGTTCTCTGTTACCATGACAACAGAATCCAACAATCTCTGAAGAAAAAATGTGGAAACTACAATTCAGAGCAGGACAAGGTATGTCCTACTTTCTTATATTGTTAAACAAAAGTGGTGTTTCGGAGAGCTGATTAAATATCTCACAAGATTTAACTGAAGAAAACAAGTTAATTTTTCACATTTCAGAGAAAAGAAAGGTTTAAAGTTCAGACAATATTTTCTTATTCATGAATCTATGACATCAATGATCATAATTGCCAATCAACTGCTGCCAGAACAGCGGGGAATGACACAATCCACTTTATTATAGAGTAGCTGCCACACCAAAGCCATGGTTGTATTTCATTAGAAATGCAATATGGGGCCCTGGAAAATGGGACCTCTAATTGCTGCCACAGAGGTGGCTGCATGCTTTGCTATTTGTTAATCAAGTTCTGTGCCTATTACCAAGTAAATAAACAAACAAAAAACACCATCAATCAAACCAACTTAACAAACACAAATAAGTAATACAAAAGCCCATTGCATACCAAACCAAGCAGATATATTTTGGAGGTTCACCCAGCATATTGACTTAAGGAAAGTTCCAAAGAGGTTCCAGTGACACTCATGTTAAAGAAACAAGTTTTCTAAAAAGACATGTTTCATGAGTGTAGCTTTCCCCTCACAGCTGAAAAATAGATATATAAGATGAAACATCTATAAAGACTCTACCATACCATGTCTGCAGCTGGCAATATCTTTGGAGCACATGCTATTAGCACCCTGGCTCTAGAAAAACGTATGTGGCTTCTCTCCATACACAGGGAGACGTGAACAACAAAACCCCCTGAAATTTGCTGCCTTAGGACACCAGCCTTAGAAAGTTAGTTTCACTTCTACAGATTATGTCACAGATTAAAAATGTGATAGAAATTGTGTGGACAAGCCCCTTCACCAAAGGGGATTCCATTCTGGTCATATTCTCCCCACACAGAGGAAACATCCAAATAATACTCCCTTTCTCAGGCAGGTAGACAGCAGCCTCTTCTGCTTTGACCAAACTCCAGGACTTCAACCTAGCAATTTCCCAAATTTTCTTCAAAGCAATATTCCCTGGAGGTCAGGTCCTTCTTTTATACCCTTTCCAGTTCATGCAAAGGAACCTCTTTTATCCCTGCAGCTAGGCCCATTTTTGACCCTTTCCCCAGCTATAGCCTAGGATAACAACTTCTCTCCAACAGGGGGACTAGAAAAACCTTACAGCATTGTAACTGTATGAATGCAAAATTCTAACACTGGATTTTGAAATAATTTGGGAAAAATGGGTATTAGTATTTTATCCAGGATGAGCCTTAAGTCAACCTGCTAACTTCAGGTTTAAAGCTGTGACTGCTAAAAACCAAGGTCTTTTTCTGGTTCCTAATAAATGAAAACATGCAAACAGGAAAACAAAACAACCCTACCCCAATCCATCATAAAAACTACATTAATAACTGTTATTAATGTTAATACCTAACAGGCTTTCAGTGGGCTATTTTAAAATTTAACAAGCCCTTTTACATTAAAAATTAAGAAGAGAACCCAGTCACCTAAAATATAGCAAGAGAAGCAGTTTACACCAGCTGTGGAAAGAACAGTCATAGTCCCTTACAGGCTGAATTATTTCATAAGCTATATATGCCTCTTATAAATTACTGGAATTGTCATTGGTTAACAACTGACTTAATTTACAGTCATAAAGGAAGAAAGAAACTGTCCTACTTCAATACTAACAAAATTGAAGTTAGACTTACTCTGAGCTCAGACTGATCCACACACATGCCTTGTTTGAGAATTTTCATTGCTTTCTTGTCCAATGCTTCTCATTGCCCACCCACCTGAGACCAGCTGGCAGGAGGGTGTACCTGTGAATCTGGAATGACACAAATTTAAGTTGGGATTTGTCTTTATGTGAAATAGAGTATCCGTGAAGTATCCTGTACCTGATAGGGTACCTCTCCCCAATAACAGAGAAAAATTTTAGTCAATTCATGGTACGCAAATGCAAGCATATGAAAAATGATTGACAGAAAATTATCACCAAAGCAAATACGTATTAGCTGTTGGCTTACAGTCACAAAGTTTTATATGTAGATTATCCTTACTTGAATTATTTTTTGATGGAGGAGTTTCAGCAGCTTGCGTCATAATCAAGTTCTCAAAAAACCCTTTCCTTTCAGCACAGGTAGGCCGTGGGATTTTGAAAACTTCTTCACAATTAGTATTAAACAATGATCTTATGTAGACCATGAAAAGAAAAGATATTTCAGATATAAGGCCACAAAATTTTTTTATTTTCTATTCCAAACAGATGAGTACATTTCTAAATTATGCTGAATACTACTAGATAAGACAAACTATTAAAAGGTAACTTCTTGGCCTTAAAAGGCTAGGTTTTCATAGCACTGCAAAGTAAAATACCGTCTCTAATGGACCTTATAGAGTTTAAGATCCGTGAAAAAAAATATAATAAACCAATGAGAAAGGGGTGACATTCACCACCCCAAACATTGCTTATTTTGCATTTACCTGAATTGATGTCCTTTAACTTCAATATTTATGACAGCTACAGAGGGAAGAGGTAGGGCTCAGCAGACAAGTACCAACTTTTTGGTAATGTGGGTTGTTTGGTTTTTTGTTTTTTTTTATTTTAGAAGGCATTTATTAATATTTTAAAAACTTCTGTTACTTAGACAAAATAATCAGAGGAGCATATTATCATTTTAAACACCTTCCTTTAATGAACACTCTCAGATTCTAGAAGGCTCAGCATGTGCTTTTAATTAATTTTGTTAAGAAATACAATTAAAAATTGATTTCCAAGTTGCTTAAGCAGAAGTTGGTCCTTAGCTTTTTAATTTGTCAAATTTTCACCTAGATGAAGAAAGAAATTGATTTTTTGTGAAATAATTTAGCTTAGAAATTACATTCTACCAGTAACAGTGTGACCACAGTGCCTTTTCAGTAAAAACATTTTCAGAAAGACAATCTTTTTCCTAGCTACATTTCAAGCACTATATGTTCTTCACTAAGTACACACCTAACCATCTTGAAGCCACTGAGCTGGTTGTCTGAAGTATACCTCACAAGTGTGTGAGAAGGGAGAAAAAGTTAGGTCAAACTCAATCTCTTTACTCAGAAAACACCTTAGACAAATGCTTTCAGCATTGTTTTGTCTAAGCAAATTTAAAGAGACCAGGTTCTGAGTAATAACACCATGAATCTGCTTTAGAGCAGCACAGCACTCCATTGTTTCAAGGACTTGTAGATTAAGAAACTGAGTAAAAAAGAAAGAAAAGCATTGACAGAAATACCTCGGCAGGGAGATCTTCATGTGGCACATCAGATGTTGCAAGGAGCAAAACTGGAGCAAAGTATGGAATGTTACTCAGTAGTCCTGTAAAACCAGCTTTCAGTGTAGGTCCAATGGCCACCCACCATGAAGGGATTTGTGGGATATAAATGATACTTGGTGCTGTTCTTTGAGCTTCTTGTATCAACTGGTAAAATGAAAGCTTGGATAAGAAAACCACATCATGTAGAACAGGCCACTAAATAACTACCCATCAGTCTAACTATCTTGAGAAATAAGAGTGCATAAAGCCAAGACATCAAGACAAACCCACAAATAAACAACTCCTTAAAAATAAGGTAAAATTTTCACTTTGACTCAAGTATAGACATTGCTATGCAGACAGAAACAGAACTGAATCTCTGCCTGATTTCAAAACTACTCAGGTGTAAGGTAACTCCTAAAGAGCCTCAAAATTCAGCTGATGTGATGATGTGCCTGAAAAAACAAGATTAACCCTTCAGCAAGGTGTGTTAGCCTGGAGAAACCGCTACAACTATGACTGCACCATTTCCAGTTCAGAGCGGGCACATACCCATGTTAGACTGGAGCACAGCCTGAACAAAGACCTGTGTGAAAAGACGAGGGCTAACACAGGAAAAGAAGCCTGGTTACACATCATAACTTCAAGCACATTTAATAAGAGGTGACCAATCCTTAGCCCGCCTGAAAAGCCAGACCACTTGCAGCCTCTCATTCCTCTCATTATCAAAGTCCCCATCAGAACAGACTATGTGCTTTGAAAGACCACAAGCAACTGCCTACAGATGGCACCTCAGTCATAGGAGGCAACATGAATCAACTGCATGAGGGAAGTGGCAACAGTCCTTTCACATGCCAAATTTCTCCATGCACCCTTTCAGATTAAAAATATGCAGGTAGTTCCTGTCACTAGATAGGAAATATATGTGGTATATCTGTGCAGTAGACATCGTATTTATACAGTCATAGATGCAACCATGACATAACAAAAAAAGAATAGTTCCTCCTGTGTGACAAATGAGTATCCAGTCACATGATGTGTCTGTCCTCACTTGTACAACTCTAAAATGCTGCTAATAAAGGTCAAAATATTTTAGGACAGTGATGTCAAACAATTAAATTAATTTCCTGCCTAAAGGTAAAAAAACCCCAAAACTGCAGTAATCTGTTTATATTTATTTTTTCTAGTTAAGGAACACACATTGATTTACACATTTAAGCATTCAATGAATTGTAATGCTTTCATTGAATTTCACTCCAGTAGTACAAGCTGTACATGTATATGCAAAAAACTTCTTTTCACAAAAACTTTGGCTGCCCAACAAAATACAATAAAAAGAAAGTTACAAAAAGTGCATGACACACCACGAGGCTGATGAAGAGCCAACTACTGGGAGCACAGAGACTTAAGAAGAAATGAAACCAACTTTCTGGATCACATCAAGACCAACAAGATTACTTGCCACAATGAGGGGCTTATTGGCAGCACCTCCCATCTTCCCAAATTGCTAGCAACATCCTCCTTCTTTCATTTCAAATAGAAATAAAACATGGCTATGTATAATTGTTCTTATTCAGTATCATTCCATCTACAAGAAAAGTGAGTTTCCAGACAATATTAAACATAATAGCAAATTCAAATCAAGCCAATCCCATTAGCAGCGAATTGTGTCTATTTCAGTAGTTTATACACAATTCATCAATCCTATGAGATTAACAAAAAGAAAAAAGATACCTGTGAGCATGTTTCTTTCTGTGATGTGGTGCCAACAAACAAGGTCGGTAGGTCTAGTGTATAAGCTGGAAACTTTTCCAGGGCATGTAATACTGCAGGTGCCAAATCAAAAGCCTGCCCACATCCTGGCTCTTCAACTAGTAAGAACCGTGGCCTGAAAGATGTTGGCTGGTAAGAAGGATTTCTACAACAATAAGAAGAAAGCAAGTTTAAAAAGGAGTAAGGAAGAGGCACACAGATGTTAAATATTTTTCCTACACTTTTTTTTTTGTAAATATGTTCCATGTTTTACCAAATAATAAGCTGGTCTGTGATCACGAAGACTATGAAGCCTATTTTCTCAAAAACTGGCACCACTCCTCTGCTAAAAATTCCTGCCAGTCCCCAGCATGTCTGATATTCCTTTGGCTGGGTTAAGCAAGAGTACTTAAATCCCACAGAAGAGCTGTCCAGGCAATACACACAAAACAGCTGGTCAGCAGCCTGATACATGACAAAATGACAACTCTCACAGCACAAACCAATCTGGGTCTCTTCGTTGTCTATACCTAACCATTTTCAGCTTGTCTTGACTTTAAGTAACTGTGAGATCACTACACCAGTCACATTTAGCTAAAATTTGGCCACAGTTCCTGGAGATGGTGGGAAGAAAGGGGCAAAACTACATTTCTAGCAAAAAAAATTAGTGTGGACACTGAAACACATTAGTTGTAGATGAAGAAGAACATGACTGGATTGCTTAAATTACAGCACTACACTAAATATGCATAAAATTTATATTTGTTTTATTCAGTCATTCTAGTGGTTTCATCTTCGACTTTTGTATTAATTTTCTAGTCATCTTGCTTTACTCACATGAAATACACTTGTGAATAGCTTTGTGCATTTTTCCACCACAATACTATTGTACTTTTACTGGCTGAAGCTAAAGATCCTAGAGACCTAACCAAGCTCAGCAAGTCATATTTTCTGGGCAGCACAGCAATAGGAAGGGTAAAAAATATAAGATAATAATCTGTTTTTAAAACTATTGGACCACATTACTTCCACAGTTAAAATGTCAAAAGATAACAAAAACTCAGTAGGCTAAAGGTAAAAAATGCAGACATTGTTTAAATTTTTCTCACAGTGATTTAACAAACCCCTTCTCAATTTTGTTTCTAATATGTAAGCTGCTTCCAACTATGGTTTGCTTTTCTG
>VZTX01031133.1:0-75459 GCA_013400915.1 Pardalotus punctatus | reverse complement strand
ATTTGTCTCTAACCCAAGACATCTGTTGAAGACCATTCATATATAATTGAAGGTAAAATCTAAGATGAAAGGGCAAGCAGGTATCCCCAGTCAATGTTACCAGCAGGAATTCAGAATGTGTGGAAGCAGATGTCCAGAGACATCTTCAGCAGTCCAAGAACTCTCTACAGTTTTATGGAGTTACAGCGGAATCAACTGAGCCATACAGCCCAGCCCTGCTCAACTAGGGACGAACTGCCTAGAATGGATGGATACTTAGAAGAAAACTTTTATTAACTGATTGCAGCAGTACTGTGGTGACTCGCCAAAATATCTTATACTAGATTGTATTGGAGATGGTTTTCTAATGCACATGCAACCAAGACTAGGGAAAAAGCAGAAAGACAGATGGCTCTGGACTTCTTGTTTGTCCTCAGTGGTGCCTTTCTCATTTCCAGAGTATTGTCACTATGTGCTGTGTGACATACAGCCATCACCATTTAGAAAGACAAGAAATCATATCAGCTAATATGAAGAGGTTGACATTTCCATGGTAGCAGTCCAAAGACTTTCTCAGGCATATCTTGCATTTCAGTATGCAATGATAAATTGACTTAATAAAGTGAAGAAGAAATGGACCAAAACATCCTCAGACAGAGTGGAAATTCCAGAAACACAGAGGACAGGATTCAAATCACTATGTGTTGGCTGGACATGCATCCTTAACCTTGTGTGCAAAATTGATGTATTTGGCTTAAAAGAGCTGAGTTATGATGTGTCTGAATCTTCTGATGTATCCAATATGTATATGTACTTGTGGAGGTGTGACTGGTGGTGTATTTGATAGACTGCATTTGCTTGCAGGCCTGCCCCTCCTCTAATCAGCTGCTCTAAGCACGTGAGCAGGGGTGGAGGGAAGGAGTGGTGTGTGTGTATGCAGGACACAGCTGGCCCAGCAGGCTGATAAACATCCCAGTATGTTTCTGTGATCCTTACCAGTCTTTGCCAGTCAGGCTGAGTGACGCCACAGATTTGACAGTTCCTCATTGCACTGGGACTGTCTGGTTTTCATTGAAACAAAGCCATTTCCACAAAAAAATAAAAAAAAAAAAAAAAAAAAAGCACATTTTGTATTGTGCTGCTTTTATCACTGTCTGATATTTTTCTGAGGTTTGAAATAATGTTTGCATCCAGAAGCTTGCACAACTGTATGGACTGCAGCAGGGTCTTCAAACTACTCATACTGGACAAGCCTTAGGTTTTCACTGCTTTCAGTGGTCCAGGCACTATCCTTGTGCCCAACAAGGATATTCCATATGCTGAATCACTTGGTCAACACAGGAAAGGAGATTAGCAGGACATCTAGGGTAGAGCTCCAGCATCTTGTTTGTCAGTTTAACACATGGCATCCTTGTTCAATGAGGGATCAAGTCCCACCTTAACAGTGCAGAAACGTCTCATCCTCCCACCTGCACCTATGTTCTTCCATCCAAGACCAGAAGCCTTTCCATTAATGCCCTTTGTCTATTCCAGGATAGCATAAACCATTTTTACTGGTGGTGTGTCCTTGGGGTTGAACAGCACTCTCTCCTCTGCATATTTCCCAGCATGTTTACTGTGAAACATGCATTCTCTGAGGCTTCATTTTGTTGGGTAAGGTAAGCCAAGCATTCCTTGATAGATACTTCCAACAAAACTGCTGCAGGAAAGGTCAGCTTTTCCAAATGTTGACAGTTGTACATATTTTTCTGGAGGGTGCTTCACCTGTCACTGGTGTGGTAGTATATGTATTCCTCAAAGTTGCCTGGAAATTACTTTATTGGTGGACAATATGCTAAGCAGAATGTATTGAGGGTAGTGACATGCATGACATAGAATTATGAGAGTTGATAAGCTTTTCTGTTTCCATGTCATTTCCTAGTGTCATGTCTCCTAGGAGGCCTTAACTTCCAGATTTCACACCATCAGGGCTGATATTGGGCAAGTTTTTCTGTGCTGCAGCATGACCAAAGCCCTCAAGGCCACTGAGGCCACTCCTTCACCCTGCCCTACTGTTGGGTGTTCTTAATAGGCAGGGCAGTGAAATATGCACAATCCAGCATTAGCTTAGCAGAGCCAGTAGAAGCAGTGTTTGTATGACAGCTCAACATCGCTCTAAGTGATTCGTTTAGATGTGTAAACAAGTAGCTAGTAACCAATCTACTGCTCAGATATAGAGAAGTAGAAGATGTATATAAGTAGCCTTTTGATCTATAATAAACGGCTTTCACCTGATCACATTGGTCTGCGTGTGATTGACCCGTGCCCCCGCAACACCCTACCTCCCTAACCCCCTGCCCCTTACATACAGGTGCATCTGACCTCAGTGGGATTGAATCAGTCTCATCTTCCCCAGTACATGGAAGATAGACACTCCATGATAAGTCTCCTCAAAGGCGAGGAAAAGGGAAAACTCTCAGTAAGAACACAGTCTGAGTGCTGTGAGACTAGGAACTTCTGGATTGCTACTCATTTCAGCCCATGGAGTAGCTCAGTGCTGGCAAAAATCAATTTCAGTGTCTGAAAAGCAATGTCATGCTATCAGTAAAAGTCTCATGAAATTGTGCAAAAAGTCTTTGTGCTTCAAAGGAGGAATGATATCATTGCACAGAGTGGGCTGCATAAAGTGCAGAACACTAAGGGGAAGGCTTATTCACTGAGCCAGGCACCAGGTAAAGTAGTTTCAGCTCCCTGCTCCTTCAAAAGTGTAAACAAGTCCAAACTGTGTGCAATTCCCACAGCTGGGGACAAACCAGAAACGTTTGATAAGCAGGACAACAAAATCATCCCCTGTCCTTACTCTTTGCAGTCAGGAGGTGTTGGTCTATTGACTGTAACACACACAAGGTCTGAAACAAAATCTTCCAAGAAATTCAAAACAGTAGAGCCCTGATTTCTTTTGAAGAAAAAAATGCATATGTTTCCTCATGTATAGTAGTGAAAAAACACTAGATTTTGGGTTCATGCTTCAGTTTTACTGGTGCCATTAGGATAACACACTTCCAAATACCATAACTAATATAGATGTATTGTCCATATCTGGTTTTAGAAATTTTCAAGACTGAAAATTTGATTTATTTGAAAAAAATCTAAGTTTAGTCTTTGCCTGAGAAAATATCACAGCTTCTGCTTGCACTTAAAGTAAGTCATATCTAACTGTTTTCCCACAGTTGAAGTCCCAAGCTTTAAGGAAGGCTGGAAATTCAGCCTTCAAGATTTAAAACACAACAGGTCCACTAGACCATAGAATTTTTATTTTGACCTCCAGTTCCACTTTCATTTTATGAGTTTTACTTATTTTTTAACCAGCTTCAGGAAGGAGTGCAGTGTGAAGAAGTTCTGTTAGTAGTACTAACTTGTTGACATGTTGCTGCTCGTATGAACATCTGCCTGATCTGTTAGACCATTCAGCCTAGTTTAGCTCTAGCAGACATGCATATGTCTGGTCCTGTGGTTACTGCTGGTAAGTCATCAAGAAATACACCAGTTACCACTTCTGTTGATGGCTTCCTTGACTGTTAGAAATATTTTGTTCCATCTCCAAGAATAAAACTAAGTAATAATGGTGTAATGTCATAAGGCCACACAGACGGTATCAAACACAAAAGAGTTAAAAAGGTTGAAATAATTGTGTAGCCCCTGATGCCCAGCAAACATGTTTCAGAGAATGGTTTTTGCCACTTAGTGCTAAGATCACCACCTGCACCTGTGCATGAATAGAAGAAAATGTCCAAGCACAGAGAAAGTGACTAGGGTATGGATATGAGGGGAAAGTCAGATTGCACACATCTGCCTGGAGACTGTTCATATTTCAGCCAAAAAGCTGGGTGACTCAACATCTCCATTAGCCTTCTGACAGCTGAAAGCAGATTTGGTATCACAGCTTTTCTTCAGAGCCCACAGACCCCACTAAATGGTGCAGTACTAAGTGAAGAAAGCTGACAAGTTGTGCCTATGTTTTGTCTCATGCCAGACTGAAGGATTGTACAGTGGCCAGTGCAGAAGAGATAAGGGCAGCAAGAGTTTCCTAGTGCTGGGAATCTGTAGCAGTTAACACCTTTTTAAGGTGCTGAGGTAAGTTTAAGGCAAAACACAATGTGCTCCTGAAAAGATTCAGGGTGTCCATAGGCCCTGAGTGTCTTTTCAATGGCCTATAAGATTTCAAGGCTGTCATTTTCTCATGTATATATTTCACCTTATCATATGGTAGCCAGGGAAATGTGGTAAGACTGTTTAGATCGGTTTAAGTTGTCCAAATGTGTAGTAATTGCTTCTGTTTGTTCTGTCCAACACTAAATTCAGTATTTTCAAAATCTCCTGTTGCTCCTGCACAGGTGATCTCCATGTTTGTTATATACAAACCTAACTGCTTCAAACCTGCCAACATTTAAAGCCCTCAAAGAAATCCCACTGCACACGGAGTTTTTTCTTCCTCCTGCGGTGCAATCACCATATCTACCTCCACAAGGGTCACGAAACAAGATTGAAATGGCAGACTCGAGTGACACAGCAATGGGACTTCTTTACCTGGAAGAAGCCAGAAACTCCACATCATCGGGGCGGCCGGGCTTTTGCCGGTGGGATTTGGAGAGACCGACTTAAAACCGTGTGGGACCGCGGCTGCTTCAAAAGTAAACCAACACTGCCCTCGAGTGCCGGCAGCGAAAACCACAGCGCAACTGAGCGGGGCACTCGTGCCACTCGGTGCTCCTTCTGCGGACTGGGCAGGGCGGGGCAGGGAAGGGAAGGGCAGGGAAGGGCAGGGAAGGGCAGGGCAGGGCAGGGAAGGGCAGGGAAGGGAAGGGAAGGNGGCAAGGCAAGGCAAGGGAAGGCAAGGCAAGGCAAGGCAAGGCAAGGCAAGGCAAGGCAAGGCAAGGCAAGGCAAGGCAACTATGAAGGCCACGGGAGCGCTGAGCTCTCCTTAGCTTCACAAGATCAACTTGTGTTGGTCAAAACTCAGCACCACAGTAACCTCTTCCCGGAGGTTGAAGTTTTTGCAACACTACCTGTGTGTGGAAACAAACGGTCACATATTTTACTTCCTGCCAATATTAATCTTTCTCAGCCCAGGAAGAAGCCTTTGGGCTTCTCAGTGGCTGGTACATCAAAGTTTATGTGTAATGTGGATTGTCTGTCACCTTGAAGTCAGCGGAGACCACCCTGACCAGACATTTAAAAACACTGTTAAAATGTTCCTTTGTTTTAATGTTGGCTAACAGTGGCAGTATGGCACAGCAGAATTAAAGAGAGTTACCTTGTACAAACCAAGAACAGTGCAAGAAGTTAACTGGAAAAATAATACTGCAAAACAAAACAAAACAAAACAACACCTGAAAAAAAACCTCAGCAACTTCAGCACAGCTCTTGTAATGGACTGTATAGTCTTTTCTCACATGACCCTTTCACACTCAGTAAGCTAGGGCATAGACTGGGACATCCTGGGGGAGTAACAAATTACAAGAATGAAGACATTGTTACAGTGTATGGAAGTTTCTATTATAAATTTTTTTAAACTGAATCTTAACCACGCTGTACAGCTCTCATGCATTTGTATAGCTGTGCAGTGGGGATTTAGTTGGTTGACTTCAAGCAAAGAGAGATGGGTATATGACAGCTCAGGCTAAGAGTAAGATGGAGCATGTAGAAAAGATTAATGATCTGGCCTTGACCCATAATGTATTCAAAGCACAGCTGGAAGGCAAAGATGATTCACATACCGTCTTCTACCAGATAGAGTCCGGGATCTGTCAGAGATGGGCCAAGGTGAGCATTTAAGACTTGGAGTCTTGTTTCAATGTTACCAGCATTAATGAAACTTTCTCCAGGGCAGCTGCTCACCTGTCTGACAAAGAATCAGAAGTCAGGCACAGGATTTTCTTAACTCTTTCCTCTATTCACCGAGAGCAAATGCAATAGTGTAGATACCAGGAAGTTCTTGGTTACCTTCACTGAAATGGAACTTCCTTCTCATTGCTTTTAACTGTAAATTATACAAGGTGATCAAACAACCACTGAAGGGGTTGCACATGTGCGAGATGTAGCCCTGGTGCACAAGTCTTGCATTACAAAAATCCAACTCTCAGATCAGTCTGCAGAAGACAGTGTACAGTACCGAGAACAAAGAAGATGAGGGAAGAAGGGTGAGGCAGTGTGAACAAAACTGTAAGTGGTCTCTCTGCTGAGCAAAATCCACTGAGGCAGGGGAAAAAGAGCAAAATTCCAACTCAGTATGAAGGATCCCAAAACACACTGATGAACTGGTGTAAACATGAGACTTTGTCTCTTTCATTCTGCAGATACTGTCAGCAAAACTTTAGAGTGTGGGGGTGTATTATCCTTGATGGTCTTGAGTACTGGGTTCTGAAAGAGTGGATGTCATTCATTTCATTTCATTTCATTTCATTTCATTTCATTTCATTTCATTTCATTTCATTTCATTTCATTTCATTTCATTTCATAGAAAAGTAGAACATTAATTTTTTCAACTTGTATAATGGCTTAGCCTATATTTCTGCAGAAGAGGAGCTGAACAGTTTCACCTAGACAGGTGTTTTCTCAATTAACATACAACATACGCTTAATTTGAGAATATTATAAGAGGTAACATATGCTCTTTCAGAAGTATTTTCTGTTGTTATGGAAGTTATGACTGCTCACTTAACCTCTGTATTCACACAAGAAAAAAGAAGGGCGATTAGTATGTCTCTGCGTTAATCACTAAATAGGCCTATTTTTTCTCTGTTATCGTGCTGCAACACAAAGACAACTTCAGAGCAGCCAAATTCTGTTACTGTAGATTACCAGTTTTCCCATAGTCTCTGCTCTGTCACATTAATGTTCACTAGATGAGGCATGGTATCTCACAAGCAATTAAAAGTATCATTCACAAAGGAAAAAATATCATCTGGGGATGAAATGGCAGGTCACACAGGCAATTGCAGCACTCTTCCATGCTTTTAAAATTCCATCTTCATGAAGAGGTTTTAGAACACAGCCATCAACATTCCATTTTTCTTTTCATTAAAGAATGGGATTTTCAGAAAAGCTCAGTAGGGGCCTAATTCTCTTCCTACTGATCCCAAGGGTAAAACACTCAGTGATTTCAGTGGCAGGAGGGTAAAGCAATTTCCTGTGCTTTTGAAATCCCACTTGCTGATACTGTCTCAAGGGAAAAACTGCGAACTCTAGGGATAAAAGTCTTTATTCGTTAGCAGTGAAACAGCACAGGGTCTAGCAATGCAAGGATCTTCAGGCTGCTCTTCCAAGGATACTGCCCACCCCAGACCTGGAACATCCATGTGCTGGAGCAAAGCTTCTCCTCTATCCTGTCCCAGCTGACTATAATCCCTTCTGCTGAGATTTTCCCACTGAGTGAAGACCAGATTTTTCCAAGCCAAAACAGATACAGGGGCACAAGTTCCCTGTGAATCTGTAGGCAAGATTTGAAACACATCTGTCATAAATTTGCAGGACTCAGCTAACTAACTTTTCAGGGTGACAGTGCTATTAAGTAATGAAGAAAAATGTAGAAGTAAAGAGGTAGAAATCTTCATAATAGACCATGTGGATGTCTGGAAAGATAAACTACCCTGCTTTTAGCAGAAACACATGATTCATCCACAGCTTTGTTGATGCAGAGCCATTTGTATCTCAGCTGGCTAGGTAATATAATTTACATGAAAGTGCTGCACTGCTCTCTTTTGGACAGGGCAAAGGTCTGTGGATAAACACAGACATGTAATGGGAGTCCAAGGTAGGAGGAAGGAGAAGCTGAGATCACTGAATAGGTCAGAGGTACCTGAAAAACTCCTCAAAGCACACCAGTGAATAAGTGCATAACCTGGCTGTAGAACATGGAGAAGTGGCCATGGTGTCAGCCACAGAGACAGGAACATGAGACAGTCAATAGCATCGTCACACTCTGTAGCAGAAGGCACTGATGTTTGGAAAGCTGTTACAAGAGGAAGAACAGATCACAAATGAGTTCAGACCTTTGAAACCCACAGTCAATCCAGACTAACATTGGGTCAGCCAGGGTGGTCAGCACTCTTTGCAGAAGGGTCAGTGCAGAGGACTGATAAAGCAGCCATCCCATCAGAAAATTTCTGGTCTGCAGCGCCAAGGGCTAGGCCTAAGCTGCTCTAGGTGCACCTCTGCTGACACAGAGCACTAAAGACAGGTATTACCCAACATGTTTTTCCCCACATGGAAGTTTTATTCTGCTATAGGCTGTAGAACACAGGGGATATTTAGAAGAACATGGAAAATCAGTAGAAACCATAGCTGAACTTTGTAACAAAACCCAAACTACAAGAGCTCCTGTATCTCATATCAGTACTTTTACTGCTCAAAGTACATAGAAGCCCTCACACCTATTTTAATAGAAGTCCTGTCTGACACTGGAGAGTGCCATGGCACCTCACACTCCTGAACATCTCTGCTATGCAAAGTACTGCCTCATGAAGGCAGAAGTGGTCAAATGGTAGCAATTATAGTGAAAGACAGTATCATTAAGGAAACCGCATCTTTTTCCCCTCCATTGGTTGTCTTGCCACTTTGTCTAAGAGCAGCATCTTCCCAGCCTTTTCAGGTACAAAGTGCAGAAGCAGTTAGACTTGGGCATCCAAAGCCATCCATTACTTTTCTGGCCACCACCACTGACAGTTTGGCAGCTGATACCACATTACTGCTTCAGTACTGTTGTGCTGGCCTCCTCATTTTCTAAAGTAATGCCAGTCATATCCATCCCTTTTCAAAAGAAATTTCTCTTTAAATTATTCTTCCTCCCTGTGTTCCTGGTGTTTACAATCTAGTGTGAGAACTTTTAAAAGCAGGAACATGATGCAAAAACTTGTAACTTGTGAGGTGTTTTAGGTTCAGTTGATGATGAGGTTTAGCAATCTCAAAATAGGTCAGAAAAATTACTTGAATTTCTAGTTGGCAGCAAGTGTCAAAAGAATGCCCTTGGGTCCATGCTACACCGATTCAAAGGAAAGCACAGAGACACAGCATGTGTGGCATATGGAACAGTTCAGTGGAACCAGGTCACCAGCCATCTCATTGTGTGTTTTTTCAGAAAGACATAACCAACAAATGGGTGAAACCAGGCAATCTTTCCTGCCATCCCAAATCAAACGACTCCTGCTTCAAAGACAAAACTTTTGAAGTTTGATATGTAAATCAATAGCATAACAACTGTGAAAGTCATCCATTCATTTATTGATGTGAATGCTACACCACATTTTTCAGAATAGTCAGCTGAATTACTAAGGCTGCAAAGCCTCCACCAACTGCAGACATTTTTCTACTTCCTGCAATGAGAATCACAATAACAGTAACACTGAAAAAAAAAATAGTCACAAAACTTGACCTAACACATGCTTTGGAATTGAAAAAATAGTAGAAGAAAGATATTCAAATGATTATGTATTCAGTGCATTGCTTCCTTCAGGAAGGTAATACAAATGAGCTCAGGATTTGCACAGCTAGTGTAACTGGGAAAAATGCACCAGGGAACAGAGTTTTGGAGGCTCATTAGGAAGTGAGTTAGAGAAGGTTTTAATATGTTGGTGCTACTCATATGCATAAATGATTAAGGTTTACTGTTTAGGCATTGCTTTGTAAATTAATGACTTTATTAAGGCACACCCACTGTAGACATATATGTATTTACCATTTGACAATTAAAAATGGAGCAACCAAGTGAAGGGAGTTTGTGCCTACTGTGGAGCAGGGAGTATTGTGCAGAAAATTACCTTTTTCCTCAACTGCAATCACATTGTTTTAGAGCAGGGTGGTTTGGTTTGGCTTGGTTTTATTATCCCAGACACTCTAAAAACTATGTGTCACCTGGAAATGCAGGTGCAGAACTATTTTCTTTCCTTAGGTTTACCATGACTTACTTAATGGTCTGGAATGAACATAACAGCTTCCAGCAAACATGTCAAAACTGAGGCTTTCCTCAACGCCCTCTAACTCTTTCTCTCAGGTAATAAAAGATCTGGACACACTGGAAGCCCAGGACCAGTTAACAGCTGAAAATGAGCTGTCAGATCCTGAAGCTTGCAACAAGAAAAATAAAGGGATGCCTGTCAGAGCCCAAATGTCACCTTCACTAGCACTTTCCTGAAATAAGCAACAGGAGTGGCTACCCATGAAAACCATTAGAGGAGATGACAATTCTGGCTCCAACCCTGACAGCTGAGCAATTGTTTCAGTGATCCAGTGATGGGGGATTCAATCTTGAGTTCATAATTCACACATTCTTCTCTGAATGTTAACTTTCAGCCCCAGTATCTCAATAGAGAGTCCTGTTCTGGACCCTGAAGACAACCTGTGACTGAAACTACTTTTGCAACAACTCAAAGGATTTCAGAGGAGCCATCTCAGCAATTTTTTTGGAAGTGACAAACCAAATCCCAAAACACCAGACATTTTAAATCCAGAATAATTACTGGGAATTTATATCATCAAGAGATTGAAGTTCACTACAAATCGGTTGAAATATGTGAAATTTCAAAAAATGCTAACTTTCACTGGAAAGTGAGAGGTCAATGAAACAAAAGGGAATAAAAGTGACTTAAACAATTTGACATCTCACTCCAACTTAAATAGATGCATACTAATTCTCCAGCTGTCCTTTATTCTATATTTCTTTGATTTGCCGTAATTAATTTGACTCATGGCCTCACAACATGAATAATATCTTGTAGCAATGAGTACCACAGACCCCATCTTCCATCAACCCCTTTAAAGGTGATCCAGAAGGCCTTTCTTGTCTGATCTGGAAGGAGAAGGGTGACAGCAGTCTGAAATCTGATTAATTTTCATATGTTATATTATTATCTCCTTTCTTCATTTTTCTAATTCTTTTTCAGCATTAAGAATTTTGAAGTCTCATCACATATAACTTTTCTTATGCTATTCCCAAACTTGTGTATAAACAGAAATAGCAGATACAAGAAGAAGTAAACTGGCAAACGAATCCTCCAACAAAATAAAATGAGTAACTGGTAAGTCTGAAACAAGTGAAGAGGGGTAGCTTTGCAGGAAGGGAAACAACTAGAAGATGATGACATTATGAAGAGCAGAAGCCAAGAGGAGGTTTAGTCTTGAGAAAGGTGACAAGGGACTTTTCAAGGGACTTCATGCTTACATTATCTCTGTTTGGCCCATGCCTTTGAAATGTTTCTATCAGACATTTCACAGTTTTCTCCCCATTCTTCATGGCCATATTGCAGAGAGCAAGGGAGAAGGAAAGGCCTGTCCCCCACCCTTTTTCTGTGTTTGCAGTGCATTAAGAAGTGAAGTCCACACTGGCAGCATGAGAAAGCTGAGACAAAACTACAAAGGTAACTGTTGTGGTTTAGAAATGGTGTTCTCCAATGTAGTATTGCCACTAAAAACCATGTTGAGATAAGAACTATTTACTGAAAACAGCAATGAGATAAGAAAACAAACAGTAACAACAACAATATCAACAGCAAAAGGTATAAGAAAAGACACAAAGAAAGCCCTGATAATAGACAAAGCCAGACAGCTACCTTCACCACATTTTCTCTTCCAAACAGAACCCTTTATCCCTAGGAGTCCTTTTACCTCCAGCAATGATGTGAAGTGGTATAGAACAACCTCCATGTCCCAGCCATTCCTTCTCCCAGCTACTGCAAAATATTAGCTCTGTCCTGTCCAGAACTAGGACACTTATGTGGTCCTGCAGGTCCACTGACAGTAGTTTTCTCCATTAGCCCTGTGTCTCATCGTCACCATCATCCATGCCTCCACCCCCATTTGTCTACTTGGAAAGTAGGGACACTCTCTCTGCTTTAGATCTTTCTCAATGTACCAGAATTATTATTCCTAAACCTTTTCTCTCCAGCCAGGTTTTGTATTCCCCTTGTTATTTTCTGAGATTCATCAATTTGTGCTTCTGCGCCTTCAGCTCAGCCTATTACAAAGAGACAGTCAATGGAGCAAGTAATTTAGCTGGTGGAAATCAGTCTGTCTTCTGATTCGTACCTCCTGCAGACCAAAATACCTTATCCATTATCCCATATTGCTAATATAAATTTTTCTGTATTAAATAAAGAAGGTTTATATATTTCAGAACTGACAAAGAATTACATGGGGATTAGCTGCATAGTTAAATCACTACATTGATTCAAAAATGCTTTTAAAACCCTACAGGAAGATTAACGGAATTCTTTCAAGCTATATCAAAATAAACTATTCATCTACCCACAGCTCATTTCATCCAGATGTAAGCTGTGGAAAAACACTTAGCAGGAAGAAGTCCCTGAAATCCCAGTATGCAAATAACCTGTGCATGATGGAGCGAAAACATACACTTTGATAAGCGCACATGTTTATGAAGACATACTTGCAGAGCACTGCTGAAGAAATGGTCTATAGCAAGGACCAAAGAGGTCACAAAAAGTGGGTGGGGGAAAAAAGCTTCACTTCCCACTGAGTTACTTAGAGGAGAAAAAAAAGTGAGTCAGCACCATCTTTAGACAGCAGGACACTTTGCCAGAGCAGAAAGCAGAGACTGACACTCAGCAGGCCACATGGAAATGTACAAACTATGACAGACTACCCTCTTTTCACAGTATTGTGCTGTTCTTATAAATAATGATCATAGTGCAGCAACCCAGATGATTAGCCCAACATGCAGATAGCTGCCTGGCTTATGTCAAACACATGTTTCTACCCACTGCTCCCCTCACCTGGGAAGCACCTTTGTTTCATCAGACTCTATCTGCAATTGACATAAACTGAAGTCAGTGTTTTTGTTCAGCCTATTCTCACCATTGTGTATTCATTTTCTGGGCTTTGCTGTGAGAAAAAATAGTCCAGCTTGCTGATGTGCAGGGGGGAAGATTATGAAGGGAGAGCAGGCTTTTCAAAACATTCAAGGGAGAAAGAGTGGAAAATGGGAAAGCGTATTTTGAAAAATGCCCTTTGCAAAATATATCTTAACTTTTGGTTGGAAGTAACAGATAGTAACAGTGGTAGCAAAGCCAGACCTGCAGTGCAGAGTATAATGAGAAAAAAAAATTGATCATGTCTTGTGTTAAAGAGGGAAACAAAGACAGAGAAAAGAAATCAAGTGAAGAGGGGACATTTCCTACATAGCTAAAATCTTCCTGTACCTGCAATGTGGTGCTCAAAATCAACTTCTCAGTCAGAGCAGGGTTGCCGGTCAGATTGTTTGTCAGTCTCATGTGGTTCAGAGCCAGGGGCACAAGAGCTCTGCTGGACTGGACTAGACCAGCCACTCCTGTTTTCAGCTCCAGACAGGTTTGCTATCTCATTGTGAGAGTACGCAGACCTTGAACAAATTATGTTACCAGCACGCAAGCAACACTCACTTTCTGACCCCCAAAACGGTATGCAGTGCACGGTGAGGTTACTGTCTCAGTGTCTGCATAGAGTGGCTGGACCACCTCAGCAGATGCGGTCCTGCACACTTCTGTGCACAGAGACAGTCTGCCAGACAGCTTCAGTAGGAACACAATTAGGGAGATGAAAGGAAAAAAATCCAGCAAATTCTGTGTGCTTCCCAGAGACTGAAACGTTTTTGAAAACTTCCCTTGCTCACAGAGGGACACTGATGAGCAGAGGAGGGTGCTAAACCCGTAGCAAAGTAGCAAAGCTTCCCAGCTTTCAGCTTTTTACCTCAAAGAGTAAAGGGAGGGGATACACTCTCTTGTTGAGAGGGTATTCTGCGTGTCACAAGCCCCATGGTCTCTGACTTATCTCCACACTGAGATGTGTATTCCTGGGCAAACAGAAGACAGAGTGCCCTGGGCTGTGTGCCCAGCTGGTGTAAAGTGACCCAGCTTCTTCAGGAGGGCTGCCCCATCCTGGGTCCTGTCCACAGCCAGCACCACCAGCATGGGCCTGGGACTAGGTTTGAGCAGGTTTTAACCTGTTCCTTCTCCAGAGCTGCTCAGCTAGACTGCAGAGGATTGGCACTGATTTATAGTAGCTGAGGGCATGGCCTACTCCTTAAGGAAAGTCCTAGAAGTGCAAAGAGTCTTGTCAGACAGTTTACTGCCTCTGCGAATCTGTACCTCAGGCGGGGATGTGAGCACATATTTGTGTATGGATAAACAGACAGACAGATAGGAATCTTTTAGAAATAACACATCCGCTAAAATACAATTCCACCCACATTCTAGTTTGTGAGAGCTGATCAGGAGCTGAACTCAAACTGATGTGGTCTCAGATCCTGCATGAAGACCATGGGATCATACAGAAGTTGTGTTTTATGAATCTGACTAATATTACTGCAGTTTGGACTCAGCACGAATTTCTAGGGATCCTCGATGAATGTCACTATTGATTAAGCAGAAGTGAAAGAGACATTTGAGCAGTAAATCTTGACACTGTATTACAGTGTAAAACACCATGTAACATTATTATACTGTGTTCTTGGCAAAAGGAAGTAGTTCTTTCTCAGGGATCTTTCCTCACTGTTTTCAGCAATTTCCAATAAATATACAATGTCCACAAGGAGTGGGTCTTAAATGTAGCAAACTGAAAAGGCTAAATTAGGGCAGATTTTCAGCCTTTCTACTTCAAGTCACCTAAGATAAGTGCTTCTGAACCTTGCTGTATTTAATGCTTCCTCCTTCTTCATACCTGTGGGGCAGGGTTTCCCAAACCATAAGCACTTTAGGCAGCTTGCAGGGGCAAACCACATTGGGAAGAAGGAGACACATAACTTTTCCATGTTCCTAGTGGAGGCATAGAGTCACAGAAAGTGCTAAGTTCTTCAGAGAATGGGACTGGAAAACAAACAGGTACACAGTGATAGCATAACTATCTGCTACATGCCAGGAGAGACAGTCCAGTGAGATACTGTGATGCTCACAGTCTGAATTCTAGTTACCACAGAGCATCCTGCTGCTGCTGGTGAGCATTGTGCTGGCAGGATATCTCAGCTATGCTCTCAGAAATGCACACTGAGAGCTGTACCTGCTCAATGAGATGCAGACTTCAGTTGCACAGCAGGGCTCAGTGACAGCTTCCAAATGCCAGCCTCTCGTGTGGATCCAGACTCCATCTCTCACCTGTGCTGCTGCTGGCATCCTCTCCAACAGCGGCTGCTTGTGCCTGGTGTCTGTCAGGGGTGGAGGGACTTAAGCTACTGGAAGAAGATCTGTTCTTAGCATGCACAAGGCATACAGTTGTATTTAAATTCGTCAGGAGACTTGGCCTGTCAGACAACGCTCTGTTGTCTATCTCCAGACATGACAAATTGCATTTCTTTTCCTCTCTCCATGCTCACAGGGTGAGGTCTAGGGAAAAAGGACAATGTTTCTCCCTTCTTTGGTTCATGGGTAGTGATTTCCATGATCACTTCTTGGTCACTGCAATTTCAATTTCCCTCTTGCAAGGTCATCTCTGTATGAGCTGGAAACCATTTTCTACCTGTGATTCCTCTAGGCCAGACATTCCAAGGCTTTTTGCAAAGTTTGGTTCCACCCTATAGCTCCCTTTTCTGGAACTCATAGATTTTACAGTCCAAACAGCTTCAGCAACCTACTGGCTTGCCCTGTTCATTGTATCCCTTGTGGGTCTGCTCCTTCTGACTTTTCAGCTGGCAGCAGAATTTTAGTTGCTGTATTGATGTGTCCTTTATGACAATGTTTTCTTCTTACCTGTTTCACTGCTAATCAGCCAGCTGGGCTGACGAATGGATATATCATCAACAGGCTAACTGGTGGTCACATTCTCAGTGCTGTGAAAACTCCCCTGTCTGGGGCTATGTTTAGGAACAGGCCTTTCCACACAGAGAATTTGCTTCCCAGGAGTTGAGAGAGCTACCTGTACCACATAGCAGTCTTCTTCATTGCAGGTAACTGTCTTAATTCCAGACATTTCCTGAGTAGAAAGAAACCTTTTTACAAAGTCTGTTTTGATTTCTGACTTCAGTAGTAATGGCTGGCTGTTGCACCTGTGTTTGGAGCTGTTCCACAGGTCAAATGCCTCAAGAGTTTTCTGAGGTGCTTTTGATGTTCTTTCTACTCTTAAAAAGAAGGGGGAAAAAATTAAAAATGCACTGTCAATCCCTATGAAGGATATTTCACTTTTACTATATTGTCTCTGCATTGTTAACCTGACAGTTAACATTCTGCCCCAACATGCCTCAAAGAGCTGCAGAATTTGGTCTTTGGTAACTTAACAATATTTTGTGACCAAGGAGTACAATGTCTTCTGCATTTTCCTGGCTAGAGGAAAAGACAGATGTCCAATGGTGCCCTTGATATAATGATCCTTATACCAGATATCCAAAGTCTAAGGCTTTCAGGCATGGACAAGTTTTTTTTTGGATCAACATTAATGCCACCACTGGACACAGAGAAATGAATCATAGTTCAAAAACATGACTTAGTGAATGGCAGCTCCAATTACATTAGCTCATGTAAGCCATGGAGAAAGAGGAAGATCTCCAGGTCATCTTGCACAGCTTCTGTTTAACAGTCAACTCTTGAGGATATGATCTTTCTTTATTTTGGCTTGGATTAGATGATAAAGAGTGGATATCCTCCACCACTGCGCTAGACCAGTGAGTACCAAACACCACAGAGCAAAGCAGCTTCCTAATTAACATTAAGACATATTTTACCTGTTCAGAAATGCATGCCAAACACTATGAGGAAGAAGTTTCAAATTGAATACAGCTTTCTATTGATGGAAGATTTGTATCATACCCGGCACCCTGAATGTCCTGCTGATCCTCAAAAAAAGTCTCCCAAGGGTATTTGGTACTGTGTAGAGGTAGTGAGCTATACATCTGGGATGATAAAAGATTAGGAAAATGTGAAGAAAGAATACTTTGAAATGCATAACATCATTTGTCACTGTTTTAAAAGATGATGTCTTTATCTGTCTAAAGCACTTTTTAATGCTTTCTTTTGAAGATATTGTATACAGAGCATTCATTCTTCTCCATGTAGACAAATTCATACCATAAAAACTCATTTCTGTATAATAAGTTTTTATATAGCAATGATGCATAACATATTTCAAAATATTTGAACAAATAACAACATAAAGATGTCATTACTGGTGCTGAGCATGCAAATAGATGTAAATTGTATATAATTTTATCATCTGTAGTTGTTCCAGCTAACGACTGTGATGTGTAGTGAGAGCACAGGGATACTAAATGCCGTGATTTAATACTTATACCCATCTCACCACAAATGGTTAGGATGAACCTTGTGCTAGGCAGATTATCCAGGAGTGTCACAGTGAGAAGCCCTACACTTTTCTTCACATCTTACAGCAGTGACAGCTGTCACAATGAAAATCCAAGGCAAACTCGACTGTCTGTCGACAGTAAGCTTGAAAATTTTTGCTTTCCAGATCCCTGACAGTGAGCTGCAGCAGTCTTATATGACTGCTCCTCAGTGCTCAGCACACAGCACTGAGAAAGCAGCCATCTGCCACACCTGTAACTGCAGTTTCTGAAGCCACTGTGTGTGCAAATGGCAAAAGAACACAATTTTCCCCGCCCTGTAACTGCACCATGTCACCTTCAGTCTACCCCCAGAGTGAATTATTATATCGAAAGGTAAGCTGTGAGTATGATTGGCATATCTTGCTGTCCACAGGTGTGACAGGAAAACGCATCAGGGGTCCTTTTGAATTTCTCCTTCCATCTGCATGGGGAACTGTGGTGGTTTTACTTGGCCCAGTTTTTGCTAGTGGGTAGGGAGGGGCACAAAGATGGCTCCTGTGTGTCCTGTGTGAAGGTTCTGGAAGTTTTTCACCCTGTCCAGCAGAGCCACTCTCTGTTGGCTCTGAAGATGATGGACACGCTGCTGGCCAAGGCTGGGCCAAGTAGAGATGTTAGTTACGCCTCTGTGAAAACATATTGAAGAAGAAATCAAAACAATGGGTGCACGCACTTCTTTGTAGCCAGAGGAGGAGAAGGAGGTGAAAATATGTGAGGGAAAACAACAGGAGACACCAAGGTCAGTGGAGAAGGTGGGGGAGGAGGTGCTCCAGGCGCCAGAGCTGAAAACACTCTGCTGGCCGTGGTGAAGACCACGGGGGAGCAGGTGGTCCCCCTGCAGCCCATGGAGTCCAGGGGGGTGCAGAGATCCACCCACAGTCCCTGGGGAGGTGCCCACGCCAGTAGACGTGAGGAAAAGGCCTACAGCACCCGCTATTCCCAGGCGGTCTCCCACACGTACTAACCAGGCCCGACGCTGCGTAGCTTCTGAGATCAGACAAGATCGGGTGTTGTCAGGAAGCTGTGGCCATAGGCTCTTCTCTCTCATCCACAGGATTATCATAACATCATCCCAAGACGGGAACACGGGTGGGGGGCTTACCCAAGGAGTCCTCTGGAGAGACCAACCTCTTCTCTTCTGTCTTCAAATCATTCACTAGACTCCCTTTTGAAAACAAGGCAGAAAGTTTAAGGAATTGCATGGGATACTGCATGGGATCTTAATTCCTACCGCTCACCATTTTACCTTGTTTGAAATTATATGCTAAACTCATCTTAAAGATGTGAGTGTCAAACTTTTGCTTGTGTAAATATCAGGCTTCCATTTTTTTCCTGTCTATAAAAATAAAAATATACCCACTCATAATGGACTATTTCTAGTATAAGCACGTTGGTTTACTATATTTACAGACAGTTCATAGACTTGTTGCACCCCCACTCAAAGTGAATTGTTTTAGCATGCATCATTCAGAAATACTACCAAATATTCCTTTAGAAAATACTATGAATATATGAAATAATTAGAATGAATCTTCTAAAGCTGAAGCATATATAGGGAAGAGATGGTAAATATTTCCCGCACTCCTGCCATCAAGCATTACATCATCTATATGATTTTTGGTCTCCACAGGTGGCTTGGGATAAGCCAGTTATTATGATGTGATAAATTGCTGGTCTATCCCTTTCTTACATAGGAATTTCACAAATTGAAGAGACCTAGAAAGAATAGTTTGCAGTGAGTGCACTGTAATGTCAAGAGCTGACCCACTTCAAGGACGGTGAGGTACTCCTGCTGTTCCCTGAAATCAGTCTGCTAACAACAGCAAAGCAAGGCAGAAAGGGTGTATTTCCACATAAAACTAATGTGCTGGCCTTAGAAAAATGCACCTTTGTTTTACTGGGTGAATTCTAAGTACAAAGAAATGAAAGAAAGTAAACTGCATCATCGTTTTACTCTCCTGCCTCTATGCAAGAAGAACTGTGACCAAATTTGGGATCTGAGTCCTTGTAGCCTGACTGGCACAGGGAAGTGTCCATTGGGACATCATTTAAACACTGGGTCACAATGCAGGAACATCCCTGAAGTAACAGCCATGTATGCCAACACGCACCAGGCAGAGACACTGTGATTCATGAAATTTTAAACAGGCACCATCCTTAAATTCTGTCACCTGATAGGCAGGGGGGTTCCTGGATACCTATCATGTTTACACTGTGATGCCAGCAGCAGCACAAAGACTGATGAAATTACACGTCCACAGAAGGGCCTGAAGGCCTTCCAGGAAGCTCCAGAGGTGCTCACATTGAAGAAACAGAAAAGGAAATATGGCTGTTCAGCAATGATGAACATTCAACCACAGGAAAACTGGGCCCAGCAAAAACATTTTGTATTTAGCTCTGTGCCTGGTGGGTTGACACCCAGCTCCCAGTGCTTCACTCAGCTGCTATCTCATATGCCTGGAAGGAGTGCCTAGCCCTTCAGCAAAGGTTATATTATACCTTGTTTAGCAGGAGCCCTGGGCAGTGAATGCAGACACCCCCAAAAGCAGTGGGCCTCTGGCTCCATCTTTCCATTTTAAATTTCTCATTTATGATGAGACTTTACTAAAGCTATTTTGCTCCAGTTTTGTCTTGATTGAAGCTGTTTAGTTTTTTAAGAGCAGGTGAAAAATGAACTGCCCGAAAGCTCTTCCAGGGTCAAAGTTGGAGAGCTACTGCTTTCTGCAGATGGTATCTCATTAACAGCAGGAGCACCACTTTGGCTACCATCCTCACACCTCAACACATTTTACAAAATCAAGAATTTGAATGGACTAGCAACTGTGCTTTGCATATCCTGGAAAGCTTTGATTAGAATTAGCAATTCAGTGCACTTAGTTGAACTGGTTGAAAAAATGTAGCTTAAGATATGGGTGTATTGAAAGGCTGTAAACACAAAACACGCAAAACAAGACGAAGAACCAAGCTCCTTCCTGAACTACCTGCCTGTGAAGATCATGCAGTCAGCAGGGAGAATCTGTGGTTAGTGGATAATGTTCATCACATCTCTCAACAGCTTGCAATATAAATATATAATGGGCACAACAACAGGAACCAAAGATTTGGAGAGACATGTGAAAAAACTAAAATAATTTAACAAAACAGCATCTTTGTCAAGAGCAAAAGATATAACTCCTATGTGTCACCCAACCAGAATGCCAAGTCCTATAAATCCTTGCACTGCTCCAAATTTCCTTATGCCTAACTGAATGCAGATATAGTATAAATCGCAATATACCTTTCAGTTTAAAGGAGTATCTCGACAGAAATCTTGTAGAGGTATGTGAGCTTTGTTTTTACTTTCAAATGCTAACACTTAGTTAGAAACTTATGTTATTTGCTTAATATGTATGGGTTTTGCTACACACATGTTGATAGGAGTGTTCTTGTTTATGTAGGAACTGTTCCATGGGAAGTCTGCAGGCAAATACCTCCCAGTCAGGTGCAGTCTGCTCTAGCAAGTTCCAGGACTTTTCTCTTTGTTAATTTTCCTGACAAATAAGCCAAGTTGCCACAATTATTTGGATTCTCTTCAGCATTTACTTTGACTTTAAATCAGAGAGTCTTCCTTCTCAAGAAAAGACATTTCTGACTCAGGCTAACTGTTTGCTTGCTCTCTGCAGGTCTGACCTACCTACTCTTAAAATTCACAATCATCTCTTTGAAGCAAACCACTTATATCACCATGAAAACCTATTATTGCTGTGAAAATAGAGATGTACCTGTTGTGACTGTTGATTGAAATGGCAACATTTCATTTTCATAATTTATTAACATTATTATTTAGCTCACATTAGAGGTTTCTCTTTCAGTGAAAAAAAGATTGTGCTGTTGATCAGATTCAGAATTTCTGTCTGAAAACTTAGAATATGTAATTTTTAATATGTGTGAGTGTTAGCAAAGTGAACACATATGGCTGCACAGGAGCCTTGCTCATCCTGACCCTGGGGTACTCATCCACTGTGAGGGAGATCTTGGACCCCTCATGCACCAGTTGTCTTGAAAACTGTGTTTTGTCTGCACTTCAGAAGTACAGTCTGAGTTTCAACACTTACCAGAGGTGCTGAGAGCTTGCTATTACTGAATGTTGGGAAACCAAAGGAGAGAAGTCCTTGACCTCTTCCTTAAGTCTGCTTTGCACCGAAACACAAATTAGATTTTCCTTGAATTAAGTCACTGAAGGTTCTTTTGAAGCCCTCCACTGTTTTCTTGCTTGGATATAACATACAAACAATCTGGGTGGAAGGCTGGTGAAAACTTCAATGTGATCATAAAGTCATAGAATAGTTTAGGTTGAGAAGACCTTTCAGATAATCAAGTTCAACTGTTAACAAAACACTGCCAAGCTCACCACTGTACCATATCCCTAACTGCTATGATCACATGCTAAACTCTTGAAAAGAAAATCGTGTAGATGTTGACAGTGACACATTTAATTTTTTTTAAACACCCTTACTCACGTTGTTTTTCTTGTTCCCCAGCTGCTCCCTCTCATTGCAGTCTCCAGTTACTGCTGTCTTTGGATACTAGCTGGTTGGATTTTCCTTCCAATATACTGATCTCTACCTTAAGTACACAGAATTTAAACATCAGTGAATATATTTCAAAAGCATTATATTTTCCCTGTGTCTTTTTTTTTTTTAAACCCATGCTTCAACTTTAATGTAGTAGTAGCTATTATCATCTGAACTGAAAAAAAATGTAGTATTTGCTAATTTTTAAGTGCTTAGACAATCTTATTGCACAGTTCAAACACAGTACACATGCATGTTTATGAACTGTCACTCCACGCAAGGGATAAATACAGTTCTTTTCTATTTATGGTAGAAACTGCTGTGGGTATCTTTCCTTGCACAGAAAAGAAGAATTTGAAATGCATGTATATGTTACTGTACAGACAGAAAGGTAAAAAAATAAAGAATAGAAGAAATTTTCTGCTCTTGCCAAATAACCAACAAATATTTTCTCATGAGAATTGATTAGGTCAAAACTCTAGAAATTCAGACAAATCTCATGCAAAAAATGCAAAATTATTTCCCTCTCTTATACCTCAAAACTTGCTGAGGACTGGCATTTTATGTGTATAAAAAAATGCAGTGGTGCCAGGCCTTCCTCTTTTAAATGTTAGTGGCACCTTTATCAGCCACTTGAAAACTACAATTGTATCACTGGATGTTGGAATGTTCTCTGATTCTGAAACTTTGTTGTGGGTTTCACAGTTTCCGTTTTCTGTGATTTTGTCGTTTTGTTAAAGACTTCATAGAGCCATAAAAACCTCTGAAAGTGTTAGACTGCTCCTTTGCAGATGTAAAAAGCCTGGATACAGTAGACGTAGTACTTAGTTCACTTCCACAGCAATTAAATAGGAATAATTGCACTGGAATTCCTCCAGATTTGCATACCTGTGAATGTGAGAAGGACCAGGTCTTGCTTTTTAATTACTATTTCAATTATCTGTCTGATTTGAGGCTTTGAAATGGAAGTCACAATGAAGATCAAAGGAAAAGGCATGCGCTTATCAAAAAGCACTGCCTTCATGTTGTAGTGTCCCAGCATTTAGAGCGACATCTCCTGGACCTTCCTAATGTATCATCCCCTCCAGGAAACCTGTCAGAAGAGATGTGTGGGCAAATGCATCTAAACGAACTGCTAAAAGAGACAACACAAGGAGAAAACTCTGCTTGCTTCATGAGCTCTCCGCAAACACGTCCCCTACACAGGAATCTCTGCTCTGTAGCTGGACCCAGGTGTGGTAGCAATGTGTGATGCAGCACTGCCTGACTCTTTGGGATATGATGGATGGCTTCTCTCACCTGGGCCAAAGTCCTGCATGCAAAAGGAGTTTGGATAGGCTGTCAGTTGCAGCAGTGTGTCTGCAAGAAAACACACAGAGAAAGCGATAGACATTGACCTGGATGAGAGCAAAATCTAGTACTTGTCTTTTGCTTTCATTAAAACAGTGTCCTTGATGTTGTCAGCATGTAGATTAGCCTTTGTCATTCTATGTGTTTGTCCTTCTGTGATGAGGAGGAGAGGCTGGTGCAGGGGCAGTACAGTCTGGTTCTGGGAGTTGAATTTGAATGTTGGCCAAGGTAACCTGCTCCCACACAGTCTCTTCAAGGATGGTGTTTTCAATGAAAGTGCGCTGCAGGAAATCTAAGGCTTGAAGATCCCTCTGGAGGTAATTGAATTTATTTCCTGGGAATATCAATTCAACTTCAACATGTGCTTGCCTAACCATTTTTTTATAACCCCAGGATATTGATCTTCCTTCATTTTCCTTCCTTTTTTTGTTTCTTTTTTTTTTTTTTTTTTTTTTAATTTTACCTTCCCCACCCCAAAACCAAGGATCCCCAAACCCTTGTGTTTTCTGTATCACTTCTCCCCCTGGTATCTCTTTTGTAGACTCAACTATTTATCTTTCGTTATGCAATCCCCCAGTATCAATCCAGGCTGGAGATGAACAGATGGAGAGCAGCCCTGTGAGAAGGACTTGGGGGTGCTGTGGGTGAGAGGCTGGACATGACCCAGCCATGTGCACTCCCAGCCCAGAAAGCCAAACGTGTC
Source organism: Pardalotus punctatus (assembly GCA_013400915.1). Lineage (NCBI taxonomy): Eukaryota > Metazoa > Chordata > Aves > Passeriformes > Pardalotidae > Pardalotus > Pardalotus punctatus. The sequence continues at coordinate 51,584 of VZTX01031133.1, read as the reverse complement.
CTGGGCTGCATCCAGAGCAGCATGAGCAGCAGGGGAGGGAGGGGATTCTGCCCCTCTGCTCTGCTCTGGTGAGACCCACCTGGAACACTGCATCCAGCTCTGGGGTGCCAGCACAGGAAGGACATGGACCTGTTGGGAGAGAGTCCAGAGGAGGGACACCAAGATGATCAGAGGGATGGAGCACCTCTCATATGAGGAAAGGCTGAGAGAATTCAAATTGTTCAGCCTGAAAAAGAGAAGGCGTTGGAGTGACCTAATTGTGGCCTTTCAGCACCTGAAGGGAGCCTACAAGAAAGATAGAGTGGGACTTTTTACAAGGGCATGTTTAGATTAGATATGAGATGAAAGTTCTTTGCTGTGAGGGTGCTGAGGTGCTGGAACAGGCTGTCCAGGGAAGCTGTGGACACTCCGTCCCTGGGCATGTTCCAGGCCAGTTTGGATGGGGCTCTGAGCAACCTGGTCTGGTGGAAGGTGTCCCTGCCTGTGGCAGGGAGATCAGAATGAGACGATCCTTAAGGCCCTTTCCAATGCAAACTATTCTATTATTCTAGGATTCTATGTGCAGAGACCAAGCCTTGAAATTATAATCCAGCTAAAGATGAGTAGAAAGGACAGTTCTGCCTCTGCTGTATTACACACAACACTCCATCTCATATTACTGGCCAAGGAGCTTGTTTCTTCTTAAAAAAAAACCCCATTTGCCTGCTATATTATTTTGTTCTGTGTGTAACTCTGAAAGACCTGTCTGTACTCCTGCTCAAGACCTAGATGTTTTGTATTTGTGCACACACTTGTCCTCCTTTGTGTCAGAGTGACACTATTAGGAATATATAGGAGCAAAGTACTGAAAGAAAGACAATCCACCCTGTGAAATCTGCTCAGCCCTAGACAGAGGAAACATGTCCCTGCCATACACTTGCCTCTGCCTTGAAAGCAGAGACTCCTCCCTTGACCACCCCACCCCACTCACTGTTCCCACCTAACCATTAGAGAGTAATCCAACAAGAAGTGAATGTCCTTCTGCCAGTGAGTAATGATTTCACTGCTTCCCAAATTAACTTATCTCAGATTGTCCAAAGAAAATGGAGGAGAGCTACACATTCTCTTTGGAGCCCTGGAAGAGCCACACATTCAAAATGATAACAAATCTTGAGATGATTACCAATCACATGACAAATTAGATTACAGAACTAATGCACTAGAATTCTGTATCATAGTCTGCAGCCAAAATATATTTGAACTGCTGGTGCAGTTTGTTTGCCTGTTTGCCAGAAATTAAGATAGCCAAATGATGAATCAAGTGCTACTTAGCATGGCAACATGTAACATATCTTACACAATAACAAGAATTCCTAAATCAGTATCAGAGTTGTTCTAGTATTGATGGAGCTATGTGATGTAATATTATTATAGCAATTGAATGCTTTGGTTGACTATGAGATGTACCTTGTTCTTTCCTAGTTGCTTCCAAGACAGTCATTGAGGTCATATTGGCAGTTTTCAGGGATGGTATAAAATTGATCTGTGAGCTTGCATGTTACTTCATTGACATGTAATTCCAGTTTATGAAATAGAAACAGATCAAACACATACTTTCTCCCGTTAATTATTTTCAGACCAACTGGAAAACTGAATATTTGAACTGAGGTTTATAAGAAGGAATGGCTCAGGGACAAAGCTCAACAACTGCAATGCAAAAGAAAACCCACTGTTGAACAGGTATTTTTTACACTTTTTTTGTAAGGAGATGTTGAGAAATCAGTTAATCCAAATCTGAAGAAACTACTCATCAGAGCTGTCTCCATACAGAAGTTGATGCTTGGAAACATAAAGTTGCAAACCTTTGGTGACCTACAAAAACATGAATCGCTATTACTTGTCTTAAAGTGGGATATTTAATCTCAATTTCAAACTCTGTAAGATAAAGCTGCACTTCATGTGCACAAAGAACAACCACAGGAAGAAATGGATTGGGGAGCCTGCTGCAAAACTGTTTCCACCTACAAAAAATCAAGCCCTTTGTCTGGAATAGCAGAGTCTTTACAGGGAATTACTGTGCTATAGTAAGGTATATTCGGCAATTCTTATGGAGGGATTGAAATACCTGAAAGGAATTGCACAGACTTACTGCTTTGAAGAACAATGACAATGCAAGCTTAATATTAGCATTTATTTAAAATGTAAGTTCTGTGAAAATAGTGCAGTTAATCCCTTGCATAGTTTTCTAAAGAAATAACTACCTGGGAAAAGCATTGAACCAAAAATCTTCATACCAGTAAAATTTTCAGAATGTCACTGTGACTCATGTCAATATCTACAGGATAAATGGAGGACTGGACAACCCCTACAGAGAGCGGAACAGAAAGACCCTACAAGCCACATAAAAAGCATATGAGTAATTTGCAAAGTAAAAGACAAAAAGCAGTTCTTACCCTTGCTGGGTAGAACAAAAAGTCACAGGTTTAATAATTCAGCAGGAAAACTTTTACTGGACCCTAGAAAAACTGTTCTTAATAGGAGTTGATGTAGGGTCCTTGAGAACACATTATACATAAATTTGCATCCTCACTTTTGTTAGTATAAATGTAACTTGATTTGATCCTGACGCATTGCATGCTGCAATACAGGTCACTTTTCAGGGCCCATCGAGTCCTCTAGTTCAGCAACATAAAAGGGTACTTGGCTTTGGTTCAGCTCCAAGGAGCTTTTCCTTGGTTGTTGTTCACTACTCGCCCCCATGTCTCTCCAAAGAGGGGAGGGGAGGAGAAAAAAATGCATAACACATTAATATATTACACATTAAGATCCTATATTCAGAAGCAATTACTAGGATTTCTCTTCTTGTACTAAAAGACACTGGGAAAAAAAAAAAAAAGATGTTTATGATTTTGAAGACTTGAATTGCAACAGTTAGTTAATTCTGAACCCTCAATTTTATTTCCTTTTTTTATTGTGGAGGAAAACTATTGTTCGTCCTGAGTTCAAGCATTACATTTTAAGAAGACCGAGCTTATGTGCATGCAGATGGGCATTCTTTATAGGATACTGCAAAGACAACTGTAAGCAAATTAATGCAAAAACAAGAGGAAATCTCCTCATAATCTTGGATAATTTATCCAAGAGCCAAATGATTCTTCAGACAGTAAGCGTAAGATATCCATCCCTGTGGGAGAAAAGTTACACTAGGACAAGGTCGAGACACTAAATTGAGAATAAAAGAGCCCTGCAGAAAACAGAATCAAAGACAGTATAACACCTCCACCCACACTTTTCAAAGCAAGGACTTCTTTTAAGTCATAGAGGCAATAATAGCTCTATGGACAATAAAAGCATAAAACCAGTAGCGCCTACTAAGTTGAAAACTGCATCTGTACTTGCCTGGGCTTTTTCTGATGAGGGTAACACCACTTGCCTGCAACACACCTGCCATTTAAGGGCAGTGTTGCTGAGCAGGAGGTCTCCCAGGCTTCCTACAGTACATTGACTAGTACAGAGCTTTGAAATTTCTGCTCTGATATTCCTACACATTCATACAAAGCCTCTCTAGAGTATCTCAGGTCTGTGTCTCACTTGCTTCATGAAGTAAGCATCTGTGAAAACAGAACTATCAACTGTATGTATTTAATGTCCTCAAAAATATCAGAATAACATGCCATTGTATCGTCTGACCCTAGAGTTTATCCTTTGGGGAGGGCTTTCTTAGAGGCAGCAGGGCACAATAAGTTTTGCCACTTGCTGGTGCTGAATGCTTTGGGCTGTAGCACAAGCACAGCTTCATGGGACAACATAAGAATGCCTATCTGTTTTCTTCAAAAGGCTGCCACTTTTTACTTACACAGCTGATTCTGGCAGAAGATCCAGTACCAAAAATTTTCATTTTTAAAAAGTATTTTAGGTAAGGCAGTTACCCTTTAAACACAGTGGAATATCTCTGTAGAGCTGCTACTGCAGGGGCGGGTGAGGCAGAGTGCTGTAAACTCTGCAATAAAAATACAATCTCCCAATCACTGTGCTTGAAAACCTTGGTTTCCAAACCCTGCTTAACTGCAGCTCCCAGGCTGATGAGGAAAAATGCAAACAAATCAAATGATGATGATGATGATGACAGCAATAATAATACTTTCACAAAACAAAATCCAAACCAAACCAAACAAAAAAATCCAAGCAAATGAAGCAAAAACCTTTTCACTGTGATTCCAAAAGTATCTGAGCTTTTCCTTGTAGTGTTTGCAGACTCAGCAGGCTCATGTTTATCTGAGTCATGAGAATCAGAATTAAATTTTGTATTCAGATAATTAAAGTTACATTGTATAACTGATCCAGTTATAGAACAAAGAGGGAAAAGGGAAAATTGCCTCAACACGGTAGTGCTGAAAGAAAACTCCTCACCTGTTTACCTTTTACAGTTGTTTTTTAAAATTAAGTCACTTATGAGCAGGGAGCAGAGAAGTACAATGTATCATGACTGTATTATTTGTATACCTGTCTAAATACAGAATTTCTATGCCTTTCTCTGGAACATTTTTTTTGAGGAGAGCATCTCTCTACATTTACTGAGAAACAAAAGAAGCAATTTCTTGTGCAATGACCTTGTGCCAAATACTCAGCTACAGCAAGGATCCAGTTCTAATATGCAAGTTAAATCACTTTAAGGTATGAACACAGCACACAAAATGCATCTTAGGCTTTACAAACCTCTTTCTTGCTCTCAGTGTCACACATGGAAAATAGCAAAACAAAACAAAACAAAAAACCAAACCAAATCAAACCAGAAAAGGATTTTGAATGCTTCCAAATGGGTGAAAGGCTTGTAAGAAAAAGAGAGATTTTCTAGCAGTAACACAGAGAGAACTTGCATCATGGTAACATTCTGGTGCCTTTAGGGAGGTAGGGTTGCTGCTCCAGAACAGACCTGTCTGTAGATGGATGCTATAGTAGATAGTGCAAGGCTCTTCAGACAGGCTTTGCTCTGGGGGCACTTTGAGACACATTGCTGCTCTTCTCTGCTGCTTCTGGTCACGTAGGCCATCCTGCTGACCTCAGCAGTGCTGCCTGCAGAAGCTGAGGATGTGCCGAACAAGATACCTTAGTCCTTCAACATCAGTGATCTTTTCTGCTTAAAAGACTGATGAGGAGAAATGCATATACAGCCACATACAGTTCTTCCACCAGCACTAAAGGGAGGTGGTGTGGTCCAATGTTTCTTGAAACTGAAAGGAAATTACTGGAAGTGTCAGAAAACTGTGCAGATTTGAAAGTTCTGCTGGCATTTTTTAGTGGCAGTGGCCCCTACCTGAGCCCAACAGTCACACTGTCATGTCTCCCCTCAGTATGATTGTGCTGCATTCATTGGAGGTGCAACAACTCCTCCTCCGAAATAGATATGGTTGGTGATGATGTATGGAGCAAATAAGACAAGTTTTTTTCTTGGACAAGGAATTAGTTTTGTAGCCATATTAGAATCTGATTGGTAGTTAAAGTACTCTAGTTTTTATTAGTAAATCAGCACAACTGAGGAACAACTTTCTGGCAGAATTTGGCACAATTTGACTAAAGATGTTTATCTTGACTGCTGCCCTGTTTTGAGGAGTACCATTCAGGTTCACATATGCCAAACAGGCTTAGACTGTGCATGTATGCTTCCAAGGAGACGTATCTTTTTGCCCTTCCTCCATTTGAATTCCTCTTTTAGTTTTCAGACCCAGATCTAAGCAACCACATCATACATTCCCCTCCATCCTATTCACTAGTCAAATCCTTCCTGAAGGTGCCACATCATCCAGAACGGGTCCTCTGTCCACCCCTTCTGCTCACTCCAGGAGAAGACATCATTAATAAGGTGACCATCAGATGACTCCTGGTCTTCCTGCCAGTGTTCCTAGAAAAGGATTAAAACTCTCAAAGTGAGCCAAGTTCCAGAATCAAAATGAAAACAGGAGACCCATCCATGTTAACCAGTATTGTTTTGTTTTGTTTTGCTTTAAACACAGCTTGCTTTGCAAGCAAGAAAAACATGAGGTAAGTATGTAGACTTGTGTTGTACTTGTAATGTAACATAGTGCTGGGGCTCTCCTGGGAGTGGAGCTGTGACCTCTGTCAGCTGCAGGGAGCAGAGTCCTCCTTCTGAACACCTCAGCCAACTGAGCTCCTGCCGTGACAGAGTACATCCTCCACGTGGGGTTGTTAAATAACAAATGGGAAACAAACTATCATGTGTTTTTAGTGTAGCTCATTTGGAGCAAATGAACTAACAGGCTCTAAGGCATTTAACTGAGGTCAAAGAGTGCCATGTTTTAAATTTCCAAAACAGTGTTTATCTTGAACTCTGCTACTCAAAATAACACCAAAGACTGGAAGGGAAAAAAAGCAGGACATATAACCCTCTATCAGCCAAGATATTGCCTTCCTACATTATATTTATTATTTTCCCTGGAATTCCTTTCCTTTTTTTCATAGGGAGATCAGAGCTTACAAGGGACTTACCCTCAAAAATGAAACAAGAGCACTACTTCCACTTGATTATAACCTGGGTACAAATGGCTAAATTCCCAGCTCATCTGGCTTGTGTTTTGGTGTTGGTTATTTAACTTGATAGAGACATAGTCTCAGCCATCAGGGGGATTTTCTGTTCTGATGTCTTCAGCAATATGGTTCTGGGAGTGTCAAGGAATTTACTGGTGTGAGTGAATGGCACTTTTTTTCTGCCTTTCTGTAACCTATTGAGTTAGGTCAAAATTCATGCCAGAGCATGGAGGCAATCACTGCCACCCAGACCAGAGATCATCATTATAATTGCCTGTCAGCACTATGATAATTGTCTGATTCTAATTCTTACAAACTAAAATGTCCTCTTGCTGTAGAATGTTTTGTTATGCTGTAACCAGTCCAGATGATGGCTCACTCTTTCATTGTACAGCTCATTTGCTAGGTGCTTTCCATAACATCACCAAAAGGGCTGTTTGCATTAAACTAGTTCAGAGAAGGTCTGGGATCGTGGCATGACTCAGTTTCCTGGGAAACCTGTTCTAAAGGCAATCTGCAGCAGATTATCTCTGTCTTGCAATTTGCACCCTTCTTATGAATTCGCTGACATTTGGTCTAGCTTTTGCAGGTAGGACACTGTTATGGTGCCCTCTGCACATCCAACAGAGCAAAAGCTTCAATATCAAAGTGAAAAACTGCAGCTAAAGTAGAGTCAAGGTCTGATTTATACTCCAGAGGCCACTCCATTAGGAGCAGAATGTTCAAGTTGGTGTCACCTTACTCCATATCTTCTCTCAGAATGTATTCTGAGTCAGGATGAGTCCATGGCACTTGTGTCAGCAGTTGTGATGAGGAGAAATTGTTAACATAGTTATGTGTTAGTAAAGAACCTCTAGGATGTGTTTAATGTAAAGATAAGCTACCTTTCTCTCCCATTTTATTTGGTTGGGATTTCCTTCTTATAGCAAAGTGCAGCTGTTTCCTGTACTACAGAAAAAATAAAAACAGACAATCAATTTAAAAATAGAAACTGCAGTCCTACTGTTTTAGGTGAACTTTGCCCAGAATGTATTATTTTAGAATTTATTTTTTATATTTTTTTATAGGATAGAATATATGAGTTTGAAACACTTTATTTTTGTCTCATGTAGTCAGCAGCGAGGGTAGAGATGAATCAGGCAACCCACTGGTAATTCTTTGTCTTCAATCACAGGACTATTTAGTACCTGTGAGGATTACTGCTTTCTTCCACAAGAATCAGAATTCAGAACCTGCTAAATGGATGAAGGGCTGAGAAGTCGCCTAGTATGACCCAGCATTATGCAAAACCTCTTTCAATTCCTGTGCTTCTTCCTTAGGGGAAACCAAATTTAATTCCAAAGTTTATTTGGTTAACACTGAGAACAATACAGAGTAGAGCTCTAGAAAACAAAATCAGAACATAAACAGCAATGAGCCAGGTTTCACAACAGACTACAAAGAAAGACAAATATCTGACACTTGACAAAATCATAAATGAACTACATTAGAAGCTCTCTTTTCCAATAATCTGTTTGTTGGGTCAGAAAACACAGTGTCTGGAACCGGTCATGTATCTCTATCTGTATTTTCTTTTCTTTTAGTATATATAAATTCTGCCTTAATTTTAGTATCTTATTACTGTGGAATGTCTTGAGATTTTTTGAGGCCTTTGCCTCCATAGTTCGTGCTTACCAGCTACAGCTGTAACAGAAAATAAACTGAGAATCCTTATTTTCCAGTAACTTTTGCCTTTAAGGCCAAGACAAAGATATCATTTAGCATCTGTACAATGGGACTGTCCATTTCACACTCTAATAGTCTAGTACAGACACTTACTGTCTTGCATACTTCGTATTTCTGATATACAGCAAATAATTTATTATTGCCCTTGGTATCTTTGGCTATTTGCTCTTGAAATTTCCTTCTATCCTGCTTCCACTCTGGCAGGTAAGACACAAAAAGATTAGCTTCCACTCCATTAGCATTACAAGAACTAGATTTCCATTTCTTAAACAACATTTTTGGTATGAATATATCCCTACTTTTTGCCATTTAACTAGAGTGCTTTCTGTTTCCTCTTCTCCCTTCTGAGTGATACATCCTTCTTGTGACTCTCTGTGTCAATCAAAGGCTTTTACTACTACAGATATGTGCTGTCGCCTAATGTGTGCGTTTCAATGCAAGTTATAAGTAATATGCAAAAATATGTTACATGCAAAATCCATTTTCTCCCATCTCAAAACCTGTTCCAAAATACTGTGGAAAAGGTGCTAGCTGCAGTGCATGGTCAGATATGCTAAACTTCCTGAAACATTCATCACCCACTGCAGACAAGTGCTTTTATAGACCTGTCCCCTGGGGAATCTCTGCTGCCTAGGATCCCAAACCAAATACTTAGGCATCAGTGTGCATGCTGGGCAGAATTGTCTCATCACATAATGATGAGCTCCAGATCTAGGCATGCATCCAGGACTAGTCACACAGATTCTGCTGGAGCAATGCATAGGATGCAAGGAAGGGTGCCTTGCTACCCATTCATAACTGGGTTGTTGAGACATGAGCAGGCAGAAGGGCTGAAGCAGTCGCCTGGATATCAGGACTGCATTTGCCAGTCATCAGGCTAGAAGTTCCCACAGCTTCAGTGTCCAGTCCAAGTTCTCCCATGCCCAAACCACCTCTTTTCCCACACATATTTTTATGTAGGCAGGGTGTGGAAGTAGAAAAGCAAGTAAACAAGCTAAGTCCTGCAATGTCACTGGCAGCAGCCCAGCCAAATGCAAGGCCGGTCTACAATTTATAGGGGTACCAGAGTCAATGAGTGTAGTTTCTAGCAGAGCTCCTGAGAGCAGCTCCTCAAACTAATTTGTCTCAAGAAATTGAACACTTGCCTTCCTTTCATAAATAGTCATCTACAACTGTAGGGCTGTTAATATGACATCATCCAATGCAGCAACCTAGAAGAGAAAGAAATAGGAGAAACAAAGGACTTCTCTCATTTCTGGATTATGTGAATTGTGTTCTCAGCTACAGTTCAACCCAATCTGTTGGCACTTGAAGAAGACATAGACAGAGATCCCATTAATTCCTCGGAACCATTTTTAGGTTCCAGTGCACATGTATAGGTTTTTGTTGGACCAACAGAAATAGGGCCCTCAAATAAAACCAAACCTAGGTACTTTATAATCTTAGCAAGTATCTTTCCCAGTGACCTGCTTCTTTGATGGGTATGACAGCAAAAACATTCATTTTGTTTTCAGCTATAATTGATCACCACTGTCTTAATATCATTCACAGAGCAAAGTTTCACTGAAATGGGATCCAAAAAAATTATATGAGTGACTCTCTTCCTGATTTTAAAAAGGAGAGCCAGGATTTTAAAACAATTTTATTTTTCTGATAGTAAAATACTAAGAATGAGACAATTCTCATCTGTTTTTGAGACCAATCTGCATAATAAATGCAAGTTTGTGGTAGACTCCCCAGTTTACATCACATGCAGAAAAGTCCAGGTGGGTAAACAAATTCCAGAAATTCATATTCATAAACAGGCTTCCAAGATAGTTTGCTATGGATTCAGTGTCAGCCCTGAAAAGTACTACAATTTATCAACAGAGCAAGTAATTTAACTTGCCATTCCTCTGTGTTTGTATTTATGAGGGAGAGATTATCTGTGCCTCACAAATACATCTTTGTACTGACTGCTGTATGCATTCCACAAGGTCTCCATCCCTTTCTGGAACCTTTGAACACAGCAAATTTGCTCTTCCCTCAGCTCACCATAACACTGGTGTTGCCTTTAGATACAGCACACTGCCCTGTTCTGAAAGCCACTGGAAGTTGCTGGACCAGTGACAGTGCTTTGCAGAGGAAATCTTCTAATTTTAAATAGAAACTTTAGTGCCAAATATATTTTTGATCTTGAAAGGGGCAAGGAATTGCTTATTGCCATCTTGTAGTGCAGAGTGCAGGCTGAGAAAAGTATCGCTGGGAGTCCAAAATCAGAAACAATGGAGGTCTAAGTGGGGAGTGGAAGATGGTGGTTTCCAGTTGTGGACGAAGCTTTATAAACCTCCCATGCTCCATTAAATCAAACACATCAAGGTGTCTTCCCTACTCGGGGTTGTCAACACTGACAGCCTGCCTTTGGACCTAAAGCTAAGGGAGGCAAAGACTTGTGTTTGTGACCCAAGGCCAAGAGATAGAACAAACTCAGCCTTTCCCCTTCAGTGGATGTAGCAAAGCAGCAGGGAATGAAGAGGGACAGATAAAGTAGCCTTTCTGAGAAGTAAGAGGAACTAAAAGCACAAAGATGAAGCAGCCAAGCCCAGTCCTTGGACTGCACACCCATTCATTTTGCATACCCATCCAGAGGAAATTTTGAGGAGGTGCTCAATTCTCCTGTCATCCGAACACCGCTCTGTAAATCAGGAGGCCTCTGAGGGGTTGTGCTGAATGCTTTGTGTTTGCAGAGGCCTCTGGAATTCTGGGTGTTCACTGCTGCAACTCCGTCTTCCATCATGGGCTTCAGAGCCCAGCCACAGCAGAGCCCAGGATGTGGGCCCCATGTGCCTTCCCATGCTGCAGGAATGGCAGGGATACCTTATTCTTCTTAAGAGGGTCAGATCAGTGCCAGTGGTCTGTAGCCAGTGCCTCACTACAGTCTTGCAGTGGTAAAATTATGCAACTGATTTTCAGGTAAGTACTTTTTCTTCATTTCCCCGTGGTTCCTATGGAAACCAATCCCACAGCCCTTCCTGAGTGAATGCAGAAACCACAGCAGGGTTCATAAGTGGGAGATATGCCCATTTTCTGTATTGGCCAAATGTTTGCTTCACTTACATTAGAATACCTTCAAGACACACAGTCAAAATGCTACATGCTTTGGGAGATCTTGCTTATTCCACTGGGGTTGTCTGTGCTTTATTAAACTGCATTTTGAAAAAAATAATTTGTTACATCTGCCAATTTTTGCACGTGAAACTAATTTATGTACACCACAATATTCAACTCAGCTCTGTAGTTCAGCAGAACATGGTGATAGAGATCTCCTGGCACAAGATCCCTGTAGTTCCCACATGCATTAATTTATTCATAGGAAATGCAAAGATGGAATTTTTGTAAGAATAAAAAGTGATTCTTAAATATTTAGTCATTGCTGAATATTTATAACTGATGGAAAAAACCTTCATGATGATAGACTAAGGATGTCAGAAATCTCTGATCACAAGTTGAGATTTTCTCTGAAATGCTGCTTGCACAACACACCTGACAAAGAAGTCAGCAAACTGCAGGGAAGGGGGGTTGAAGCCTGAGCACTCTGCTCCTTACAGGACTTCAGGAACAGCCTAGTCACTTCCCTCTGCACCCACACCTGACTGCATCCCTCACGCCCACCTCCCACTTGGCTTTCTCTCTCGTGTGTGGCTTCAAAGTCTGCTGCAGCAGAACATCTTTGCTGTAGAGGCAAACTGAGCGAAACGTACCTGGTGCTCTGTGAACACGAGGTACCCACTGTGGCTTTTTATGAAAAGAGCGTTCAAGGCAGAGAGGAAGTAAATTGTAAAATTCAGCTTTGTTGAGCTCCAGACAGCACAGGCAGCAAAAGGCTTCCTGCTCCCTCCTATTCAGCAAGCACTCTCAGGCAGCATCTGATCCAGAAGCTGTTTGAAGCTGCTGAAAAGGCCCCTGCTGACTTTGTGCAACAGCTGACTCATGCCTGAGTAAAGACTGGTGAAAAATGGTCACCTGCAGAGGATCCTGCCCCTTAAACAGGAGGATTTTCTGTGTGGAAGACGGGAGAATTAAGGAAGTCAAGCCCTTTACTTGTCAAGGAGTGTTTTTGGTCAACACAATTATAATTAGCTGGGGATAAACTGGAGTAGAAAGAGGATAGTAGCTTCAATAAAGGAAAAATATTTCTGTTCCTTTTTGTGTAAGAAAAAGGTGACTTTCTAGTTAATAACTGGGAGGATCTTAGAAACATCTCAGTGCAATGAAGCCTGTAGCTTAGGACAATACCCTTGTTATAAACACCAAGACAGTAACAGAGATGAAATGAGACCATTCTCCTCTTTCCAGCATCATGATCAATCTACCAAAGAGTATCCTGGGTGTTCTGTGGACAGAAAAGTAGTTGCAAACATGACAACATTCTCAAAATATGAGAGAGGAAAAGGCCTTTCTGAAGTGTAATGAGGATAGATTTTCTTCACAGGATCTGGTTTGTAATGTGCTGCTGAGCTACACATTATTTGCCAGAGCAGAAGCTCTTTAAAGCAGAAGGGAGGACAGTGAAACACAGAGCCCAGAAAACTGGGAGCATGCTACAAACCACACTGCATAGGTCTAACAGCACTTGGGGGGATAGATACAAAACCTCTGTTTATAAATTGCTGAGGTGCACTCTGGGGATTAATTTCGAAATGTAAACTTCCAAAGAGACAGACTCAATCACAAAATACCTATCTGAAGCAGAAAGACGTCTGTCATTGGTCTGTTAGTCCCCCAAAGTGAGTTGAGACCAGGACGCATTCACAAAGTTGGTCCCAGAAGATGCTCACAACTGCTGATATAGTTAGTGTGGGTGACTGAGGCCATGTCTTCTGAAGTGTTTAAGAAGTATGCACAAATGTGTAGTTCCCCCAACACAAAGGGCATCCTGCAACAAAGGCAGAATGGCCTCCAAACAGCCAATACAAAAATGATGTTTTCTCATTCAGCAATGAAGTCTCAAGGAAATGTGAGCTCCTGTGCAGAGCTCATGACAATTCTATGCCAAGAGGCTGTTCTGCTTCAACTAAGCTTCCATGTCACACCAAACAGGGAGCCTTACTGCTGCTCCATGTCACCTGGGCAATCTCAGGGGACAGTCACCAGCTGAGACAGACCTGTAAGCCAAAACAGCTCTGCTTCTTATCTGCAGCTGTTGCATAGCCTCTACTAAGATAACGGCACTGCAAGAGAAGATGGAGGTGAGACTAAAAGTCATCCTGATAAACTACTTTTGGGACCATACCATACAGTCAGCCAGAGGGAACAAGTGGATATAGGGCTTTAGCTTTTTGGAAGGAGTCAGCAGGCAACCAGTGTCTCTGGATATCACACACTTTCCTAGTGCTCTCTCTTGAAGACAATCTCATTAAACCTTCAGTGACCAACATATCCTGGTTTTGGTTTCTCCTATGCTCAGCTCTTGTCTGTTGGCCTTTTCCAAAAACAGTCACCTCCACACATCCACTCCCTTGGCTGCCTCCCTAATTACCATCTTATTCCTTCTTCCTGGAGCTACCTTCAGAGCCCCTTGTCATTCTCCATTTACTTACTTGTCATGTCTGAGTCTCCACTGCCTCACCACCTTATTCTCCTATTTACAAGTCTGTGACCAGGCAGCTCAGGGCTTATTTTGTCTAGGCCTACCCACAAAAAGTCTGCTCTCTCTCACTTCATGGTCCCCCTAATTACCAGCAGCAGCCACGCCACTTCTTGCAATGACTCATGGTGGCTTGTGCAGGAATCACCTCTCGTCCTCTTTTCTTAATGTTTGTTGACATATCTACCTTGTCCTTCCTGTGGGGACCATACTTCCTGAAGGTCTGCAAGTGCTTTGCACAGGCTAAGCATGAATTGAAATAAATGTTGGGGTTTTAAGGAATGATAATCCAAGGTGAGGATTGATATTTCCAGATTTCCCTAAACTAGGAATGATCCTGAACTATGGATTTTAAAGCTCACACAAGCTGTGTCTGTGTATCTGCCAGGCTACTTAAACTATTTTATTACACCATGTTTATGCAACTAACACGGAAAATATGATTTCCATTCCTACTACCCCAATAACATTATGAATTCTCACTGCAGTGGTTTTTTGATTCCAATAGTAATGATTTTTTTCCCCCTAAAATGGAATATACCCACCTTTGTAGAATGCCACAGTAAGCTTGCCTATCTTTTGTTTGTTCATTCCCTTGGGGACCGAGCTGTGCCTAATGTTTCAATTACCTTTCTGCTGCTGCAGAGATGATTGAATTTGGAGTTTCAAGGGACTGCGAAAATACCAGATATCTAGACAGAAAACCAATACCTTAGGAGCCAACAATTTACTTGGCATATCTTATAGCACTTAAACAACTTAACTCTGGGCAATTAATGGCTCTAATGGTATATTTATTAGACAAGTAAGGGAAAAGGAAGAAAATGGCATGAATGTTTAATGAAGACAGTGATAGAAGCTGCTGAAAATGCTGAATTGTCTTTTCTACTCAGGAAATACTAAGTGGCTCTTATCAACCACATGTATATGTGATAAGTGAGTTCATTTAATCAATAGGCTTTATTGCATTTCTTAGCATAAAGAAGTTCTTTCTCTAAAAGAAGGAGGAGCTCATTAATCTAAATATACCCAGTGTAAGAGTGCAATGCATTTGTTTGCTGAAATAATCCATCTAGTCAAAGGCTAATTTGTAATTTGAATACTGAAATGGCAGTGTCTGCATTTAAATATATATATATATTTACATGAACAGTGAAATAAAAAGACAACTTTAATTTCTGAGAATGATTTCTGTTTCTCATTGATTGACTCACCAGGACTGCTGCCTCTAGTGGAAGTAATGTGAATTTCAGATCCTCAAAGACTTGTCCTTGCTCTTATGATTTGTGTGAGACCTGGCTGATTTTCTCTCTTGAACAAAAACACAAAGTAGAATAAGGAAAACCAGATGGCCAACAGCTTATAGAAGTGTTTTCTTCTTGTGATCAGCTAAGTGAGACCAGTTTGTGTCTCCTGAGGTTTAAATTTTAAGTACCTATCCACACCATGCTTCAGGAAAACATACCTGTTTTAAGTCCCTTCATCATTTTTTGGGTAGGACACAGGATTCTGTGCATTCAGAGTCCAATTCATACCAACTAAAGGACTGGTCACTGCTCTTATTTTTGCAATTCAGAGAGGGGATGCTCATGATTTAATTTGTCTTGGCACTCTTCTCAGGTATGTGCCTGCTACTTCAGTATAAAGTATGAATTTTATGTGCAAGCCCGATAAGTGACTCTCTTTACATGTGGTTCACTTTAGCTCACTTTGGCTACAGAAAGAGAGAACCAAGAAGCCTTCTGGCACCAAAAAGAAACCAAACAAAAAAACCCCAACAAACTCTGTTAAAATGTCTGGGATAACCATGAATTGGAAGGGTGAATTTACATGCATTGTGCTGCTGTGATACCTTTCAATTTGGTAGTAGGGGACCTAATTCTAAATTCTCTATATTGTCAGAAAAAATAAACAAAAAACCCCAAACTGTCAGGTACCTGTATTCAACAGCTTTTGGTTGACCAAAATAATAAATAGTCAGATTTGGAGTGCTAGTGTCCATCATCTTCAGCTACATGAAGCCTTCACTGTGTCCATAGCTGCCTTGGAGTTGCCAGCCTAAGCATGGAAGCTCATCTGCCCTCCTTTCAGTAGAAGGTGTTGTGTTGTGACATCAAAACAAGTATTTGTGTCTGAAGATGCAAAGAAACAGTAGCGCAAACTGAATTACACAATCCAATATGCTCTTTATTTAGTCAGTGACAAACTGAGGAAAACAGCTCTTTCAGTTCCAAAATCCTCTTAGAGGGCCAAGCTATAAGATTTTCAAAGACTTGCATTTTACTGTATTATATATTCTCATTAGCTCTAACTGAAGACTGGCTGGCATACATGGTGGTGATCGCTCACAACTTCAGAAAGTTATTACTTTTGAAGATGGGAAAATATATTAGCAGAGAAGGTATAGCATAAAAAGTCCTCACGCTTGACCAAGAGGAAGGTAAAGAACATGAGATGCTTTTGCACAGAGCCCTGATCAACCTCCTTGGCTGGAGTTTATCAGGTGTTTTTCAGGGTATGCAGCTCCCCACAAATGCAAAATAGCACAGAACAAAACATTAGCATTTTACCTTTTGCCACAGGGCAGTCTTAGTTATCACAGGCCCGTCCCAAAACTGGGGACAGCTGCAAAGGTGTCAGGCAGCAGCTAATGAGTGGAGGGTTAGATGAGGCGATGGTTAATGAATCCTGAGGATCAGAGCCTCAGATACACAATTAAAATCCATATTGCAGGATAAAAGTTATTCTGCTACATGTACTCAGTTTTATATGATACAAACTATATTCAGCTCCTTAAATGACAGCAGTATCTGGCAATACTGCTGTGCTACTTAGAACTTTTTCCAGCCTTAATGGAAATATTGATGAGTAAACAAATCCTTTATTCTTACTTCTGCTTTTGAAGCTAGGATTTTAAAGTACACTGAACAACAAAATTCATACGCACACACCCCCTGAAGCAGACAGATGGCTACAAAATATGGGCAGTTCAATTGTCTGTGATGGAAAAAATATCTAGTTTCTGCAAAAAGGATGCACCTGTATGACTCACTTATTAGCAGCAAGAAAAGGGTCTCTCTGCTAAAGTTAATGAGCCATTCTCCATGTTAATATCTACTTCACCGATTGCAGTCCAAGAGGCTACCTGCTATGGTAACTAACTTAATTTGCTTTTTGTATTTTTTTATATAACACACTGTACTAAAGAACTAAAAATAGCACTGTCTAATAGGCTTATGAACAAACAGGATCACTTTGAAAAATGGTTATCAGTTCAACAGTTCAGCAAACACACTAAACAACCCTTTCCATCAGTCAGGGAGGAGGAATACGGCCCCTCCATGCAGCTCCTCAATTATGCAAATGAGGCTGAAAGAAATTATTTGCATAATGACTGGAGGACCTCCCCTGAAAGGGCTGAGTCTTGCTACATTGCTTGCATATAGGTAAGGGGTGGAGGTGGGGGGCTTGTCTACCACGACCTTATATCTGCACCCTGAATTTTACCTGGCTCGGGCTTGCTGATGCATCTGTGCAGACTCACGTTTTTAATGCTCAGTTCTGTTCCATGGTAAATTTTTTATAGAAGTTTGAGCTGTAGCAGGACAGACATTTTGCATACAAGACAAGTGGATAAAATACACTTTCCCACAATTAAAAATGAATGCTACCAGCTCTGAAAAGCCTCCATTCAAAACACACCGCATCAGCAAAGTGAAATTTAGCAGCAAAAGATGGCTCATTTTGGCCATACAACTCATGAAGGCAGATTGTGTGTGTGCTGTGCTCACCAGAATTGGGAAGGACGTCACTACGGGCTGGTGGGAGATGTGCCAAACTGAGTTTATCTGTGGGCTAAACCACCAGCTGGCCTCGACCTCACAGGCACTCCTTCAAGGTGTTGGGGCAGTGGTCCCTCCCGCATGAAGAAATTCCCTCACCAAATCTGTGGAGAAAAGCAATTTTAATGGATTCTCCCTGAGTAATTTCTGATTGTGAAATTAACATGTCTTGTTCTTTTGATGAAACCAGGTCCTCAAAATCTCAAATGTTTAAACATGAAAATTATTTCAATTTCTTTCCTCTCTTTCCAAAAATCACATTTGGAGTTTTACCTCTACCTTCTCGCCTCAGTCCATGACTAATTATTTAGATTGAAAAACCTCTGCAGGAGGGATTGTGTCTTACAACAGGTGTCAGCAGTGCCTAACTTAACTGAGCTACTGTCTTAGTTACTCCTCATTATTATAAAAATAATTTATAATAGCACAGTTAAGCAATTCCATGGGATAGTTCTATTGTACTAAAACATCTAAGCTGCAGAAGGAAAATTTCAAACAGGAAAGAGCCACAGAAGTGCTAGGTGTAAAGCCTATGCAATGCTGTTATGATCTGTTATGCTGCTTATTCAGCTAGCATTTTAGAACAGCAAAATACAGACATTCCCAAGCACTCAATAATCAGATGTTTTGCTCCCTTACGCAGTCAGCTCCACCTTAAGCTCCCAGGATTTGTTAACACATCCATTTTGAAGTTGCTGACATGACTCAAAGTGCATGCAACGGGAAGGAGATAAATGGGGTCCCAGTCCCACCAAATATTTTTCTTCCTGGAAGGAGTTGATTTCAGCACCAGTGTTTGATTTTCTGCTGAGTGATTGGCAGCAAAAATTGCACATCCCATCAATATGTGAAAAGTCAGTAAAAATCTGTTTAAAAAATACCAATGATTTGCTTCATACAAATGGTTCCACCCACAGAAGAATGAATGCAGCTTGGCTCCCATCAGTGCTGTTTGCAGTGCAAATCCACTAGCACTGAGCAGAGGCTGATCTCACAGTGCTGCTGCCTTTCCTTCACTTGGCACGCAAATAAGGATTCTCTCTCCCCTTTCTTCTACCCATATTTCCCTTCTTTTCCTTTTTTTTTTTTTTTTTACTTGACATCCTCCAAAACCCTGGTCCTCTGCTAAATCTAGGTGAAAGTAACTAGTACAAATAAGGAGATTGGAGAGGTGTTGCAACAGACAGAAAAAATATCACTGCAGGTGGGACAGAAGCATTGCAGAAATGTCCCTCATCTTTGTGTATGTAACAGGCACAACTTTTATTTTGCCCTGAGGAAGGAAACTGGAAAAGGAGAAAGTATATTGCTTCTTTTTCTGTGAATAGGGACAACCTGCACTGAGCCAGTGGGTGCTCCTGCATGCAGGTCAGAGGTGCATATGCCCCACTGAGCAGCAAACTCTTTCCTCTAACCATGGCATGAGACACTGGTTTTCGGAAACCATAACCCCAGGCAAGACTGCCTTGTTATCTTATGGCCACACACAACAGGAAACCCAGATCTAGCACTGTCTCTGTCTGTGTCTGGGGGCTGGATCAGATGGCTCTCACCTGGCCTTTTTCTACCCCTACATCTTATTGCAGCAAGAGAAGAAAGAGAAGAACTGAAGAACCACCATGTATCCAAGACTTCCACTCAGACAAAGAACGGACTTAGCAAGCCTTTTACTTCTGTGCACAAGCAAGGACTTATGGGTGCATTTTGAGAACTCTCCCTTCAGTGTTTTATACTGCTTCTGTAGGGCCTGCATCCATCTCCTTTCATAATACTCTACCATAATTGTAGTATTCCCTCCAGCTTCCCCATGCTGCCAAAAGCATCCTGATACTAAGTGCTCGAAAATATATGTGCTGTTACATCATTCATACATACCAGATTCTTTATGCATGAAGACTGATGCTAAATTGTATTGTATTTTATGTTGGGTCCATAAAAAAGGGAGCCAGAGCTCTTCTGTTTTGATTTTGCAAATGAATTTAAACCTGTTAGGCATTTGTATATTCTACAAAATTCCAATACTACAAAAGATCCTATCATGTTTGCTTTAGATTGAGATCATGACTGACTACTGCCCTGATCCCACCAGTGCATATACATACACTGATATCATCAGTAGTTCAGTGTCACCAAATCAGAATACTTACAATTTTACAACTTTCAAATTTTTAGGGTGAGGTTTCTTTTCTTTTTTCTTTTCTTTTCTTTTCTTTTCTTTTCTTTTCTTTTCTTTTCTTTTCTTTTCTTTTCTTTTCTTTTCTTTTCTTTTCTTTTCTTTTCTTTTCTTTTCTTTTCTTTTCTTTTCTACAGTTTTCTATTAACTTGTTTTTTTTTTCCTCTTTTTTAACCCCACATACTGAATTCAGGAGAAAAACTATGCATTTATGAAGGGAAAGATATCTTTGAAGTTGTAGGGAAAGAAGCTTTAAAATGTGGTGTTACCACAGAATCAGATACCAAAAAGAAAATCACAGAAAATAAACATATGGATTTTTTTTTTAATCCCATTATTTTGAAGCATTTCCTGAATTTTTGGCACATAACTCATCATAACTTTGAAATACTCATCACTCAACTACCAGTGGTTCACTTTCTTATTAAAAGCAGACTGTGGAGAGGGAAAAATTGAGGAATGGAAAAGCAGCACTTGAGTAATAAAGAGCAAATACTTGTTTTGTCTTTTGGGCCTTCATATTTTTCTGAGCTCTCAAAGTGCTTTCATCTTCTCATGGAATTCCCTTTCTTCGTTTTCTGCGGGTCCTTTGCAAAACACCTCAGATGCTTCTGCAACAGCCTGACAACAAAAAGAGCCTTGGGGTGCTTGTAGACACACTAAGTGATGAAAAAAGCAAGATGTGTTATTATTCTTGACACTATTTAGTCCTAACACCTAACCCCATCCTTCAGCCTCCAGCCAGGGAAGAGATCTGTTTTTTGCTTCCTGTCTGGCCATTATTAAAAGGAAGAGAGATTCTTCATCCTCCCAATAAAGACATGAGAGAACAATTCTCTTCCCTAGATTTAGCTCTTGCCTTGATGTCTCTTTAGACACAGATGTCAGAGATGCTGAGGCCACAGAGAGGGAGTTGCTTTCCTACCCAGGTGGGAGGCTGCTACATGGAACAGTCACAGTAAAGCCATGATGTCCTGGCATCAGGGAAAGTTATGGTCAGGACATGAGCGATTACTGTGCAAAGCCTGAAGGTCTTTGCTTTGTCAGAAGAACAAGTGGAAGTTTTCTCAAATCAGGAGCAGGAATGGAATAGGAACAGGATTCAGGGCAAATTCATATTCACATCTAGGCTTGGATGCCACTGTGTATGCACAGCACTTTCCAGAACCAATCCCGTGGTGTCTGAGCCAGAACCAAGGCTCTGTTCTCTTGGTCCTACAAGGTGCTAAAGTCAGTGAGATCTGAGAGTGTAGGTTCATAAATCATAGACACCCACAAAACAGAATTACCCTCTGCCCTCCAGTGTGGCCTGTTTGTGTTGCAGTCTGCATGCACACAGAACTGAACATCTCCTTTCCTCTGATGACCTTCAGTAAAATGCAATTTTTTCCAGTCTCTTGAGGCTGGAGCAAGATGAACACCATGTTTCTTGCTTCATGGACCTTGATAGCTCCAAAGCTACTGCTGATCATTATATCCTGATTGTTATTTCTAAGATTGAATCCTGATGACAGAGAGCAGGGAGCCAGGCTTCAGGGAGAGATAATAATGCAATTGTAAAAGTGCTCAAAAGAGGACAGGAATTTACAGAGAGAGCTGAGCCACAGTCACATGTCTGGGGATTTAGGTGTATTGTGTGCCACCACGAGTCACACAGCAAACATAAACATGGGGCTTGTTTCAGTCTTGGCTACAGAGGTATACCATGATTCTAATAAAATTTTTTTAAAACCCCAAGCCAGCAACAAAAACCTCTTGTCATTTCCTGTGGGTGGCAATGTACCCAGAAAACATACTCCCCTGCTGCAATCACAGTTGTGTTTTTAGAACTGTTAGAGCCCACTCATTATCCATGAAAATATCTTGGAGCAGGGGGAAGGGGAGAACGGGCAGTGGTGAGTCAGCAAAAATAAAGTCTACACCAATGTCTACATGATGATAATGCCTCCTAATTTCTTCCCTACTCCCCAAGTAAAATGAGAGGTTGTTAAAAGCCCAGACAAATCTCCAAAAGCTTGTCTTATGTAGATTTAGGAGGATCTCTAGCCTCATCAGAAACAAAACCTTTGCTTTCTTGCACTGTTCCAGAGACACCAAGGAAAGATCAATGTGCCAAGAGACTAACACATCTGGAGGAAAGGCTCACAAGGCATTGCTCTCCTAAGGAGAATTTCTACCCTGAGAGAGATCCTCCTTTGTCATCCAGCAGCAACAGAGTCTCAAATGAGGCCAAAATTCATCAAGGTTTTCTGTATTTTCACACTCTGCTTGGAGGTAATATTTTTCTCTTCTTCTCTTGGTTGTCTTCTTTCCTTTTATTTCCTTCCTGTAAGTCTCTAACAATAAGAGGGTGACACAGGAAGATCTTATGATCTTTTGGTTACTGCCTTCTTCGATGAGAAGAAGGATGGACCACAGTGGAGGCAAGACCAGAACGGACACCAGAAAGGCAGAGCAGTGGAGAGACCCAAACTATTAGAAGAAAGGTGATCCTAAAGTTCCACTAATAATACAGCTATGGAATCAAAGAGTTAATGGAGTGAAAGATATACTCACAAGAAATGTGAATGTGCTGATGGTGCAGTTAAGAACCACCCCCAGCTCAGTGAAACCTTTGAGGGACACTGGGTAAAAGGAGAGGGCAGAGACAGTGGGTTACAGTGTTTACTACTGGCAAAGCTCATGCTAAACACTGTTCCTCTGTAGGGGGACGGGTAGCTCCTGGCACAATCCGTACCCCTACCCATCACCTGCCTAGAGAGGAAACTTTACTCATAGATAATCAAATGTGTTCTAAGCAGATGCATGCAGCAGAAGCTTTCAGCGGAGAGAAAACAGAAGACTAATTTTTTTCTTCCAGGATCCTCAGATAATCTGCAAACAAGTCTGGGGACAAAAGCATGGCTTTCACTTTAAACAAACTTCTGTTTCATTGGAGAACCACACAAGATTGTAGGAATAGGCTATCTAAGGTACTGGGCACCACAGAGGAATGTTTTCAAGGCTCCTGTTCTTTCATTCCTGTGTGTTCCAACCTCTCAAATGGCTGTAAAGGGAAGAGCGACAAAATCCTGGAAGGGCCAGGAGACTAAAAGAACTGCAAGGCACTCACTGGCACACAGCAACATACAGGCCGGTGTATCTGCCACTGGTGCCACCTAGCAGAGACAACAGGAGCTGCTGAACCCAGCAGGTGGGTATGGAGAAGCAGTTCACTTTCCTCCACAACAGGTGGTTCTTTCAGGGCCAGGTCTTCCCTGACAAGTGTGAGAGACTCATTGTGTGAAGAAACAGAGCCAAGGGGATTAGTCAGACTCACAGTTACATTACAGTTGTCTACTTTTTTTCCCCTTTGACTTATGTCTGTTTTGTCTGATCACAAATCACATACTGTGAGTCCTCAGGCAGCCTCTGTGCCTTCTTTCAGGGGACACAAATATTAAAGAAAGCAAAGAGAGGTGATTGAGATACAAGGGGAGAATCACTACCCTGGCTTAGGAGGGAGATTCTTTTTTGCCCTTGGGTTCAGAAAATGCTGTTATTTTTCCAGGATCTCATGACAACAGTCTTGGCCACCATATTCACTCTTCAGGCAGTGAGGACTAGATGACTGGAATAACAATCATGACATCTAATGATCTCACCCCTGCATCACTGACATTAGAATGGCCACATTCAGAGCTAGTATCATTCTTCTTGTCATCCAAAGCCCTATCCTAATGCTAGGTGATTTTTCAATATCTCTGAAAGATGTTCAAGTCCTGGGCTTGGCAAAAAATAATTTTTCAGGAAGAAAAGCAATCCAGTGTGTTACATAGTATTACCATGTCTCTAGTCTCTTTTCAAAATCTTGAAGGCATTTCTTTAGATATTATTCCAAGGTGAGCATATTAAGACTATGTGTCCCTTGCCTGCCCTCCCATCGTGTCTCAGTAGCACGTCCAGAATTAGTGAAACAATGAGAACTTATTTTTGGGAAATGCTCCTAGTATGGTTTTACAGATTTAGCCAGAATGAGATGGAGATAATGTTAAAAGAGAGCATTTCCATTTCATTTTTCTCCACAGCCCCAGGATTAAGGACTAGATACTCCTATACCCCTATTGTAGTTCCAGCATTTCCAGTGCGTTTCCTGACCCAGCATACTCTGGATATCTGGAGGGTCTGACATGATTTAATGAAGGGATCCAAACCTTCATTCAAAAGTCCCTGAGCCATGATTTGTAAATCAATGGAAGCTTAGAACTTCTGCCAAGAAAGTACCATTACACTACGCTTGGGTTTTGCTTATCTTTCCTAGGCACCAGTTATGTGCTGTGTGTGAGAGAGGACTGAGGACTGAGGGGGTTTATGTGTCACCCCTGGCAGCTGATATCACCATATTTGCATGCAGTACAGTGTCTGGATATTTCTAATTTACAATAATATTCTGGATATAAGTAGCACCATATATCTTTGATGGGAAATAATGACTTAAGTTTAGCTGAAATATAAATAAATATGATGTTTCTGACACAGACAGATCAGGAGAATGAAAGACATTTGGAGTTACAGTTTCTAAATATAAATGCTGACTTAAGCCATAACACTGCTTTCAGAATCTGAACTTGCAAAAATCTCAACTTTGACTTTTAACAACACTGAGATAAGTAGCATTACGATTCTTTGTGTTTTATACAGACACTCCTCCACTTTCCTGATAAACAAGCACTGCAGACAGATCAAGAAGGAGTATGCAGGGCCTACAGGCCCACGTGTTGCACTGTGATGAGAATACTGTCATGAGAATACTGTGATGAAAAACTCCAGTGTGGATTGTAAGATGAACCAAAAAGTTTTAGCTCTTTGAAAAACATTGAGAATAGGGAGGAAAGATGTTATCTGCCGTGAGAGCTCCTCCCTACTCTTTCTAAGCAGAACACAAATATCATCATAATTTTAACAATCACTTTCTTTAAACCAATAGGATGTCCCATTTGGGGGTTATATTAGTGTATTAAAAATCACAGCTAGATATATCAGTTCTCAGCCTTTCCTTGTTGGCAGCAAGAAAACTCTAGTTATCAGATATCATTTGCAAGTTTACGGGTTCTTTCAGAGCCTGAGTTTTTGCATTAACAAAAATTTTGGGTAGTGTGAAGTGAGGAGTAAAACTGAAGTAAGGAGAAAAGTCATTCAAATAAGCACTGTTGTTGTTGCTAAAGAAAACACCAGCCCATGATGGAAAGCAATGGAATGCAGTCCACAGAGATATTAACTACAGAAAGGATGCCCTTGGAGTAAAATATCTCCCTACACCTTTCTGTGCAAACCCTGTGCCTGGCAGCTGCTTCCTTGTGTCTTGACTCTGCTTTGGTTTGCACATTGTGAGGTACTGCAAAGAGGTGATACCTGATACAAAGGATAATCCAAAGCTCAGGATCATGATAAATCAGTCATTAACAGTCAAGTAGACAATGTGCACTAACCCATTTTCTCCAAGGTGTGGCTAAGCATCTTTCATTGTTTTGCTTTACCTTGGGGATATTTTTAATACAGATGAATATTGGGAGGTAAATCTGTGTTAATACAATTACAGTTAAAATTTGATACAGTCAAATCTTTTTTCATAGGGTTCTAAACAGAATGCAGAGTTACCATAGAGCGATGTAATCACCACTGAAAGTGTCAAACTGCGTGGCCAGATCATCTGCAAAGAAAAGTAACAACCTTCACAGTGCATGCCCTTTCTGGATAGCTTTCACACCAGTACAGAGAAATTTCCAGCTTCTGCAAGCCCTAAAAAATGCACAAAGACTACTTACATCTCCTATGTTGACAAAACAATTAGTGGTGCAACTCATTTTTAAATGAACTTATCCACCCAATTACAACAGTCAAGCACACGATGTTACCAGGCACTAATGCCTCTCTCAGAAGCAAAAAAGCTGTGAAGGCCAGAGCAAAGATATGTATACTGATAACACTTTTCCAAAGCTGAACATATTTGTATAGGTTAGAGCATCAGCAGCTGCCAGAGATGGTGCTATCCTCTCCCCCACCCCGCTCCAAATAAGCATGGATAAAATTTATTCTGGCCCCAAATCAGTGAGTGGGATCCTCTGAAATCTAATAGTGGGCATAATCAGTATCCCTAGGCTCAGCTTGCAATTCCATCAGGAGACACAGAACTACATACTTCTGTGAAAAGAAGTGAAACACAGCAAGTTGTTGGGAGTACTGTGCTGCATAAGCCCTTTTCCCCGGAGATGCCAGGAGAGAGTGGAAAACAGCATAGCACTGACATAGCTTAGTCAGACATAACATGTGTTGCTCAGTACAATACAATAAGGTACTTGAATTCTGATCGGACAATGGAAGGGAGGGGAAAGGACAGCAAAGAATCTCAGTTCTGAAGTGTTCCTGAAAACTATAATTATGGTCATGTAATTTTTTTAAATAAATGTCTTAGAAAAATACAGCAGCTCTCAGTCATATAGGTGCTTATATTCCTTTCACAGAAGGTGTCTGGAGGCGTTGCAAGACAGTGCAATTTGCAGTGCGCATGCAGCAAAGACATCAGTGCAGCATGGTTTTGATAGGGATTCTGCTGTCAGCCTCCATCCACACAGAAAGAGAATGAGGGCACTCCACTGATGCACAGCAATCCCATGAGGGGAGGAGGCAATCACCTGCCAAAAAGTCAAGCCTAATTCTAAGCAACACCCCCACCACCATAGGCTTACAGCACTATTCAGAGGGTTTGGACAAGAGGAAAATTTGAAATAGAATGGTGGATATTAGTTTTAATTTGTGGCTATCATATGGTCCTAGCTTTTCTAATTAAAAATATTTCTCCCCAAGTCTCTTTTGATATATTTGAAGATTGTGGTAAATAATGCAACTACCACTCTGAGTGCTTAGGCTGATAATGATACTACTCAGAGATGTCAGCTGAATAAACAAAATGGAGTGCATGAACCTCTTTATATTCTCAACAGCTAACCCTCCGGCCAGCACAAGCAGGAATTAGTTTTGTAATGGTTATTGCCAGCCCCATAACTGCAACATAAAGATTTTG
This sequence comes from Pardalotus punctatus, assembly GCA_013400915.1. Classification (NCBI taxonomy): domain Eukaryota; kingdom Metazoa; phylum Chordata; class Aves; order Passeriformes; family Pardalotidae; genus Pardalotus; species Pardalotus punctatus. The sequence continues at coordinate 24,636 of VZTX01031133.1, read as the reverse complement.
TCCCAAACGAGACCTGCTATGAGAAAATCACAGACATAAAGAGCTCGTTTTGACCATAATCTCTTACCCCACAGCAGGCGGGTCACATGCAACTCCACAATGTGTCTCCAGGTGTGGGGATCTGCCCATGACTCTGCATAGCCAAACATTCATCAGTATTGGCGTAAGCCAACCATGCCTGGGGGGCATCAGGCACAGCATCTCCAGCCTGTCAGGGGAGGGGATTGTCCTGCTCTGCTCTGCACTGGGGCAGCCTCACCTCCAGTTCTGCGGGCAGCTTTGGGTGCCGCAGTATGAGAAGAAAAAAAAGCTCTTGGAGAATGACCAAAGGAGGCCAGTGAAGATGGTGAAATTCTTCAAGGGGACAACATCCAAGGGCAGCTGAGGTCAATTTGTTTGTTCAGGGTGGGGAAGAGGAGACTGAGCAGAGACGTCACTGAAGTCTACAACTTCCTCATGAGGGGAAGAGGAGGGCCAGGCACTGATCTCTTCTCTGTGGTCACCCTCTGCCAGGGGATGTTTAGGTTGGATATTAGAAAAAGTTTCTTCACTCAGAGTTTCTTCATCCATTTTGGCACTGGAACAGGATCTCCAGGAAAATGGTCGCAGCACCAAGCCTGACAGAGTTCAAGAAGCACTCAGACAATGTTCTCAGGCAGATGTTGTCATTTTTGGGGTTGTCCTATGCGGGGTGAAGAGTTGGATGCATTGATCCTTGTGGGTTCCTTCCATCTCAGGGGAANGAAAGTGTCAAACTGCGTGGCCAGATCATCTGCAAAGAAAAGTAACAACCTTCACAGTGCATGCCCTTTCTGGATAGCTTTCACACCAGTACAGAGAAATTTCCAGCTTCTGCAAGCCCTAAAAAATGCACAAAGACTACTTACATCTCCTATGTTGACAAAACAATTAGTGGTGCAACTCATTTTTAAATGAACTTATCCACCCAATTACAACAGTCAAGCACACGATGTTACCAGGCACTAATGCCTCTCTCAGAAGCAAAAAAGCTGTGAAGGCCAGAGCAAAGATATGTATACTGATAACACTTTTCCAAAGCTGAACATATTTGTATAGGTTAGAGCATCAGCAGCTGCCAGAGATGGTGCTATCCTCTCCCCCACCCCGCTCCAAATAAGCATGGATAAAATTTATTCTGGCCCCAAATCAGTGAGTGGGATCCTCTGAAATCTAATAGTGGGCATAATCAGTATCCCTAGGCTCAGCTTGCAATTCCATCAGGAGACACAGAACTACATACTTCTGTGAAAAGAAGTGAAACACAGCAAGTTGTTGGGAGTACTGTGCTGCATAAGCCCTTTTCCCCGGAGATGCCAGGAGAGAGTGGAAAACAGCATAGCACTGACATAGCTTAGTCAGACATAACATGTGTTGCTCAGTACAATACAATAAGGTACTTGAATTCTGATCGGACAATGGAAGGGAGGGGAAAGGACAGCAAAGAATCTCAGTTCTGAAGTGTTCCTGAAAACTATAATTATGGTCATGTAATTTTTTTAAATAAATGTCTTAGAAAAATACAGCAGCTCTCAGTCATATAGGTGCTTATATTCCTTTCACAGAAGGTGTCTGGAGGCGTTGCAAGACAGTGCAATTTGCAGTGCGCATGCAGCAAAGACATCAGTGCAGCATGGTTTTGATAGGGATTCTGCTGTCAGCCTCCATCCACACAGAAAGAGAATGAGGGCACTCCACTGATGCACAGCAATCCCATGAGGGGAGGAGGCAATCACCTGCCAAAAAGTCAAGCCTAATTCTAAGCAACACCCCCACCACCATAGGCTTACAGCACTATTCAGAGGGTTTGGACAAGAGGAAAATTTGAAATAGAATGGTGGATATTAGTTTTAATTTGTGGCTATCATATGGTCCTAGCTTTTCTAATTAAAAATATTTCTCCCCAAGTCTCTTTTGATATATTTGAAGATTGTGGTAAATAATGCAACTACCACTCTGAGTGCTTAGGCTGATAATGATACTACTCAGAGATGTCAGCTGAATAAACAAAATGGAGTGCATGAACCTCTTTATATTCTCAACAGCTAACCCTCCGGCCAGCACAAGCAGGAATTAGTTTTGTAATGGTTATTGCCAGCCCCATAACTGCAACATAAAGATTTTGTCCCAAACGAGACCTGCTATGAGAAAATCACAGACATAAAGAGCTCGTTTTGACCATAATCTCTTACCCCACAGCAGGCGGGTCACATGCAACTCCACAATGTGTCTCCAGGTGTGGGGATCTGCCCATGACTCTGCATAGCCAAACATTCATCAGTATTGGCGTAAGCCAACCATGCCTGGGGGGCATCAGGCACAGCATCTCCAGCCTGTCAGGGGAGGGGATTGTCCTGCTCTGCTCTGCACTGGGGCAGCCTCACCTCCAGTTCTGCGGGCAGCTTTGGGTGCCGCAGTATGAGAAGAAAAAAAAGCTCTTGGAGAATGACCAAAGGAGGCCAGTGAAGATGGTGAAATTCTTCAAGGGGACAACATCCAAGGGCAGCTGAGGTCAATTTGTTTGTTCAGGGTGGGGAAGAGGAGACTGAGCAGAGACGTCACTGAAGTCTACAACTTCCTCATGAGGGGAAGAGGAGGGCCAGGCACTGATCTCTTCTCTGTGGTCACCCTCTGCCAGGGGATGTTTAGGTTGGATATTAGAAAAAGTTTCTTCACTCAGAGTTTCTTCATCCATTTTGGCACTGGAACAGGATCTCCAGGAAAATGGTCGCAGCACCAAGCCTGACAGAGTTCAAGAAGCACTCAGACAATGTTCTCAGGCAGATGTTGTCATTTTTGGGGTTGTCCTATGCGGGGTGAAGAGTTGGATGCATTGATCCTTGTGGGTTCCTTCCATCTCAGGGGAATCATACAACGATTCCAGATGCCCAGCATTAACAGACAGAAAAAAGTGCTCAGGAGGGGACTCCTGGGAACACTGCCTCTCAGCCTTCATGGAACAGGTATCACTGCCTTACTGACTCCTCAGTGTTAGGAGTTACCTTTAGAGCAAGGCTAGTTTTGCAAGAACTGGGTTTTCACTGTAAATCAACCACCCTGACAAATCCTGCAACCTGGGCCCACACAATGCTCCCTTCCCTATTCCTGACCAAGCCACCCTAATGTGTGAAAAATCACTGCCAAAAGGCCAGCTGTGGCAAGGACCCTGCCTGCCTCCTCTAATGAATCCAATTGGGTTGATTTTCCTCCTCAGGACAGTGAGCCTGAGGAGAAGGGAGGAGGTGAGGCTGAGGAATCCCTCACATTTCCCACCTCTTAAGTTGTCTCTTAAGTTTTAGGTTACTCCCCTTTCCCCTCCTAGTTTACACCCCTTTCCCCTCCCAGTTATTACATATGTATTAGGTTACTTTCATATGTATCAGTTGCTGGAAAGTTCTCCGTTCTCTGCACCCCCATTGGTTTGCTTGAATGTACCCCTCCCATTGTTTCGTTTCATTGGACATTTTTGGTTATGTAATCCTTTTCTGTTGGCTGATCCATTGTTCCTCCCCTTAGAGCGCCCCTTTCTGCTTCCCTTAAAACCCTCTGTAACGAACCGCCTTTGGTTCTTTTGTCACCACCCATCATGTCCTCGTTATCCTGATGGGGAATAAAGGCTTGGTCTCAATGGCAACTGAAACCTTCCTGTCTTCTTTGCCTCCTTGGTGTTGGCTACTTTGGATCAGCCTACTGCCAGATCTACTGAGGTCCTTGCAAACCTCTCCAGGCTTGCAGCTGGAGCCAACCAACAGACTAGAGGGACACAAAAAGCAGTCTCCAGCCGAGGCACGCTTGTCCATGTCACACACTGACCAACTGGGTGGTCAAGTGGGTAGCGACAGCCAGCATCTACAAAGGAGACAGAGAAGTCCTGCAAGAATCAAGTTTATTCAAATAAAAGGAGAGTCCACTGAGGCATACCCTCTGGAGTCTCTCAAGGTTTTGGAGTGTGCAGCCTCCTTTTTTATGCTAAATTCCTGACCACATATTGCCCTCCTCCTTTCCCCATTGGCAAGGTACCCACATTGCCTAAAACATATTCCCCCTTCAACATGTTACCTCCCACCCTGCTCCTCCCCAGCGCCCCGCCTCCCATCGTACACTCTATGATTATTAAAATTAGCTTTAAGTTTACCCTGACAGAGAAGTTACTACTCATAAGCCTATTAAGCCTGCACATTCTTCCCTAAAGCTCAAAAATTTAGACCCTGTTGGGTTCTGAAACAAACTTGTGCCGTTTGATGTTTGTAAAGGCCCCACACCCTTTCTTACAGAACATGATTCATTCTTTCAGTTTATCTAGTTACAGAGATTGTTTGTAAAAACATACACACCCATTCGCCTATCAATCTCTCCTCTTCTTATTTCCCAATATTTGTCTTTACAAACTTTAATTACCATTAACTTGCCTTTTTTTCCCCGGGCATGGTATAAAAATTAAAGCTGTTACTGCACAAAGAAATAAGAATAACATTTGTTTGGTCTATGGCCCACCAGGTAACCATGAAAGTATGCCCCACTCCCAACCTTTCCACATCTGGACCAGTACATGCACAAAGTTTCTTATTTATTTTGTTATTTGTTTTAACACTTTTCCATTGTCATCTATTTGCAAAGACTGGCTCATTTAATTTTCACATTGTCCTTCACAGAAGATGTGGCAAGTAAACCCACAGAAACAACTTAGCATAAAATAAGCAGTGACAGTTTGTGCTAGCCTACCAGCCATTGGCAATCCAAAGGGGAGGGAAGTCCTTGTAGATGATCTGTGGCTACTGATCTGGTCCACTTTTGCACAGAGTTAGCCCCAGCTGGCCATCTCTTTCCTCCATCTGAGAAGTCCAAATCTCCAGAGCTGTAGAGACCTTGACCTGACCATGATGGATCCACGTGTGATCAGCTGTCTTGATGACTGTTTTTCTGGTCAGTAACACTTAGTATGGTTCACACCACTTTGCTATCAGTGGTACTTCTTTCCACTGCTTAACTAGGACTCAGTCTCCTGATTGCATGTTATTAACGGCAAAGTCCAAAGGCAGGGTCTGTGCTAACTGGGCTTCCTGTTGAAGAGATTTCATGAGAGACAGTATTCTGGTCACGTACTGTTTGAAATATACATCACTTTTCTCCACTCCTCCAGCTGGGCTGAGAATTATCAGGGTAAGGAATTCCAAACATTAATTCAAAGGGGGAAAATTCAATACCTTCTCTGTGTCTGGCTGATATCCTGGCTAAAGCTAATGGCAAAATCCATATCCATGGCATCTTAGTTTCTAACATCAGCTTCAATATGTGTTTCTTTATTTCTCCACTCATTCTTTCTACTTGGCCCAAAATCTGAGTGTTCCAGGACTTATGGAGCTCCCACTATATTCCTAAAAATGCCATAACCCCTAGAAGAATTTTTTCTGTAAAATAAGTTCCTGTACCAGAGTCTATTGCTTTTACAATCCCATATCTTGGATTTTTTTGTTCCAAAAATACATTAATAACTGATTCAGTACTTGCTGGAGCAACTGGAAATGCTTCTGGCCGCCCTGTTAGCTCATACTATTACCAGAACATATTTAAGTCTTCCTACTTGGGGCCTTTCAGTAAAATCCTCTTGGCACCATTGGAATGGGCATATAGCCCAAGGTCTCCCTGTCTGGCAACTTTCTTTGTAACCCAGCTATTGGCTTTGGCACAAATCAAGCAACCTTCAGTAGCTCGTTTTGCCAGAGCAAAAAGACCCAAGGCAGCATACATATTGAGGAAGTTTCCGAGAGCCCCAGTGACTCCCTTCATGGAGTTGTTTCAATGTTTGTAGGGCCAAAGCCTCCAGTGTCCATTGTTTATGGTCCTTTGTAAACCAGTTGCCCCCTCTTCCATCTGCCCCACTATTTTTAATTATCTCCAACTCCTCTGGTGGAAAAGATTATTTCTCCACCAGCAGTTGAGCTACTGGGAGCAAAGGGAGGATCTTAGAGATTTCTGTCAAAAGTGTTGCTTTCCGAGCTTCTTCGTACACCAGTCAATTAGCTATCACCTCCTCTGAGTGTCCTGTTCCCTAACATGTATTGTTGTCACCTCTTTTGGTATATTAACCATCTCCAATAGGCGAATCATTAAAGCCTCACAAGCTAAAATTTTTCCTCTGCAAGTTAATAGACCTCTTTCATCCCACAGTTGTCCAAACATGTACCACCCTACACACATCCTTTGAATCTGTAAATAAATTTACTACCTTTCTTTGATGCAATTCACAGACTCTTACTAAGGCATACAATTCTGCAGTCTGTGCTGACCATATGGATGGTAGCTTCCCTCCTCCTTGCAATTCCCTTCCTTTTACTATAGCATATCCTGTAACTCATTCTCCTCTAATTCTCTTGAAGATCCATCAATAAACACCTTATGACCAAGTGATATCCCATAAATCTTCTCTAGCTCAGGTCTGGAGATCTATTTCTTGAATGCAGCCATGAGTTTCCTTCAGGTTTTTTGGGAACAGTTAAACAGGAGGCTGAGTTTAACTCTTCCCCAGGCTAAAAGAGTTAAACTCATCCCCACTTCTCAATTCTAAATCCTCCTGTTCCGTTAAACAAGTTCAATTCTGTGATAACTGTTTAACCATTTAGAAAGGTCTTCTGGTTAGCAAAGCCTTAACTTATGTGAGGCTTTAACAATAAGAGATCCTTCTGCTGTTAGTGTTTGTGTCTCAGTTACCAATAAAGCTGTGGCTGCACTATTTTGCAAACAATAGGGACACCCCCTTGCCACTGGGTCTAACACTTTGGAAAATAAGCCACCGGTCTTTGGGTACCCCCATACTCTTGCACTAGAATTCCTTTGGCATGAACCTGTTAAACATCCACATGTAATTCAAATTCTTTTTCCCTGTCTGGAAGGGCTAGGTCTGGAGCCTCAGTTAATCTGCTTTTTAACACTTTGAAGCTCTGCTTTCCTTCTGAGGTCCATATCACAACATTGGGGCTGTCTTGTCTAAAAAGGTCATGGAGAGGTCTGGCTAAAACAGAAAAGTCCTCAATCCAGGTCCTGCAACTCCCTATTTGTCCTAAAAATTGTCACAGCTCCTTTTTAGTCCTGTGTAATAGTACTTCTGAAATTCCTGGGACCCTCTCTGGGTCAATACATGGCAAGCCTTCAGTCAAAAGATGTCCCATATATTTAACCTTTTTCTTCACCGTTTGTACTTCCTTTTCAGACTCTAGGCTCCTTTTTAGCTAGAAAATAAGAAATTTCACAGTGGCTTCTTCTACCACTTCCTCTTGTTCTCCTGATAGGAGCAAGAAAGACATTTACATAGTGCAGTAACCTAATCTTGGGGGCAGAGTAAATTCTTTCAATGTTTTTTGTGAGGCTGGTCCAAATAAGACCAGTGTTTCCATACAACCCTGCAGACAGTCCACCCATGTCAATTGTGCTTTACCATTTTCTCTTCTTCCTCTTTGAGTTCCCACTCAAAGACAAAATGCTCTTTACTGTCCTCTGTAAGATGTCATTCCCCAAAACCATCTTTTAAATCTAGTACTAAATAGTAGTGATATCGGGAGGGAATCTGGTTCAAGGCGGTATAAGGATTTGGGGCCGTGGGATGCTTTACTTTAGTAATCTCATTTATTATTCTTAGGTCCTGCACCATTCTAAAGGTTCCATCTGGTTTCTTAACCAACAGGATGGGAGAATTATGAGGAGGCATACATGGTTTCAAAAGACCTTTTGTTAGTGAGAATTCAAGATTAGGCTGTAATCCGTTTCTTCCATCTCCTGAAATAAGGCATTGCTTCTTCGAAACCACTTGTCCAGCTTGTTTCAAAATAATCTGAAGCGCCTCCATACCTAATTTTCTATATTTGCCTGGGACTGCCCACTTCTGGGTTCACTTCAGCATAAGCTTAATCAGAGAATTTACACAGTGTTATGACAGTGTTAACCTCTGTATCACCTTTTATAATATTATTTCACATTCCAAATTTAGCCATTAATTCTCTTCCCAACAGGTTACAATCACAATTTGGAACAAGTGAAAATTCATGCACATCTTATTTATCTCCCACATCCACTAGGGGTGGTTGGATGAGATGGATTTGTGCATCTTTTCCATCTATGACTTGAATAACTGAAGACCCTTTCGACAATTGTCCCCACTTCAGCATACAATTTGAAGCAGACCAAGAGGCTCCTGTGTCTACTGGGAAATGTACTTCCTCTCGATCCAGACCTGCCTTGCATGTTAATAAGGACTCCTGTGTGGTGGGTCCTTGATATAATGGGAGCCCCTGACACCCCTAACAATCCATTTCTATCAACCGGTAGACTTCTTCCTCGCAAGAGTCCACTTGCCTCTGTGGACATTCCCTCTTACAATGTCCTGCTTTCTTACAAATGGCACATTGATTCCTCCTCAGTGCTGTCTTTGCTGACCCCCTCCCACTGGGGAAGACATATTCCTGTTAAATCCTGGTGGCTGCCTCCTTGTCTTTTGTCCTGGGGATTGCTGTTCTTTTCCCTTCAGGGACTGTAAAAACTGTGCCATGGTCCTTGCCTTCACCTTTGCCTTTTCCTCATCCCTTCTCACATACACCTGCTGTGCCTTTCTAACCAACTTGTTCAGGGGCCTATCCTGCCACTCCCATCTTTCTCTATTCTTCTTCTTATATCAGGACAAGGTTTGGTGATAAATTTTACTTTCAGCAGTGTATTGAAGGCTGGTCCCTCAGGGTCCAACCCTCCTTGTTTCCTCAAGGCATCCGTAGTCCTTTCTAGCCAAAGAGAAGGACTCTCATCTTTTTATTGCTCTAAGGACATAGCATCATTAGTTCTAGAAACTGCTGTTTTAATTGCTCTAATTAAATAGGCACTGGAATCTCAAAGGTGGGCCAGGCTGGCTTGATTATTTGGGTCCCACTGAGGATCTGTCATGGGATTGCATCATCCACCACAAGCATGTTTTTTCTGGCCCCTCCCATGGCTCATGGGTGCTCATCCTCCCACAGCTGGCAAGCTTTCTGCAAAATCATGCAATTTTCCTGTATCCTGAAAAAAATGCCTAAAAGAAAATTGTAGTCTTTCCAAGTATAATCTGCATTTCCCAAATATTCATCTTTTTCTCCACCCCTATGGACTCATCTAGATATGGGGGTAATTCCTTTTTTAAACCTCTTATATCCTGAGTGGTAACTGGCACAATTGAAAAACCAAATCCTCCACCCTGGCCCCCCAGTGGAATTTGGCACAGGGGGATCTGGTTGATCCCTCTCTCCTGTGTTATTGGGGCTCTTGGTGACTTATATTGGGTTCCCTCTCTAGTTCTGGAGAGGGATATGATATCCTGTCCTTCCCCCATACTATACCTGAGGTGGGCTGTAGGAACAATATTTCCTTGTTTTCCCTGTCCTGGAAGTCAGAGATACAGGGGATCTGCAGCCAGCCCTGGATCTTTGTAGATTTTAAAAACTAGGTGGGGGAAGGTACTGGAAAACATCCCTGTCCTCACTGTTTTTCTTTTCTTTCTTTACTTCTCTTCCTTCCTCTTTTTTCCTTACTACATAGACCCCTGCTGGTACTTGCCTCAACCATATTTTTCCACATTCCTTTTCAACCAATCCTTTCCCAGTATAATTCAAAGACAATGAAAGTTTTGACAAAGACTAACATCATCTGTCCCAAAAGGGGGTCATTTCAATCCTCTTGGCAGATCATGTTCTGGGCAGATAAAATAAAAATATTCTACAATTTTTACGTTAGTTACCTCCAAGGGAATGCATAAACTATCCCAGAACCTCAGCATTCTCCCCAAGGACCTGTCTGGGGGTATTCATGGTTGTCATTGCTATTGTTGAGATATCTGCTTTCCTTCACTGTCCGCCCTGGGCATTCTTTCATGCTTACTCCCCAAAATTCCCATTGTACTCCATGGTGAGATTTTCAGTGGTCACTTCCTGTGGACCTCTTCAAGGACCCCTTCAGTCCTTCACTCACCCGTCTCTGGACCCTATTGAGTACCGAGTAAGTTGTTGAGTGCTGGTCATCTAATAATGAGTGAGGTGTGCCATGAATTCCATTTGCCTTCTGCCTTCCCTGGAAGGTGGAAGGTTTCCTGTACAAGCCCCGACTGTGTGGAAAATCACGCTGCCAAAGGCCAGTGTCCACAAAGGAGACAGAGAACCAAATTCATTCAAATAAAGTGAGAGTCCACTGGGGCATACTCCTCTGGAGTCTCTTGATATTTTGGAGCATGCAGCCTCTTTTTTACCCTAAATTCCCAACTGCATGTTGCTCTCTTTCTTTCCCCATTGGCTGAGGTATTAGGAAAGTACAGATGTCCCAACCTGCCTAATACATATTCCCCCTTTAACATGTAACCCTACTACTCATAAGCCTATTAAGCCTGCACATTCTTCCCTAAAGCTCAAAAATTTAGACCCTGTTGGGCTCGGTAACAAACTTGTGCAGTTTGATGTTTATAAAGACTCTCATACCCATTCTTCCAGAACATGATTCGTTCTTTCAGGTTATCTGGTTACAGACTTTGTTTATGAAGGCCACCCGCACCTACTCTCTTATTACTGACCAGCGAGGAACTGGTGTGAACTTCCCTCATTACCTAACAGCCTGTGGGCCTTCCCTGTATTGAAAACTATCCAGAGGGAAGAGGAAAGGGAATAGTATAGATAAAAAAAATAAAACAAAGAATAGAATGACTTTGGCTTTGCCCAAACAACGGGCATCACCGCAGCAATGGGCTTAGGAAAGAAGCTGCTGTCTAGTAGCCTTGCTCTCTGGATCAAAGAGAGAGAGAGGGGACAGAAAGGTGGTTGATGATATGGGAAAAGAGATATGCAGCCTTTGGCCATCATCTGTTACTTCTTCATTCAGGGTGGGATGCTTACTGTGCACACACAGCCTAGCTGGTGTCGGTAACCAGCCCTAACCCTCACAGTGGTGGACTCTACCCCTATGTCTCCAACAGAACATTTACACACCCAGCCCTAGAAAAGACTAAAATATCAACAAGCACTCCCCACTGCTGCCTTCCTCCGATGCAGTGCCATCTCTCAGAAGACACAGTCTAGAAATAAATAATTATGGTAAGCAGGGTATAGACAAAAGATGGGGGATGGAAGACAGCTAAATCAAGAGATAACTACACCAAATTGCCAGAATGCATTTGCAAAATATATGGTAGCATAATGTATTATTTGAATAATACTGATAGCATTATTATATACTGAATCATAATCCATATGCATCGGGGAGAGAGTTAAGGTAACAGCAAATTCACCTTCTTAATACTTCATAACAGGTTAGAATGATAAATTATCCATTTCTCAGCAGCAATCAGTCCTTCTGTCAACCTTGAAATGGTTACCCAGAGAAAGAATTTGCTTTTACAGAAAATGCAAATGTTATTGAGTTATTGCATAGTACAACAGTTTCTCAGCCTTGCTAATAAGTTTCATCAGGATATAAACAAATTGTTTGTGTGAAGATTACTCCTAAAAACAGCAAGGGTCAGGTCAGATGCTAGGCACTGCTCCATCTTCTTTGTGTAGCTCAGTTGTGTGTGAGTGGTGAAAGTACTAAAGGCTGCCCTGCCAGGGCATAACTCCAGAAAGTAGCCTTAGTGCCTTCCTCCGTCCTTCTCAGAACAGATGGCCCATGTCAGTGTCAAAAGGAACAACCAGGATCTCCCACGAAGAATATAGAGTTACAAAGTTTAAGATGAAGTTGCATATTGCTCTTTCACTATCTTCTGAGTGGTTTGTTGATTCTAAAAGCTGCCTCCCTGTGCTGGGCTGCTCTATGTCTGTTGCACATCTCTTTTCTGCCAACAACCCCACCCAGCTCTGCCCAGGGTGCTGGAGGACCTCCACCAGAGGAGCAGGAGCAGGCAGTGCAAGAGTAAGGCAGCATACACTGAGCAGCCTTCCAGCTCCAGGTGTGCCTCTGCAAGGCCCATCTTTCCCGGTGGGCAGACAGGACACAGGCCTATGGATATTCAAGGTGCTCACATGGGCTACTCTGGCACTGTGCCCACTTCCTTCTCCTAAGGCAGCAGGCACTGTCAACAAACAACAATCATGACAGCGTTCAAATGCCTATCATTATCTTCTCTCCATGTCTGAGATGACAGCCAAGCTGTGGGCTGGATTACTTCAAAGAAGGAATCTTGCCATAACTAAGCTACGAAGTTTCCATCAGCTGTTCTAAACGTTTTCAGAGACACGCTTCCAGTTCTGCTGGCAGAGCTGTAGCTGAGGATCTCTGAGACACTGAGCCATCCCACTAGTGTTCCCTGGAGCATGCAGCCCTGGCGCAGCTCCCAGAGGGGCTCCCACTCCAGTCATGGCAAGGCAGCTCTCTGCTTCAGAGGGAACTAGAATTGTCTAGTGAAGAACTCACCCAGAGCAGTCAGGACACCTGAGCTGCTGTACTGACCCAGCTCCCACTGCAGTTCCAACCCAGGACTTGTGCAACCTCTTCTGAATTTTCATTTCACATTGCAGCATACTGTATGAACAACTGACATTTTTGAATCACTGAGGAAAAAAAAAAAAAGTGAAAGAAGAGAAATCCTTGTTTTCCAAAGGGACAGCACAGCCTTCAAGGCACTGGTGAACTCTGCTGTTGGAAGAAAGAGTGATTTAAAACACAGTTCTTCCCTTTGATGCTTACTGTCTTAGACATCACATTAATCAGAGCTTTGTGAATGGCTGATGTGCAACCATACACACTTTAACGTAAAAGCAGAGTAATCAAGGACATTTAACAGCTCCTGATACGGTATTTTTAAGCTTCAGAAGTAATAAACTATTTATGAAGTGCCACTGAGGGGAGTATTCAGCCTAATTCTATATTTGTTTGAACAGTTTTCCTTTTGAAAAAAAACCTTCCAATGTTTTGTCTTAGGTGCATAATGATTTACTGCAATGTTAATGTGCATGCAGACCTCAAACAGATTCACTAGCCATTGTCAGCTTCCTTTTCAACTAATGACAGCAAGAGTAGATTTTCATTCACCCTGCAGAAAATGTGAGAAAACACCCCAAAACCAAATGAAACCAAATGAAAACAAAAAAATCCCTCATGTAGCCTGAAGCAGATAATTATGTCCATGAACAGGAGAATTCCAAAAACATGTGGACAACATAACCTACTAAGCAGCTCCTCTGGTCAGTCTGAGTTTGGGTGCCACTGTTACCATAGCTACCATGAAAGAAAAGACATTATCTGAGAAGATGACCCATTTTGCCCAAGAGACTGTCCAGGCTGGGAAAACACCTCACAAGCTTTCACCAGAGGCTCTGCAACATAACGGAGCTTTAAGAACAGAGGGTAGCACTTTTTACCCAAAAAAGAGTCAAAACATATTTGCTGGAAAACTGTGTTTTCCCACCATTCACACTAGTGTCTAAGGAAGAAACTTAGACTGAGATGCTTTGGCAAACAGCCATCTCTGTCTAAGGAACCAAGGTCCCAAAATAGTCCTGCACAAAGTTGCAGCTGTTTCCCACTGCTGTAACTCTGAATATGAACATGGGTTTGCCCAGCTGTGCAGACTTTTAGCAATTCATATGTTGTACCCAACTGGTACTCTTTCATTTTCTGTGCAGTTCCTGCACTGTTTTCTTTCTCAGGAAATGGCTGTTGTGTCCTCAGTGAGGCTCTTTTCTCAGCCTTTTCAGATATTGAACATCTACTCTTCCCCTTCATTTCAGTCTTCACGAAAACAATCTTGCAATGCTGTTGACTCTTTTCTAATTCAGCTGAACACAGCTGACCTAAGAAGCAGAACAGCAATGTCAAGTCCTATAAAATCCATAACATTCCTTTCTATTAAAAGAAAAAGTAAAAAAGTAATGTTGTTAAATGAAAGAGACAAAAAAAAAAAAAAAAGAAAAAAGAAAAAGCACTTTTCTGTAAATATGGACCTCTACTCTAGGAAGTGTGACATCCTAAGAGTGAACCTTTGTAATCTAGTAGCTCAGTTTCAAGAGGACAAAACAAGTCAGTTTCAGGAGGGTTATTGGAAAAAGAAAGGAAAAAAGAGGTGAAACCAATGAGAACAGTTTATCTATTTAAAATAAAGTGACTGGGATATTAAGCATTTTTTTCAGTAACTAGAAGAGAACTTTTTTTTTACAAACAAAATGTTTCAATGCATAAAAAAGAATTGAATTAGTTTAAAATATTATGACAAGCCATTTTTAAAGGACACCAAAACTGCAGGTATTCAGGGTGCTTCACACAGCATTGCTATAAGCAAATAAAGAAGTAGGATTTCTGTCACAAAAAGAATAGCTTTATTTTTTTTATTTTATTGATGTCTTCTGGAAGTATATAGATAAATGAGAAAATTGTCGAACAAAAATGGCAGCTTGGTGCCTGAACCGTATAGCCTTCACAGGGACAGGACCCCAAATATTATTTCTGCTTTTGAAAGACAGATAACAATAGCAAGTAGTTATTCCGCATAGCTACTTCTCATCCTAGAATAAAAATGTAGCACAGAGGTACACAGATGTGGGAAGAGAGTAGAGGACTTGAAAATCCCACCACAAGAATATAACCAGATCTATACCAGGGTTACTAAAACTCACCAAGGTCAGCTACTGGTCAGTAAATGGATGCAACCTTATGATCTGAGTAATGTCAGCTTTAGATGTAGCAAAAAGAGCCAGTAACAGGAATTCAATATAGAAAAGTCACCATAAATGCTGAAATCAGATGGAAAAACTAACTGTAAGTAATTTGAAATAAAAGTGTTAGCATCATTTAACAGACTAATCATTATTTGACTAGACTATAAGGCTTTTTTAGACTTAGAGTAAATTTTTATTCTCTGTTCATTTTGATCATCTAAATGCCACAAATTTGTGCGATAAATTGGTGGATAATTTGGCAAGTAAGTGGGCAATTTGGATGAAACAATTTGGTGGAAAATTTGTGCCAATTACACTGTTTAAATGTAGTTTAACAGTCTGAATCCATTGAAAACCTCAGCTTTAGTGGGAGTGAAATCCATGCAGCTCCAGTAAGAGTTTCACCCAGCTCAGAGACCCTGAAATTTCACTGTAAGCAACAGGCTCAGTGCGACTTCACTAAGTGTATCTTGGACAGCAGCCATGCTGGGCACCTCCTAAGCCCTCTGGGAACAGCATTGAAAGATCATGCAACAATTTTCTTGGTCTTGCAGCTAACTACAGCAAATAGGAGATTATCTGGACTGCAAAGGTCTTCCTCAGCTTTGTTTCCATTACAGACAAGCAGGGGCACTGTGCAAAGGATAGAGAGTCATGGAATGTGTCCTATACACCGCTTTCCTAGTATTGTTGACCAATCAGTAGACCTACAGAACAGGCTTAAAGCCTTGAGAGGTGTTTAAAGCCTCCTCAAACCTCCTGCAGGAGTCAAACAGAACGTGAAAAACACAGATGTGAAGAATCAGAGTTCTTCCACACAGAATATATTGCCACTTAGAAGCACAGAGTTTCCTATATACATCCAGAGCAAATGAACCCCTAGAGAAAAGAAGCAGTGCAGGTAATTAAAGTAATTTAGTGACTTTTTATTAGAATAGGATCAGAAGCAACACTGGAGTAATGTGACAAAGGAACACAGAATTTGTGGTTCACAAAGTAAAAATAAAATGTCTTTTTTCCAAGTGACAGACTTACTTAAAATATGGGAGTTGAACAGAAACCAGAGCAGTTTGAACAATTTGAATATATCCTACACCATTAGTGAGTAGCAGGTAATGCCAGACATAGCACCATAAAACAGTGAAAAAGAGGCAGATCACTAATATGTCCTGCTGAACATCAAAGCTAGAAAACCCTCTGAGAGAGCAAGGTGCTACAGACAATCTTGGTGAACTCTGCTGCATCATGTCTTGACCACTTGCCCTGCCACCCAAATGAAGCCTATGGGGTAGTCCACTGACAGGACTCAGGGAGGAATTCAGCTGCAGGCAGTCAAAATAGTGACTGGCTTCCAAAAGGTGACTTATGGCTTGGGTCTCTGCATGGGATTGAAACTTCCTTGGACACTGCAAAGAACAGAAGACATATTTCTTGGAAAGGTAAGGTCAAGAGAATGGAATCATTCCAGTAAAACAGTTTCTGCAAGCTGAATTGCTGTTGCTGCAAGGTGTTTCTGTCTCCATACTCATCTTACTGTATAAATAGTGGATGGCCCAGGGCTCACTGAGCTCTCTTGCATGGCAGCAGGCTGCAAAACAGGATGTCCTCTCGAGCAGAGACATCTCTCCAGGTTCCTCTTTGAAGCTGAGGGATTCCTTGGCAGATTCTTTGTAAGTGATTAATAGCATGCTAAACTTTGGAATCTTAGCTAAGTGACATTAAGAGTTTATTGTTTATAATATAATACATATAATATATATAATCCTTTAGACATAAACTGCCAACCAAGCCTCAGGCTAGAATTGAACCCAGGTGTACTTAGGCTCATATCTGACAAGTTTAGAAAGCAATGGGGTCATTTCTGAACCTCATGACTCAATGGTAGGATCTTCCTGACAGTTTTGTTTGATCCTGTCCCTTGAAATAAATAATCAAGTGTACCTTGCCATCAAATCTTCTTAAACCACAGTCACTTTTCCATTAAACTTCGTTAACTTGCTACTTTGTGTCAATGAAGTATATTGTTGTTTCTCTCTTATGAGTGAAGTGCATTACTCCATCCTCAACAGTGACTTCTGAAGGACCACTTAGAGAGATGCCAGAGCTGATCAGAATTTGAGTTACTCCATTTGATATAAAATGCTGGTGTTTGCTAGTTCTTTCAGGAAAAAACACCTTGACACAGGAGACTCCCATTGTGTAATTCTAGTGACACCTTAAAGGCTGCAGCTGGTATTCTTTCTACGGGGAAGACCCTGGGACATCAGGTCTTCCTGACCCATCCAGACAGCTGAATATACCTTTTTAATTACTAATCTATGTGCATTAAAATGCACTCTGTGACTAATCTGATAATACTATAATGCCTCATTCCACTTCACCAGTACGGGTGTCAGGGGACTTGAAACGGATATGGTAATACCACACTTCAGAAGGTAACCACTAGCAACACAAATACAGAAAAAAGTTACGCAATACGTCCTCACACTACCCTCCCCCACCACGTACTTCTTCAACAGGAGGGAAGGGGGGTGTGTGGAGGAGAATAGGGCAGCAGAGGCAATTCCAAGGATGGCAGAGTTTGTCTGAGATCTCAGTCAGTCCTAGATTGTTAAAAGGGAACAGGATATTTATCATGCAGAGAGAAAACTAAAAGCAATGCTCTGCAAGGGACTTGACAGAGATAACTGATGTCTGAGATGTCTGGTTAAAAGACAGCTCTGAGCCCAAAGCCTTTCTGCTATATTAGCACCACCACAAATCTAAGCTATCTGTCTCTGTGCCTTCCCAAGAGGTCTGAACTCAGACAGAGAGAGCTATCATCTGCTCCTTGTGTAGACAGTTCCAAGTAATGTCATGGCCCTGTCATATCCTGTTACAGGAATTATTTCACCCTAGGTGCTTTTTTAAATACTTCTGTTTAAGGATAGCCCTAGCTAAGTTTTTTACTCCCTCTATATTTTTTCCTCCACCAGTTCAGAAAGAAGGCATAGGCTTCATAATGTTCAAGAAAAATACATAATTGAAAGAAAATACATGCAGGATAATAAAGAAACTAAGAAACAGAATCTGAGTTACAGAACAAATTAACAAAAAAAAAAAAAGCAGATTTTTATCTACAGGCCATAAACTTCACACTAATTTTCCTTTCCTCAAATTATCATTAAGGTCACTATTAAATTACATTCCATTATTGGAAATTGGATTCATAAGCCTTTCTTTGAGATCTAAACCACTTGGAAAGTATCTTCCCACCATCTCTCCTGTGCTGCAAACACCCACCTTCATTTCTTCAGATAATCTAAGTAACATGAGTGTAATAGTTTATCTGTACAAATGGTATATCCTAGAGGAAGACACGGGGAGATAAAAAGTGAGGAGAGGACCACTAACAGTTTTAACACAACTTCAGAGCTTATGCAAAATAGAGAAAGAGCCAGGGCATTCGTGCTACACCAACATGATCTCTTTTAACGGCTCTTCCTCCAGGCTCATTAGTTTTGCCACAGCACTCGGTCGTGGGCTATGGTGAGTGTGTCTGTACACACCTAACAGAATCACCTAACATCTGAGACTCCACCCTTGTAAGGCCAGCAACTGAAGAGAACTGAGCAGCAGACTGACATCTTTTATAAACCTTGACCTTGCTTAGCCTTTCTTATAAAAGTTCAAACATAACCCTCTTCACCTTTTTCACTGATGCATGGCTGATGTTTCTACCTGGGGAGCTGGAACTGTGTCATGCTGGGTGCATCCTTACAAAAGACCTGGCTGTGAGAAGGATGAGGCTGCTGAAACTGGTCCTGTCCAGGGCAGGGACATTGTCCCTGGAGCAAATGGGATGCAGTGGTGGGTGAACAGGGACACTGTTGCTGAGATTTCAGGCTGGGGCTGCCGTGCTGGCTGCCCCAGTGCAGTGAGGCTGCAAAGGAAGAAGACCATGAATGCAGAGGAGCTGCAGCAGCCTCCACGGTGCCAGCCCAGCTACCTGGAGAGAATTGCATCCTGCTGTCCGTGCCATTGCTGGCCCCAGCTGGAGCTGGAGCTCTCACAAATGTCTGGGAAAGCAGGACCAGTCCTTACAGAAGAACTTTTCCCAAAATGACCATGTGCACTTCTGCTTTCCACAACCATCGCTGTTCACTAAATTTCAACTAAATTCAACTGACTCAACTAAATTTCTTCAAAATACAGTCAGATCTGCTATGGAACAATGACACTATTGTAGTTAAAAGTCCTTGTCTATTTTTTTCTTGTGTCTTCAGATGAGGCCATTGGTGATACAGAGACAGGCAGGACAGAGAGGACAGGATCTACGGTTTGCTATGAGCAAAAAACATATGGAAAGCTGTAAACTGGAACCCCTTGCACATGCTAAAGTAGATATTTGCCTTTCTTTCCTGCCTGCCCAAAGGTACTAGCATATCTTTAGTTTGCAACTGCTACTTCTGCTTTTGTACACTGAGCAGAAATTAAGGATTTGGTGTTTCCACCCATTAGGTCTCACAGGCAGGATTGCCTCAAGGATAAATGAAGATTCAATACTCTGCTGCTGCGACTCATTTCCACCATAACCAGGAATCAGGTGAGGTTATCAAAACTCTGCTTTCTACCCTGTGTCCTGTGAAGGGAATGGTTGGTGTCACTCTGCAGCCTGGTGCTGTGGGATGGCATGTTGCCTTCCATGTTGCTTAGGCCAGCCTGAGACTGAACAACCACCTGTCTGCACCCTGATATGTTCCCATCCTGCTTCCTACAAGTTACAGTGTACATATGTGTGGAAAGGGGCGAATTATGACCAGAGCCAAAACAGGGATATTACATTTCACTCACAAACTTATGAAATATTAGTGAAAACTTAGTGCAGTATAGACACAAATTCACTTAGTGTATTATGATCATACTGACAATATTCACATTATACACCACAGGACTCCAATATTTGGTTTAAAAAGAAAACAGAGGGAGAGAAAACCACAAAACAAATTGTGTAGCCAAAGCAGTGAATCCCAGACTTATTCAGGCAGCCACTACATTTCCTGAGTAACAAGAGAGAACTGCAGAAAGGGGATCAATGCTTTTACCTAGGTAATTAAAGCCTAAAACTTAAAGAGGAGAAGATTTTCAAGCAACATGATTCGTGGATTTCTCTCCACACAATGGGTAAGAAAGTTTTTGAAGTCTATAAACACATAGCATCAGCACAGCAACTAGAACACAAATTTATTTTGCTGGACATTTTAAAAATATTTAGGGAGCCCTGTAACCCTAAATTGAACATTGTATTTGAGCTGCACCAATTTTTGCCTCATCATGTTGTAACAAATGGAATTGACATGTATACAGCCAAACTGAGACAGAACGAGAAGCAGCAACAGTCTGAGATTACTGAAAATGATATGCTTAGAGACAAAATTGTTTTCCATGTGACTGACAAGAGGCTGGGAGAGAGGTTATTAAGGGAGATGGATTTGTGCTTGCAGAAAGGCAATAGACATCTGCCAGGTCTTGGAAGCCATGCACTGCTAGAAGCGATAATGTCTGGGCAAAACATTGAAAAGTCTGTATAATAAACTGTCAATGGAAGCAGCATGAAAAGTGGCAGATCTAGAGCTCAGCCAGGAAAAAGACATGCAAATAAGCAACAGAGACAGAGATGGCAGTGGCCTCCATGCTACTGAAAATCATTCTGCATGGACAGCACAGGAGATGCTAAGGCCAGAGCTACCTTCTTCCAAAAAAATCTTTTCCAAAAATCACAAGAACCCAATGAGTCTTCCTAGGCTATGGCTGCCAAAAGTAGAATTGAGAAGATGTCTCAGTTTTGTAAAGCAAGAAGTGTTTTCTGGTGCTGGAATTGATAATAATATGTGATTTTTTTTTTTAAAAGCCTAGGAACTGACCAATTAAAGTAAGATCATTTTTTATCCAGAAATTAGGAAATGGAGACATCCGTATCACTAATTATTGTAGAAAGCTATTGCCCAGAGTCATGAAGGAAATTAGAGCTGCACTACATCCTATCTACAATCACAGAAAAAGGCATAGTGATGAGACTATAGGGAACAAAAAACATTGTATCTGTAATCTGATGAAACTACTGAAATATTCAGGAAGTAATATTACTGTTTTATGAATGCTGTGCATTGCTCAAAGATCCATATGTAACTCATCCAGAAACTGGGAGAATGAAGACAGCAGACACCCAGCTGCTATGACACTGGGTGCCAAGTAAGCTTTTTTTTCCCTTTCTCATTTCTTTAACAATGACTCCTACCATCTCTTCTGATGCTGCTGTTCTCATGTGTATAGAGTTGGCCTCACTGGGAGATAGTCAGAGTCACATCTGGCAGCGCAAAACCTCCCTTGAGTGCAATGCAATGCCACCCTTTGTGGAATTGCTCAGACACATCAGTAGGCCAAGTTCCGCCATTCTGCCTGAGGCAAGGCAGAAGAAGGGAATGAAAACCTTGAATGAAATCCTAGGAATAACTTACTACAATATATAGGTCCCTTTGCCCCAGCAGGAGAACACGGGATGAGAGGTGCTGCAAGTCGTAAGGGCAGTGACTTGGACAAGAGATTGACGAATTTGTAGTTCAGTACTGGCAGGCAGCATGGCCTTGCTACCTGTTTACTCTGCTACTTTTGTTTTCCTTCTCATAGCCACTCATATTTATATGTAAACATATATAAATACATATATATACTATAGCAAAAAGGCATTAGGGATTTCTGATCCAGGCAGTGCTGCATCAAGGACCAGCCCATTTAAGGCGCCAAGGTCAGGTGAACTTGTGGAACTGGTGCTCAGCCCAGAAAAGATTGGTGGAACAGGGCCTAAGCCATCCATCAAAGGAAACAAAAAATTTTCTCTTGGGGCTGGAGTTGATGAGCTACACTCTGGGGCTTGGCTTTGCTCATCTAGTTAAAATCAATAGCTTTTGCATAAGCAGCTTTCTGTAACCAGTGAACTGCCTGAAATGCTGCTGAAAAGTTGCAGAACTCTGAGGGGTAGTTTAATTACAAACTCCTGTGAAGACAGGAGATCCCAGGGAGGAGGTTCCTGCTGTGTACCACACAGGCATAATGAGTCAAGTTCTTCAACAGACACAAACCAACTCAATGGTCCTTGTCTGTGCAGTTGCTGCCAGTTTTCAAACAAGGTCTTACGCACTGATCGTCATGCTTCTGCTTCCTTAATGTCCTGAATTCAGCCGGAATAGTTCATTCTTTTTCTAGTAGCTGGTGCAGTGTTGTGGTTTGGATTTACTCTCAGAATAATGTTGATAAGACACTGATGCTTTACGTGTTGTTAAGAAGGGTTTACTCTAAGTCAAAGACTTCTCCAGTTTCACACTTTGCCAGTGAGCAGGTGCACAAGAAGCTGAGAGGGAGCATGGCTAGGACAGATGACCGGAACTGACCAAAAGGACATTCCATATCATAGAACTTCATGCTTACTATATAAACTGAGGGAAGTTGGCCAGAGGGCACCCATTGCTGCTCAGGGATGGACTGGGCATTCCTCAGTGGGTGGTGAGCTGTTTTATTATGCATCACTTGTTTAAGTTTTATTCCACTTTATCTTTTTGTTATATCCCTTTTCTTTACTATTTTTGCTGTTGTTATTGTTTTTGTTGCTGTTATTATTACTATTATTATTATTATTATTATTATTATATAGTTAGTTTATTTTATTTATTAAACTTTTCTTGTCTCAACTCATGGGGTTAACCTTTTGCATATTCTCCTCCCCATCCCACCACAGGGAAGGGGAGGGAAGAAATGGATGCATGGTACTTAGTTGCCCTCTGGCGTTAACCACACTGTTGAGAAAAGCACTGAAATAGGCTGGCAGGGGTCCTAATTTGTTTGGAATCCAGGCCTATTTACNAACAAAAAATTTTCTCTTGGGGCTGGAGTTGATGAGCTACACTCTGGGGCTTGGCTTTGCTCATCTAGTTAAAATCAATAGCTTTTGCATAAGCAGCTTTCTGTAACCAGTGAACTGCCTGAAATGCTGCTGAAAAGTTGCAGAACTCTGAGGGGTAGTTTAATTACAAACTCCTGTGAAGACAGGAGATCCCAGGGAGGAGGTTCCTGCTGTGTACCACACAGGCATAATGAGTCAAGTTCTTCAACAGACACAAACCAACTCAATGGTCCTTGTCTGTGCAGTTGCTGCCAGTTTTCAAACAAGGTCTTACGCACTGATCGTCATGCTTCTGCTTCCTTAATGTCCTGAATTCAGCCGGAATAGTTCATTCTTTTTCTAGTAGCTGGTGCAGTGTTGTGGTTTGGATTTACTCTCAGAATAATGTTGATAAGACACTGATGCTTTACGTGTTGTTAAGAAGGGTTTACTCTAAGTCAAAGACTTCTCCAGTTTCACACTTTGCCAGTGAGCAGGTGCACAAGAAGCTGAGAGGGAGCATGGCTAGGACAGATGACCGGAACTGACCAAAAGGACATTCCATATCATAGAACTTCATGCTTACTATATAAACTGAGGGAAGTTGGCCAGAGGGCACCCATTGCTGCTCAGGGATGGACTGGGCATTCCTCAGTGGGTGGTGAGCTGTTTTATTATGCATCACTTGTTTAAGTTTTATTCCACTTTATCTTTTTGTTATATCCCTTTTCTTTACTATTTTTGCTGTTGTTATTGTTTTTGTTGCTGTTATTATTACTATTATTATTATTATTATTATTATTATATAGTTAGTTTATTTTATTTATTAAACTTTTCTTGTCTCAACTCATGGGGTTAACCTTTTGCATATTCTCCTCCCCATCCCACCACAGGGAAGGGGAGGGAAGAAATGGATGCATGGTACTTAGTTGCCCTCTGGCGTTAACCACACTGTTGAGAAAAGCACTGAAATAGGCTGGCAGGGGTCCTAATTTGTTTGGAATCCAGGCCTATTTACCTAGGTAATAGAGAAAGGGGTAGAATATAAATTCCTTCTCCAATTCCACCAGATACCTTGTCATCCTCCATGGTGTGCCTGCTTCTTCACATCCTGAACTCTTTCTGAATCCTCATCCCTTGGTGCTGCAGTCAATTAACAGCCCGTAATTGTGATGGGCTGTGAAAACACCATTTTCAGTGGCATATTCAAAACCTATATCTGCAAATTGACTGGTACATGAGCATGAGAACCAAGTGTATTTTTAAAACTCTGTCATCTCTAATGAATGGATTTTCTCAGGCTTAAAACATAATCAGTCCCAGACCTTTCTCAAGTAAGTGAGAGATATGTATTTGATCTCTGAACAAAATTTTTATTTTGAGGGGGATTTTTTCATTCTTGTTCTTAATTGTTCCCAATATGCAACTGATGCTTCTCCCCATAATCTGTTAGATTTGTCTGCTACGTCTGCACCTTACATAAAAGTGGTCCAGAAAGCTAGAGCCTGAACTATGGTAAATGGTTATAATTTAACTGCATTCAAGATTTCTATGTCAGGCTGGACAACTACAAATTAACCTGGGGAGTGCTATGTTTGGTAAATCTATTGCACATTGTTATTAAGAAGCAAAATGAAATCTAAAATGGAAACCTGTGCACTCCACTTTATATATAGTTACCACAGAGTTTTCCAATAAGCTGTTCACAATGAAACAGGCACTAGGCAATGAGGCATTATTTACTACCTGTAGGGCAGATAGCAGTCATTCAGCTTAATCACCACCACAAGGCTGGGACAACTTTCCCAGCCAGCATCCCCACTTCAAAAACAGCATCTCTTCTGGAACCTGCCCATCTCAGCTAAAAGCTCCAGCTGAGGAAGAAGTCATCATTCTGGGAAAGATGTTTCCAGAAAAGCACCTGAGGATGATGTGATGAGGCAGAGCACCTGGATGGCATCAAAGAGTGTGACTGAGCTGTTGCTCCACTTTTCCAGCTAGAAAGGACAGGCTGTCTCAATGAAGTTTTACCCAGTCTGTCTTGGTTTGAAGACA
>VZTX01031130.1:0-73356 GCA_013400915.1 Pardalotus punctatus | reverse complement strand
CACAATTAGTTATGTAACATGTACATAAAGGCATGCTCAAACAATAAATCTCTCTCTCTTGTTCTCGTACATCTCCGTGTTCACTGCGCCACTTCTTACTGCTGCAACAGCAACAATTCCCTTGTTTGCTAAAATGCAGTCCAAAATTTTCATAGCCAGTGGCTGATCTTGTGTACCCAGCACTCCTTTCTGCAGAGAACTTGCCAAAAGAAGAATGAACTAGGTCCCTCCCACCTCACCACTGAGAAGTCCAGGGTGAAGAAGGACCAACAGGATACTGCTGGATCCACAGGTGGTAGCAGTCTTCTGCTGGTGCTCTCTCTCTTTCTCCTACACAATAAGAGCTACAAAATAGTCAGTATTGTTGAACTGGCATTTTGTCCCTTAACTTGGGCATCTCTCTCTAATCGGATCGTAACAGGCCCACTCATCCTTGTATCCCTGCTAGAGGCAGGAACAGAGGTGGGTGAAGCTCCCCAACACCTTCACATGTTTTCAAGTTTAAATGAAACAGAAAAGGGGCATCAAAAGTTAAGCTGTGGCTGACAATAGCAAGTGCTATCACTACATCAGCCTCATTCCACTGCAAAATAACTTAGCTCTATTCATTCTGCTACTTACACAATGGGAAAAAAAAAAAACCCCACCTCCCAACCCCGCCCCCCAACACCAAAAAGCTAGTACAAGGAAAGATAAAGCATGAGACAATAAGGCATTGAAAAGAGAAATATAAAAAACATGCATATTTCAGAGCTAGAAATGGGAGGAATAAGAAACACTAAGAAACTTGGTAAATCAGTATCTTTATTTTATAGAAAGTAGTTTGATCAGTGTGCTGAACCTGCCATTAGCGATGGTTTTGCTATTTTTAGTAAAAATAAACATTTTAAAATAATTACCTTGGAGAATATATCACCTCCAAGCTTATTTCCCCTTAATCACTGTTGCTTTTTTAATAAGTATTGCATCTAATCTAACACTGGGTGCTCTAAAGAGGAAGGGGGTACCTACTGTAGGGTATCTCCATAGTTTATTTCCTGCCACTGGTTCTGAGGTTCCTAAAATGTAGCAGAACATGTATGACCTCACCCTGCATCACCTCGGTGCAATACAAAATCTGTATCTATTCCACCTTTCTTCATTAACATCATGCAACGTCAGCTGTCAGCTGAGAATTTTATGCAGTAAAGTCACACAGCAAGCCAGTTTAAGTACCCAGATGGCCAGAGTTTTAGCTTTCACAAGTTACTGAAATAATCATAAAGAACTTGGATCATGTATCTGAGGTAACGGAATCAGTTAGGAACACAAGAATGACACACTCTGACAGAATTATGCATTGCTACACAGACAAACACAAGTCACAACTCCCAGTCTATGACATTTAAAAGGGACATTATCAACTACAAGCTAAATTATTTTGTCTGGACAACAAATTATTATTGATTAAGCACTGGCAAATGCAAATTTTACGTTCAATTTGTGCACTTGGCTACTTTAAGCACAGGGCCGTCTGTAGGCACTAGTACCCTTAAGTTTCAGTAACCTGCATAGCAACAGGGAAAAAGCATTAATTGCTGGAGGACAAAAGTCAGTGGAAGTTAAGGGCAACAGCCAGAGAGTTCCGAGTTCACTTCTCCAATGACTAGATTCAAAGTTGAGAGTGTCCCTTTAGAGGTTTCAGATACAACAGAATTTAACTAATTTTGACTCCATCATTACAAGAAAGCTACTGATAATGTGTCATACAATAGTTAAGCATCAATGAAAAATATGCAATCAAACAACTGATTTTGTAAATGAAATAGCAGCAACATGGAACTCTAGAAGGTTGAGTTTCTGCAGCATTTATTGGAAAGACTATGAAGGTGTGGCAAATACATTGTGATTTTACATAATTTAGTTTTGAGAATAGCTTATGGTAACTATAAACATTATTGAAAATGCCTATTCATGGTCAGTACTTTTCTGATATAAGCGTAAGTTTGCCAGGATTTTTCAAAGCAGCTTTACTCAGAAAAATGACAACGTTGTATGACTTGGCAAATTACATTTTAAAACCTGCTCAGTTCACAGATGGTAAGACAGCTTTTTGTGATTGCCAGTATAATAGATTTGAGCTTGAAGTATTAAAGCTAATGAGATACAAATATTTAAGGACAAAACATCAAGGACATAATTATATAACACTGCCATGATTTTTGCACATGTAACTTTGTTAGTTCAGTGGGTGTATAAAACTGACACATGTATATAGACAGCTACAAAGTCAAGATTTCAGCCGATCCTAAAGGAGTGTGCTACTGTTTACTCCACTGTTTTCCTTCTTCAATAAGAATAAAGAATATTAGAAACTCAGCCACTGAGCAAATAAATACTCACTGAGCAAGTCTGTTTTGTAAGGTGGTGTCACTTTTAGTCACTTCTGGTCCATCACTGTACTTAAACTGTTTTGGTATCAAGTTCAATTTCAATCTACAAGTGTTAAGGAAGAACAATTACAATTGAATCACTGAACAGCTGTACCAGTTTGAAATGCTGTCACATGCTTCTTCATGGCAAAACATTCACATCCTTTTTATTGCACAATTTGAAAATTCAGGTTATGTGCATAAAAACCTTCATAGTGTTTGCACTGCAACTTGCGAAACATACATTTAAAATGACCTTAATACATTTTACAAAATCTTTTTAAACAACTTTATATTCTTAAGATAAAAGCATCCTGAGAATGTTACATAGTTC
This sequence comes from Pardalotus punctatus, assembly GCA_013400915.1. Taxonomy (NCBI): domain Eukaryota; kingdom Metazoa; phylum Chordata; class Aves; order Passeriformes; family Pardalotidae; genus Pardalotus; species Pardalotus punctatus. The sequence continues at coordinate 70,611 of VZTX01031130.1, read as the reverse complement.
ATTATACAAGCCCTTCATTTCTGCTATGCTTTATTTATCCCCATAGTTCCTAATTTGACAAGTTTATTTTACAGTTAATATCTTGGTGCTATATTTCACAAAATATCTTTTAGCAAAAAGTACACCACTGGCATTCAAGTAATCCAGCCTCACATCTAATTTACAAATTAAACCTTTGTCAAGCTCTCAAGTAAGGAAAAGTAAATCAAAATACATACAGAAACAGTTTAGCTGACTGGAAAAAAAAAAAAAAAGTAAAGGCCTTGTGCATTAATAATTTGGTCAAACATTTAAGTTATGCAGTTTAATATTTTGGCAAAAAAAATCCCCTCTACATCTATCCTTTTCAACTTGTTTTCTTTCATCTGACACCAGATGTAAACATAAATATGAGGAAAGAAAGACTGACAGTGTAGAAGTACTTTGCTGTTCAAGTACTTTTTCTTTTTTCCTTTTTGAAAGTACTTAGGAAAAACAGACAAAGAGGAATGTAAGCACTAAGAATGAACTATTTTTGGGCTAAATAAAAGTCTTACTGGAAAAAAAGTAAAAATAAATTAGGTTTTTTTTTTATTTCATCTACAGACATCTAAATAAATAGTCTTTGAAGAAATTCTAGTGCCATGTCCTAAAGCAGTATCTTCCTGTATCTTTTTGAACAAGTCTAAGGCTTCACACATAATCTTGAGTATTTTACTAGGAAGATATTCATTCATATTTACATTTTATTTTTGTAAAGGGAGTGTTCAGGGTCAAAAATATATTTATTTTTGAAAGGTAAGCCTGCCATCCTGATGGCAGTGATTCAAGCTATAGAACAGAAGACAAGTTACAGAACATCTTCAGCTTCTTACACCCTCGATGAGAGGAAGGAGATCAGGCAAGTTAGACAGGTAAACAGCCTGGATTCCAGGAATGGAGAGAAAGAGTGGCTCGTTACATGAATGCTTGCATGACCAGGAGTATTCACTCCTACTCCTGTTTCTCTTCTGCACATAGGTACACATTTTTTTTATCGGCTGACTAAACAAATTGAGAAGAGAGACAGTTATGGTTGCCACAGTGAAAAAACATTACCTAAGGTTTCCATCAGGACAGAGATGCTTTTACAAGGTGGCCAGGTGTTGAATATAAGCAGAGGTCATGCCTAGATGGTACACTCCAGGTGAGAGTGCAACTGCCTCAAAAAGAAGAGTAAACCACTTCAGCAATGTCTCAATAATACTCTAACTATGTAATTTGGAGTCATATTTAGCTTTTATTTTAGGCAATGATCAAAATCTGAAGGACCTTGTTAATCTTTAAGGCATTAGTGCATCAGGGACTAAAAGCTCCAGGTAATTAATAAATAGGGGAGTGGGGGCAGAAGGGAAGAAAGAAAAATCCCCAAAACATCTTTGTGTCACGAGCTATCATTGTGCATCTGCTTTGTTAGTTAGCTCCAGGAAAAATATTTTCAGGGGTGGCAGAAGGGGAACGTTATTCACTATTCTGAGCAAAACATTAGATCATAAACTTCACATCATTTTTTAACACATCCTTTAAAGGGCTGAATCTATCAGGCAAGATTCTCATTTTTACTGTTCCATCAGCACCACAGGAGAATATGTGATTTGCTGGTCCTGTCTCAATTTGCATGACTCCTGTCCCAATGTTTCTGAAGAGAGACTGTCGAGCATGCTCATTGATGAAAGTGTGAAGAAGGTTAAATGTAGACAGACTCCATACCTGGAAAAGCATCAAAACACGAATCTCTTACAAGGATAATTACCACGATCTTAAAAATCATCAGCAGTGAATTGTGGAAGAAACTGGACTACATTTTGCATTTATTTTTCTGACACTAACTTTAAAAGAAGACTATGTAGCAATCTCTAATGACACATTTATAGAATACTAATATTCATTTTTCTATAATAGGAATATATAGAGACTAATTTTAAAAAGGATTGCATTAAAAGTAGCTAAGACTGACATTTCATAATTAAATTAGTAAATGTCAAAGTCAGGGTTGAGAACAAATGCAGTACATGTGACATCTGAATGTTCCACACCCGTACAAGATTCTTTCTGAATGAACATATTACCTCCCCTCCCTCCCCCTCATTAATACCTTTATGTTGCCTTCAGCAGATCCTGTGACAAAATACTCTTCTGTAGGATCAACAGCAATTGCTTTGACTGGAGAATCATGACTCTGGAGTAACTGCTGCTGCTGCTTCTGGCGAAGATCAATTATACAGGTAAAGCCTTTTCTGCCTCCAGAAATTAACAGCTGGTGTTTTGGAGCATATGCTAGCACAGTTGCTCCACTATCATGACAGATAAAAGCTGAAAGCCAAAACAAAGTAATTTAAATAAAACACAGTACTAACTTCAATTTTCCATCAACTTCTAATAGTTCAAGACAGCAGTGATGGTGACTTTGATGCTGTAATCCAATTGACTGCCACCAGCCCACTTATTGCAGTACCATGTAAACCCAGGTTCCCATAAGACATTCTGCTGTGTTCTTAAATGAAGCAATTAAAATCTGTATTAAAAAGTTCATATCCTTTTTCCTTTCCCTGGGTAATCACAAACTATTAATCCTTGACAGAAATAGATTATTTTAATAATCTGCTATTAAGAGATTTGTTTTTTGAAGTCATATAATGCCCATCAGAAATTCCTCCTAAACTACTTGCCCAAATATATTACAAGTATCCACTGGTCATTTTACGCCTAATTTGCTTCTTTTCACATTTATTTGGATATGTCTGCTCCTCTAAATGAGTTGAAAAAGTGAATGAAAATTACAACTACCAGAACACTGCTCAGTACACTGCACTTGTAGTTCAAAGGGTCTATAAATTTACATTTAGAAATTCCTTGTGCCCTTCACATACACTTAAGCATTCATCATACTTACATCATAAGTACAAGGAGTTCACAACTCTGTGATCTCAATTCTGTATTTCAGATATTGAAATGCATTTTTGTATTATTTGCAACAAAATATTAGTAATAAAGCTAATGAAACCCAGCTGAATATTTATTGTACCTCCAAAGTCCTACTTAGAGGAATAACTGTTCTAAAGCAGGAGCTGCTCAGAACCTTTTAAAAAAGAACAGAAATGTCTGGTTGCACTTGTGGGGCAAGGGCAGAAGGTATACAAAGGAAGGTGCTCATATCCCTCGAACCGATCATGTATATGGAATACCAAGTAATTTCTCAAGAACCTGGCTTTATATTCCTGCTGGTGCACTCATACAGAATGTTGAAAGACGTTTTACTGCCAATGTTAAAATTACTTTCCACAGTAACTTTTCCACAAATACACCTTTTTTATACTGTAGTCAAATATTTTGGTTGCTGTATTTTACTTACCATGCACCAAGCTATTTGTAGGTGAAACCAGAGTATCCCAAAGACAAATATTTCTGTAGAGAAAAATATTGCTTAATTCAGCAACAAATGTTCTAAGGCATTTTGAACACTTGAAAAGTCATCTGTACCTTAAAAAGGCTGTTTCAGGCACAAAAGCACTGTAAACAGACTTTCTATGATTAGAGCAGACACCAAATTACTTCTATAGTGGAGCATACACTGCAAGAATATGCCTCCTACACAATGATTCTACAACTGGCTACTGCCATAAAGGATTCATGTTAACAATCTTTTGTAGCTGAATTCACAGTAATGTTAACAGCTTCTGATATATTTTGATCAATACTTGTGAAAACAAATGAGAAATTAAGAGCCATGCAAATTCCCTATAGCTATAAAAATAAGACAGCTCATGTAAGTAGAACAGAACAGTTCAGCTGGAAGGGGCCTAGAAGGATCATGTAGTCCACCCACCTGACACCTTCAGGGCTGACCAGAAGTTAGAGCATGTTATTAATGGCATTGTCCAAATGCCTAAAACCTGACAAGCTTGGGGCATTGACCACCTCTCAAGGAGCTTGTTAGAGTGTCTGAACCTCTTGGCAACAAAATGTTTCTTGAAGTCCAGTCTCAACCTCCCCTGGCTCAGTTCTGAGCCATTCCCACATATCCCTCACTGAATTCCCAGCAGAGGCACTCAGGACCTCACTCTCTACTTCCCCTCCTCACATGGAACATAAGCAGAGTATCTGCGCTTCCCTATGAAACCTCCTTTAACAGGCACATGAATTTAGCTGCAAACATTGCTTCTCTCCCCCTCCCACCAAGAAAGAAATCAAGAAGTACTCTTAAACTGCATAAGAAGAATCATAAAAAAAACAAAATGAGGGAGAGAAAACATGGCACCCCTTTTATGCATTATCATAACAGATCTTACCTGTTGTCAGAAGAAAATCCTGCTGTGGCTATCAAAGATGATGAACTGATGAAAACAAAGTCATTGGCTGTTTTGTTATGACACTGCCATGTCTGAAATTGAAGTTAGAAATTATTAATTAAAAACGAATCTATTTGGTGCAAGCAGGAAATATTAAACTTCCCTGATAAGGTAAGGTGTTTGAAAAGAAATTTAAAGAACATGGGATATAAAGGTATTGGTAAGCCTTGTGAGACTTCTAAATTTCCAGGGAAATACACTCTGCAGTTCTGCATAACTGTCAATTAATTGACAACTGACAATTATTGACAAGTCTCAATGTACATTAAAGTTATTTCAGATCTCATGTTACATTTTCTACTCTCCACTTAGTAAGTATGATTAGAGTGTAAGAACCTGTTTGTGATACAGATCACAGAACAGCAAGAAGACATTAACTTTATCTTGATTAATATGGGGTATCAGCACAATCCTTGCCCTCTCCTAGCTATTCTAAAGGGGGAAAGAAATAAGAACACAACACAAGTATATGGAAATTAGTTTAGTTTTCAGCTTACCAAATATGGCTTAGGTGAAGTTCCAGTAAGTGGACAGCATTTCCAATTTGTCTGATACAAACTTATATATCCATCAGCATCAACAATTCCAAACTGAAAGAAAATATATACTTATAGTAAATACATATGTATTTATGGCAGAGAAAATATCCACAATTTTGAGAAAATACTTTTGATTTCAAGAATGTGATGCTTCTGCTAATTTACAATTATACTGGGGAAGGGGAGAAGAGGAGTATAGAAGCATTTTGTCAGTTACCTTATTTCCTTGGTAACTGAATCTCATTCGAGTTACCCTTGAATTGCCACCAGATCGAAAACACGTGATTTGCTGTGCATGACCCCATTCAAACATTCTTACACTACCATCTTGAGCACCCGTCAGGTCTGCAACAGAAAATATTTACATGACTTTTCAGAGTTGTAGCTTTTAAAATTTCAAGAAAACTGACACCAACTCAAAATAACAAGTGCCAAAATTAAGCCATAGTATCTGGCTTCATGTAGGACCAGGACATGCCAGTGCAACTTTAAGTCGTGTTATCCACTATTTAATTAAGAACTTTCTTTAGATGGAACAGAAATATGAAGCTGTTTACTTGGAGGTAATAACACATCTTTTTCCTACTATCTTTTCTTCTAGTCACAAATAAAAGAGAAATACAGTACTTTTTCCTGTAAGAAATACCACTGTTTCTAAAGGCTATTCTAACTCCCTCAGTGTTGTTTTTTAAAATAAATAGTTTCAGGAAGTATGGCTTATAAACAACTTTCAAAACATGCAATAGATTGTTGTGCTAGTACAAAACAGCAGCACACTAAGAAACAGGTAAGTAAGAAATACATAAGATTTAGATTGCTTTTCTCTTTTCAAAAAAAGCCAGAACTTACAATATGGCAGTGTTGGATGAGAAGCCATTCTTCTGACATTATTAATAGCTTTCTTGAGCATCTGTTCAACACATAAAAAAAGGGAAAAAATTAAGACAGTATTACTGAACAAAAATGTATCAAACTAATAATTAGTGATTGCAGAGTTGTTTCCTATCAAAATTCCTACTGAAAACAAGTAACAGGTTTAGAGATTCAGAGAGAAGTCAGTGTCTTCCAAGACTAATGCAGATGTTAACACTTTTGCAGCTTTATACATCTAGATAAATATTAAACTTTTGCTTCAGAAAAGTATGGATCCAAATATAAACACTCCTTAGACTGCAGTCTTACCTCTTTTCTTGCCAATTCCTTTCTGATTCCATTAAATTTATTGGAATATTCCTGAATATTGTAAGATAAGCAAGAGAGAGGCAGAAGCATGTAAAGAAAGAGGTAAACAAACTTTAACAGAAGTAAAAAATAGGAAGGAATATATCTATTTTCAAGTCCAGTTAATTTATTGCCATTGATTGAAAAGTGGTTATTTGTGGCCATCCAGAATAAGCAATATACCTAGTAACTGGTATAAAAAGATATAAATTTAAAAAATTATTTGAAAGTGTTTATAACTTCACAAATACAGATCCACTGAATTTTCAGTAGCCTGTTTGTTCCTAAATTCCAAACTTTGCTTTGCACATGTTGCATTACCAAGATTTTAGTTTTTCTTATTTTATTAATTCCTACTAGGAAGAATTCAGTGTGTGAAGAGGACTGGAGACATTAGACAACATTACTTACATACCATCTACTTAAATTATACATCCAACACACAAAAGGAAAAAAACAGTAGGGATTTTTTTTATCAGGGAAATATATCTATGCCTGTGATGTCTCTTCCCTTCTTTTCTTTCCTATAATGTATGTCAGTTAAGTTTTCATTCTTTGATTTCCCGACAGATCTCAAAAGTACCTGACTACTTTGAGGACAGTCTTTCCTCAGAAAATTGTTGTATTTGGGTTGCTCATGCATGTATTATTTACCTCAGCACTTGAGAAGGGCATAATTTTTATTTGTGCCAGGTGTTAACTTCAAATGAGTACACGAGTAATTTTGTTGCCAGAGCACTCATCTTAAACACAGCAGCTTATCACTTACGACACATCAACAGCAAGCTGGCACTGAACTACTTCGAGAGAAACATTTAGGTTAGAAAAGACCTTTAATCACTGAATCCAACTGTGACTTTCAACTGCTATAATTTTGTACACAATTTTAACACTGCTTTGTCATGGGGCAGTAGATAGTGATAAGGTATTTCAAGTATGCTATTCTTCCCTGGCCTCCAATTATATCATGATGTCAACTGGAAGGAGGCATGAGTTACAAATTTTCCTGTGCTTCACATAGCTAAATATGATGAATAGACTTTAAAATAAATATCCTCTAAATTATCAGTTTGCAAAAAAAAAAGAAGGAAAGTACTTGGAAGGGAAATAATTTACTTTCTTGTAAAAATTCCCCTGGGTTCGGATTAGTGAAATTACTGCAATCGTCTTAATTATATTTTGGAAGCACATTTGGATCTTTCAATTACCAAAGCTTTATCATTTGTTGAAGAGAAAGCCTTATGTCCCTCCGTTATTCAAGTTCATTTCAAAACACCTTCCTGAAGATAAAAAATATGATCTTGAAATATGTATTTCCCTTTCTCTTTCTGTAAGTACTTTAAATGTCAAGGAAAAGAGCCAAATGGTTTGGTAAAACCATACATACATTTTAAAATTTAAGACAAGACAACAGAGAATAATATTCTTCTAACATTTACGGATTGATACGTGCTCTTATAATTGCAACACTTTGCTCTCTAAACGTAAAACTTATCTTCTATATATAAATGGAAGAACAATAATTCATGTTCACTCTATTTCTTCACTAAAATGAAGGGCTATGTTGAGTTTTACAGCGACTAACTTTTACTCAGAAGTCTATGGAAGTCACCTTCCTCCACTCCAACAGATAAGCACACATTGTGACCTCCTACTAACCACTGCTGGATTACACTTTGGAAAAATTCCTACTTGCAAAAACGTGCCTTTGAAAGACTACACTAATGTAACTCTGGTGCAGTATCTCCAGTTTGGAAGACAAGTACAATTATCAAATGCAAACACTTCCATTACTAACGTAATGGACATTTGATATTGCTAGCCCTCAGCTTCCCCTTAGAACAGCTGATGGCTAGAACACTGGTAGCTTTGCTGGAGAATTCAGTGCTTTGGACCTAATGTACATTAAGACCAAAAAATAAAAATGCACTTAAAATCCGCCCCACCAGTTGTTAAACTGGCAAATACTGGTGTCAGTCACACAGACTTGTTGTGTACTTGTTACTTGTGTGAACTGTGTAACAGGAAACAGTAAAGGGTCACAGAAAAACCTTACAGCTAAATAAATAAAATCTTAACTGCCTGAGTAGCTGATGTCCAATAGTGTCCCTTGTTGATGAAAGTGAAGCAAAGACAAGACTGAAAAGCCAGTAATGGTAGAGAACAGTGGGCTACAACTTCTAAATGGGCCGCACATTATGGAAAAGCGAAGATGACAGCAAGAACCAGCAGTATCTGAAGGAACAAAGTAGCAAATAGTAGCAAAAGAAAGGTCTTAGTGAAGCTGCTTTTCTTCCAGGTTCGAGTTCTTCCACAGCAACACTATTTCCTCCCAAGAATCTCTATTTCTTCCTTCATTTACTTTGTCCTTCATTAGGTACCTCTGTCTTCCCTCCCTAGTGGGCAGGTGTCATTCTGTGCTGTGGTTGGTTCTCTGCCACAGTCAAAGAGTACGCTGGACAAAATTTAGGTCCAAAGTTCAACAACAAATGCACTCAACAGAAGCGTGGCCAAATACATTTAGGAAGAAAGTTTTACTACATGCAAAATAGAAGGTCAGGTAAGTACTGTTTACATTAACAGATGTTTAATAATTACTTAATGTTGAGAAGTAACACAAACACAAAAATCCTATATGTACATACATACATATTTAAAAAATGAAAGTGGAAGGAGAAAGTGGGAAAGGCATTCAAAGAACACTTGCAGAAAAGACCTGTTTGTGACAGCAGAGCTGCAACACTGGCACCTAGATCCACTAGTTCCTAAACTTAAGGCGCAGGTGTAGATACTGGCATAATACCCATTTCCATATGTAGAAAACCTTATTCTTAAAATGTTTTTTCCTTATTTACTCCTCCTATCCATCAGCTACTTTCAAAAGTCAGCTACAATATTAATTAACATACTGTTAATTTCATTCTGCCATCAGTTATAGACTTGCCTTAAACTGTTAAATGACACAAAGTGCAGCCAAGTCCCAAGACCTAATGCATTTGGTTATTCAGGAAAATTCCACTTTCTGCATTTCATGTGCAGAAAGACTGAGAGAGAGATCCTGGTGTCTTGTATGACCATTTCAGCTCACCTAAATGTCTCCAAATAAGCATCTCCAAGCCAGCTAATCAACGGATCTGCATCTGTGCTCCACAGGAACTAAGAATGTCAATGGCTAGACTACAATTATCATTTGATCTGAATTAAATCTAACCTAATAGCTTTTTGCTCAGGGCCAAGCTTCTTTCCAGATACAAGATCTCTTTCTAAAACTCAGAATGAATTTGAAGATTATGCTTAAAATAAAAGCCACCACAATATTTCATATAAGTATTTCTACCTGATCCTTACCAATTTATATTCTGAAACCTCCTGAATATATGCCTTTTAGATAGACCATTTGGCTTGAAGTCATTAAAGAAGAATTTATAGTGCAACTTCTTACCCAAATCCTGATTCTTTGTTTTTAAATGAAGCATTAAGTAAAGAAAACATACATGACCTGACTGAAAGGTTTGCTTGTTTAGTTGGTCTGTTAAATTCTGTGCAGTATTTCAACCTACTAAGTGAATTGTTATCAATAAATCCAGCTGCCTTGATTACACAGAAAGGCTATATTTAGTTATATGTTAAATGTAAAATATATCAAGCAAGACTGAACAGACAGAAGGAGGGAAGTAGATAGAATACATGAAGATCATCTTTGACAAGTGACTTACCACAGATGCACCCCTGCCAGTCTGTGTACTACCAAGCCAAGGCATATTGATAGGCGTGCCAGGATTACTGTGAGTGTAAGGAGTGGTTCCCTGAACATTTACCAGATCATCACGAGCATGTATTACTAGGAAATCATCAGCCCTATAAATGAAAGAAATATTTTAGGTTAAAATTCCAAACAGCTGCATTCCATACCATTTTTGGTTACTCTGATTTATACACAGTCAAGTATGATATTGAAAACAAAGAACATATACCCTTTATTTTCTATTTCCATATCATCATCAACCCAGGTATAGATTTGGGTAGCTAAAATTGCAGAAACATCCAGTTCTTGAATATCATGACTTGATGCAATTGCAATGCAGTTCCGATTTGCCTGAAAAAAAACCAACAAACATACAAAAAGGCATATGCAAAAGGAAACCTCAAAAATGGGCTTATTTTATTTTCTTCTGGCAATGGCACTGTTGCTCACAAAAATATACACTCAATTTACAACCCCCAAACATTTACATCTACAAATCTACGTACATTTATACTTGACATTGCCCTTTTAAAACTTATTTGCATCTGGGATAGTATCTCACACTATCTGCATCTTATACCACTCAAGCAGCTCAAGTATCTCCTTGCTTTTCTCAGAGAATAAGCAACAGGTAACTACACTACAAGGCTTGTAACCAGGCCCCCCTCCTCCAGTTCTGATGGGTTACATGGCTGTACAGAGAAGAAAAGATTACTTCCTGTTTGACAGAAAAGGACAATCCTACACACAAGCCTAAAAAAAAAGTAGAAGCCACCTCTCCCTTCCATCAATCCACTGCAAAACAGAAAAAAAATGATTTGTAGCAGAACTCTTTATGAAAACGTGATTTTGAAGTGCTTTAGAGAACGGACTGCTAAAAGTTGTAGCTGCTAAAAGCAGCAGGATGGCTTGCAAAGCTTATCTCACCCAGTCACAATGGGACTGTCTATCAGGTGGAAGCACACAACAATTTGGTTATTTTATCACTTTTATACTCACCTTATTGACTGCAAAAGCAGTAATGATATCAGACTCTTTATGGATTATTCTTGCCTTGCCACCCGGGTATCCCAAATCTGTTTCTATCTGTATTCAAAAAGCAAAGCAGAGTTAAACACAAACTTCTGTGCAACACCACTTTTTACTGGAAGTACAGAGACCACACAATGTTTCACGTGAAATTTGTTTCTTTCCCCCCCTTAATTTTCATTCTAAGAAAACTCAACAAACATAGCCTGTAACTACCACGGTAAACCCATTTTGTGCAATAATATTGCCATGTTAAGATTACCAGAGCAACAGAGAAAGTGTAATTTGTCAGAGAAGTCACAGTATTGTGTTCATTCTCAAGTTTTTCAGGGATGCTGAAAACCAGCAAGGCTACATGCAACACACAGTTGATTGAATTTTTGAATCTTGACGTTCTGCTCTCAAAAAAGTTTGCTAAATCTTCAAGTGCTCTTAGCAAACACCTTTTGCCACTGAAACTGATGAAATACTCCAAAAGAAGGTGCAAGCAAGCTACTGAATGGGAAAATGAATTTCAACTTTGTCAGTGCATCTATTCACAATTATTACAATTAAACAAATACGGAATCCTGTACATTCCAGAACCAGAAGCCTTTTGCTATCACATATTCTTTTTTTTCTTCCTTAATGTGGTCTAATGCTGGATTTGAATATTGTCTACCATTTTATATTTTAGAAATGCATCCCGGTACATGCTAGCACACTACAAAACTTTAAACTTTACCAGCACTGTAGCAGTCTTTTTCAAAATTACAGAGCTCAGAATTCCAAGTATTAAATTGATAGGTTACAGACCCAGACTGCTGCAGTTACAAAATAATTTTACACTAAAAACAACAGCTGTCAAACTGTCAACAAAACTGTCAAACTACTGGTGACCTGAGAATTCACACCTGAATTACAAATTTCACATCTAATTTTTTTTTTAAAAAAACAATTATTTCAGAATTATTTCCAGCCTCTCATCTTCAAATTCTTAAATTTACTTGAAAAACAGTAAGATTTTTCTGTCAAAAAAACCTGCAAATACTCTCCTTCAAAGTCTGAAAAAAATAGCTGTTACAGACCAAGAAGTAAAATACCTTTTTTAATGTAAAAAAAACAATTGATACTTCATTGACTTCATGTATAAAGCACTGCACAAAACTGCAGTGGCAAACAGATACTAAACCATGAATTGTGTGTTGTGATGAACAAACCTGCAGGAAATTAAAATTATTTTTTTCCCAGTCAGTTCCAATTACCTACTTGCTAACACTGCTTTATCACATAATTAATATTAACAAGGTAGCCCAAGGACACCACTTCTGTCTGCACACTAGTTTTGTAAAAGAAAGCTTAAAATTCATTTGAATTTCTAGGCATAGTACTATACCTTTTTAGTATGTCATATCAATCTTTTAAGACAGTTGCTAAAATACTGTTATATGGGTTGATTTGTCACCATCTTTAAGGCTCAGTGAACATTTTCAGTAGCAAAGTTGTATCACGCTAACAAACTGCTCTAACTGCAGTTAACCACCTTCATTTATAAGCAACTACTATGGGCATCTCATACTGATCAAAGATTCTGCATACACTGTGTCTACTACTGAATTTTTGTCACTTGGGTAAATCTCAGCTTCAGCTCTTCACTTGGCCAAGCTACAGAATTGATAATACATACTGTTTGTACCTGGTTGCTTAATCCAGCTAAGTAAATTAAGTTTCAGATAAAATCTATAACAAGACAAGTTTAATTCAAATCCTTGTATTTTTAAAATTTTTAAGTTTGTTTGCTATGTGAGCAAAGACTTTTTTTTAAAGTGAGATCAGCACCATTTAGAAAAAAAACAACAAATTCATAATGATTTACCGTCTAATAAATTTGAGGATTACTACTGTGTACCTTATTGACAATGTGCTCCTCCACCACAGAATTTTTCATGGTTTCATTGTGCTCCTCTAACGACTTCACCAAGGAAAGAACAACCACAGAACAAAGAATAAAGATAAGACATAACATAAAAGGTATCAAGAAAATCCTCAATTTTTGCTCAGGGTAAATTTTGCTTACCCCAACACAGGACAACGGAAACACAAGAGCATGTTTGCACACACATGCACATATTTTACATAGTAAGAATAATTAACAAATTCTAAACTCTGCTCCCAGTGCAGAATACACTGATTTCCCTATTCTGTACTGTAACAGCACCTTGCCCCTCCTAAAAGTCAAATTTCTTGAAAAATAAGCAATCTACACTGGCATTTTATCAGCAAGACAGAAAATAAAGCCAACACACCTACACTGTGTAAGGCTGCAAATGAGCCTACCTTAAAACATATAAAGAAGATCCAAAATTTTCCAAAATACCTGTCCATACAGCACAGCAACACAGCTATGTTAACATATGATATGATCAGAACTGGTGTACCTTTAAAGGCAAAAAGGAACAATTTTCCTTTTAACTGCACTCCATAGGGAACACAATTAGCCAATATTATTCAAACAAGCTAATACTCTACTTGTGACACGACAAAGTGCAACCTGCAGAACTCTCTGCTGCCATGGCTTTACTAGTCATGAATATTCTTTCTCTTGTGTATTTACTTTGTTCACATCTGCTTCTTTCGCCTCCATTTCTGCTACTCCACAGTTATTCTGTAATACCAGCAATTCTTTCAAAATTAGGAGTAGGGGTAAGTAGGAAAAGAAAAAGGACCAACTAAAGAGAGAGAAAAAAATCCAAAAGCTCATTACAGAACTACAACTTAAAAATATTTATCTGCATCTGGAATTGGAATCCAGCTAGACACTGGGACAAATAATCAGGGACAGAAACAGTAACTGCCATATGACCATATTTCTTATTAAAATTGAAACATAACACGACAGGAAGCAGTGGATAAAAGCCAGGATAACTATGGTAGGGACAAACTAAAACTTCCACAACTTTGGCTCATTAGGTTTCAGTTTTAAACTTTGAAATGTTCAATTTCATCATTCTTTTGAGGCACCTTTTATACTGATCATAAAGAGACTGACTGTAGCAACATGGTGCTAGCTGTCATTTTACAGTCAAAGTCTGATGATTTTTGTATTCTAAGAAACAATGGACAAGTATTTTTGTATGAAATACTGTAGATTTGGAGTCATAGCCAAGTACATTAACCATTCATGCAGCCAGCATAACTTAAGTAAAGGTTCACAGATCGATCTGCAATGTTTTCTGCATTTTATATACCATACCAACCTCATTTAGGCATCGCTTCTTTGTAAAAATATTTCTGATAAAAGTCTCCTGGACTTCCTCCTGTTTGACCAAGTATTGCCAGAGCCTCTTCACAGACAGTGCAACATTACTGCCAGATCTACAGAAAAAAGTTAAATAAATACTTACACCATGCTTGTCCTTATACAAAAGTGCTGTGTTTTATATTCTAATCAAACTATAGTTAGAAGAATTGCTGAAGCAAAACTAGAGAGCTACAGACAGTATACAAGACCTATCTGAAAGCACCTTACTAACCTCTTCCTGAAAAACCTACATATGATAGGGGGTGCAAAAGGAAGAAGGAAAAAGAATATGTAGCACCTTCTCCTTCTATCTTGGAACAAGTGAGAAAAATCTCTTTAAGAGATTACAAAACAGTAAAAGCAGCATACAGATTATTTATTAGTCCAACTCATTCTTTACAACATGAATAATTTCTGTTTAGTCCTAATGAGTGATCCTTTCACATGGACAATGAATGACTAACACTTCCTGCTAGGAAGACATCATCAACTGTGTAACTTCCCTGAAACATCCATGATTTTTCAGTAACAAATTGGAAGGATTGTAGAATTAGATCACAACTCAAATGTTTATGCTTATCCCTAGAAACTGTACACTCAAGCAAAAATTATAAATACCAATATAGCTGCTTATAACAAGCCAAAATCCATCAAACTCTGAATTGCTTTAAATTGCAATTTAAAAATAATGTCAGACAGCAGATACATATTAAGCTGATCCCTTTTAATCAATTCAAGTTACTGAAAGTAAGTGTGACCACGATTTTATAATAAAAAGACAGAATTTCTGTTGATTTTGAAATCCACAAGTGACAGTAAGATTAAAAAGGAAGAAATCTATTTAAAAATGACACTCGAGACTAAGCACACTTTTCTGGCTGAACATGCAATTATGTTAAGTCACAACTATGCAAATACTATAAATAATAAGTATTTCTTCTCTGATTTTAGGTAACAATACTGATAAGAATGTGAGGTCATTTTATTACCTCTAAAGGTAGGGCAATTATTTAATTCACTGTCACTAATCCATAATTATCTCTCAAGGCAAATTTTTTATTCCTTTTTTTATTGTCAAGCATACTTCTTCCAGTGACACTCAAAATCCATATGTTAGCTTCAGTAAAAGACTCACCTGAAAGGAGTGTTTGTAGGCTCAAGTAAAGTTTTGTGGCGAAGCAATGCAGGACCAGCAGCAAGGGCATCTTCAGAAGCACGAACTGAAATATAATGTTGAGGTGGACCCCCATACAGCTCAAGGCGTCGGAGAAGAACTTGTTCCCAGCGCTGTAAAGTTTTCAAAACTGCATGGCATATCGGGGAGCTAACTGGAAGCTCTAGAAAGACAAGTAAAAAATAATGAAAACCCTCCCCTTTTCATTATAACCTTGATAAAGATAATTCCATCAGGTGAAGGCTGAAGCTTATTTTCAATATCTCCACAAGTAAGCTTTATTCAAACCTCAACTTGATATTTGCAAGTATAAAAAGATGAATTGCTTTGTGTTATCATTGCTAAAAAAGGAACAGACTTCTCCAATGCTGACAGAAACTGTATCATGGAATAAATCATCATGAAACAGATCCTCCTGGAAGCTGTCAAGGCATATGGGTGACAGGCAGGTAATAAGAGAAAGATGACACACCTTCATAAAGGGCAAATTGTGCCTAACTAATCTGGTGGAACTTTATTGTGGACTGACTGCACTGGAGGGCAAGGGAAGAGCAACTGATGTCCTCTACTTTTAACTTCTGTAAGGCCCGACAACATCTTTCCCTGGAGGGAAAAGGATGGCCTATTTGCCAGCTAAGGAACTGAGTGACCTCAACCAAAGAGTTAAATTCAATGGCTTGATGTCCAAATGGAGATCAGTAACATGTAGCATCCCTCAGGGATGCATGTTGGGATTGGCAGTGCTCCACACCTCTGATAATGACACAGACAGTGGCAGCGAGGGCATGCACAGGCAGCTGGCAGACAACACTAAGGTGAGAGGGGCAGTTGATTTGCTGGAGGGAAGGGATGCCACCAACAGGGACCTTGGCAAGCCCAAGGAGTGGGTCCATGTGACCCTCATGAGCTTCAGCAAGGATGAGTACACCTGCATCAGGGCAACCACCAGTACCAAAACTGAGTGATGGACAGACTGAGATCAGCCCTGTGGAGAAGGACTTAGGGATACCAGTGGATGAAAAATTGGCCGTGACCTAGCTCACAGCCCAGAAAGCCCACTGTATACTGGGCTGCATCAAAAGAAGGGTGGCCAGTAGGGTGAAGGAAGGAATTTGGCCCCTCTAATTTGTTCTTGTGAGACTCCATCTGGGGAAGCATATTGGGCCCCCACTACAGGAATGACAGGGACCTGTGGAGTGGATCCAAAGAAGGGCCACAAAAAACAGGTCAGAGAGCTGAAACACCTNCCTCCTGGAAGCTGTCAAGGCATATGGGTGACAGGCAGGTAATAAGAGAAAGATGACACACCTTCATAAAGGGCAAATTGTGCCTAACTAATCTGGTGGAACTTTATTGTGGACTGACTGCACTGGAGGGCAAGGGAAGAGCAACTGATGTCCTCTACTTTTAACTTCTGTAAGGCCCGACAACATCTTTCCCTGGAGGGAAAAGGATGGCCTATTTGCCAGCTAAGGAACTGAGTGACCTCAACCAAAGAGTTAAATTCAATGGCTTGATGTCCAAATGGAGATCAGTAACATGTAGCATCCCTCAGGGATGCATGTTGGGATTGGCAGTGCTCCACACCTCTGATAATGACACAGACAGTGGCAGCGAGGGCATGCACAGGCAGCTGGCAGACAACACTAAGGTGAGAGGGGCAGTTGATTTGCTGGAGGGAAGGGATGCCACCAACAGGGACCTTGGCAAGCCCAAGGAGTGGGTCCATGTGACCCTCATGAGCTTCAGCAAGGATGAGTACACCTGCATCAGGGCAACCACCAGTACCAAAACTGAGTGATGGACAGACTGAGATCAGCCCTGTGGAGAAGGACTTAGGGATACCAGTGGATGAAAAATTGGCCGTGACCTAGCTCACAGCCCAGAAAGCCCACTGTATACTGGGCTGCATCAAAAGAAGGGTGGCCAGTAGGGTGAAGGAAGGAATTTGGCCCCTCTAATTTGTTCTTGTGAGACTCCATCTGGGGAAGCATATTGGGCCCCCACTACAGGAATGACAGGGACCTGTGGAGTGGATCCAAAGAAGGGCCACAAAAAACAGGTCAGAGAGCTGAAACACCTCTCCTACGAAGACAGGCTGAGAGTGTTGAGGCTGTTCAGCCTGGACTGGAGAAGGCTCCAGGGGCATAATACAGCAGCCTTTCAGTATTTAAATGGGACAAGAAAGACACAAACAGACTTTTTACCAAGGACTGTAGTGATAGGGCAAGGAGTAAGGGTTTCACACCAAGCAAGTAATTTAGATTAGATAAAAGAAAGATATTTTTTATAATGAGGGTGGTGAGACACTGGAATTGGTTGCCAGAGAAGTTGTGGATGCCCATACATGGAAGGTCATGTCAGATGAAGCTTTAGCAACACCAGCTAATGAAAGATGTCCCTGCCCACGATGTGGTAGGCAGGGTTGGACCTAGACGATCTTTAAAGGTCCCTTCCAAAACCAAACCATTCCATGACTATGATTCTATGAAACAAGGAATAGGAATGATGTTACTTTCATTACAAAAAAATTATACTGTTTCCACCAGGAAATAAATACTGCAAACATTCTTACAGGACTAAGATGCAAAAAACATAAGTATGCAGAGACTTCTGCTAACTACTGAGCCTTCTTTCTTACCCCTTCATCTTATCCACCCACCACGTTATTTTATAAACATACCAGTATCATTAACAGTATCAGAACATTTATTCCCACATCACTGAAAAACTAAGAACTTTTGAATTAAAAATAAAGCTACAATTTATGTATAGTTTCAACACATTACTGATTTTACTTGTGCTAATTAGGTATGAAGAGACAACTCTGCTGCTTATTACCTGAAAGATCATGTCCAGCCAAAGGGTAGAAAATCTTCAAATTGTGAAGTACCAGCTGAACCATTGCCAATCTCATCAGTGACCAACTAACAAGAAAGCACTAGTAAGTCATTTACTAATATGAAAATAATTTTTTCTCACTTATTCAATATTAGGATTTAAATTTAGAGCTTCAAATCCTCATTATAAACTACTG
This sequence comes from Pardalotus punctatus, assembly GCA_013400915.1. Taxonomy (NCBI): domain Eukaryota; kingdom Metazoa; phylum Chordata; class Aves; order Passeriformes; family Pardalotidae; genus Pardalotus; species Pardalotus punctatus. Next base: position 52,219 of record VZTX01031130.1, on the reverse strand, counting down.
AAAACTACAAACCATACTTTAGAACATTATGGTACTTCAAATTCAAAAGTCACTATATCACATACTAATAAAATTAGTCAAATAATTATTGTGAAAAATTAACTACTAAGTCTAGATAATGCACTGCTATGAAATATCAAGTAACTGGTATATTATCTCAAAAATAAAAGAAACAGAAATGCAATTCTACACATTGCAGAATATCTTGCATTCTAAAGAGTTATTTACCTGTAAGAATTTGAATTAGAATGCTCTTGATTATGAGAATTTGATGCAAACATATCCCCGTCAATGTCTTCATCTTCATCACTTTCCTGACTCTCTTCTGAATCATATTCCACTCCAGTTTGTGATGGAAGAAGTGGCTAAAAATTTAAAAAATACTCCATGAGTATCTTCTATCCAACGCCTCATTTTAAATTACCTTTTAAAAATTGAATCATTATAATGCTTAATGCTATTTATAAAAAGCAGACATATCTTACTCAATTTAGTAACATTTGGAGTATGTACCTCATAAAAAGCGTAATTGTCCAGCTTTACTATTTTTTACACTACGGAAAATTCTAATGCTGAAAATGAAAACACTAACAGTTTTCCAATTCTTATTTTATTTTCATGCCAGATATATCAAACCAGATGTGGGACACACAGGCTTGTCACAGAGAAGCTGAAACCACCAGGGTGTATTCTCTTCAGTTCCGCCAAGAGCTCAGAGAAATCCTGTCCTCTCCCTGCTGAGTTTAATATTTATCATCAGACCACTATCAGTACCTAGAATAATGACTAAGAAAAACTACCAATCTAGAAGTGATAGAAGACAATTGTAAAAATAGCAAAAAATTACCTTTGCAATGAAATAATCCCAAATGCTAAGCTCAGGAGGGATAAACCTTTCTTTGTAAGATGGAGATTGCTGGTCTACCAATGGCAATGCAGGCAACTGAGAACTCTCTTTTGAAGATGCTTTTGATGAAAGCCTATAATGTTTTTGCTGTTTGTCTCCATCATCTGTGGGAGAAGAAAATACAGTATGTTGCTTTAACTGTCTACTCTACCTCCCTATTACTTTGGATTCCTAATAAAAAGTAAAAGTTTTCATCATTACAAGTTTTCAGAATTTTACCTTAACGTTTCTGTAACAAGTAAACATAGAGAATGCTAATCCTCAAGTACATAAAATACGTAACTAGAACTCCAGAATGTGAAAACTCCCTGTACAAGCAATATACCCATAACTGCATTAGAAACTCTCTTCTTACAAAGGTGAAAAATATACTCAAGCAACAATCTTGCAAAACTAAACTACTTTAACAAGAACTACTGAATACTGACTATGCTTGCTTTTAATACTAGCCAGGAGTCTTGTTTTTTAGAATATATATTACAAATATAAGCCTGCCATTCCTACTCCATGTCTCCTTCTAGTGGAGATCTGTACTTTTTCTAAATGGTACAATGCATTTCTCCAGCAAATATAAAAAAATCACATTTGAACTAACACAACTGAATATATACCTCATTAAATAGGAAAGGACTAATTATTTGTAGTAACACCCTAAAACCTAGGAGTAGAGGTCCCCAGTTTCCCCAATATTTGACCTTTTGACTTTTTTTCAGACCAATATTGACTTTTTTCAGACTAAGAAGTATCAATAGAAGATTTGACTTACATTTCTGATTATTACAATACTCAAGGAAATAGCTTATTCAAGCTTTCAGAAATATCTTAACACAGTAGTATCACCAGATATCCTGAACTAAGTCTGGATGTTGTAAGGTAAATCATATTCCAATACAGCCTTTCTATTAGTAGACGAGGAATGATACCAACTGTCAGTGTCCCTGAGCAGTAAGTTAGTGTTCTGACTCTTCAGAACACATATGAAGTGAAAGGGACAAAGGAGAAAAGAAATTGTATTTGGAGACCTGATTCAACATGTTTGCTGTCTTTCATATCAGACAAGATGGACTTGAATCAATTTTCTACTTGATTGTAAAAGGTGGGGGTTCAGCTTTGTTTGGGCTTTTTTTGTTTGTTTGTTTTTTGGTTTTTTTTTGTTTGGTTTTCTGTTTGTTTTTGTTGTTGTTTTTTGTTGTTTGGTTGGGGGTTTTTAGATTTTTTTATTTTCAAATAGATAAATATAAACTGAGAGATCAGCTTTTTTCAGTGAAACAAAAGAGTGAGTTCAAGACTAAGGTAAAACAAAAAAGCCACAATATGAAGACAAAAAGGAAATTGATTTTCTGAACTTCCTTTTTGAGTCCACAAAAATTCCAACATGTATTTAACTGAGTCAGTTTTCTTAAGCAGAGTGGAGTATGGGTTGCCTTACGATCCAACAGCAGTAACAAGTAGGAGCCAAGAGAACAATTCTGTAGGCTTAAAGAGCTCCCCTGAGGAACAGATATCCCTATCAGTGAGTTCAGCATCAGTACACTGGACCTGAGCAGCTGCAAGGCTGAACTAATATGAACAACAGAAATGCAAATGGGCTCTTCATTGTTTTACCTTTCCTATTCCCTTCTGCTACCAAGGGCACACAAAACTATCTCCCATTCAAGCTTCCAAAATTACTTTCTCCTGTTAATAATGCTGGGATGGCAAAAAAAGAAGAAGAGCCAGCACACCTATGCATTCCTGGAGTGAACTACCACAAAGAACTATTTCCTATAACCTTTTATTTTAAATGTTTTATTCACAGAAGAGCTTCTGAGTCTTAACAGATGCCTGAAAGACTGTGTCCTTCAAAACTCTTATGGGTATTTCAATCACTTGAAAACAGAAGGTCTAATACTCTGAACCAAAGAATGTCAGTGGTAATTTAAGAGCAGTTATTTCTACATGTAAGACTTATTTACTCATAACACAAACTGAGCAAACTGTAAGATTTGCAACTCTGAGCTATGTAAGATTTAAATACATGTTTTTTTAAAAAAACTTCTGGTTTTTTATACCTCACAATTTTATTTTTTTTTGTTTGTTTTTTCTTTTCCAATAGGCAAATTCTCAGCACTCACATTAATTGATGGAATTGTTTCACTATTTCTGGTCATTTATGGACCAGGACTAAACATGTTATTCCAAGATTCAGGAGGATTTTTGACCACGTAAAAAGACGAACATTATCATCACAAGCAGATGAATTACTGTGCTTCTTTTGGTTGGGGTAGAGTTAGCTTCCTTCAAAACTAGCTATTGTAGGTCTGTATTTTGAATTTGTGCTGAACACAGGATTGATAACACAGAGATGTTTTTGTTGCTGCTGAGCAGGGCTTACACAGAGCCAAGGACTTTTCTGCTTTTGTGCTTCCATGCTGGTGAGGGGGCTGGCTGTGCATGGGAGGCTGGGAGGAAACACAGCTGGGACAGGCGACCCCAACTGACCAAAGGGACATCCCAGACCATGTGACATCATGCTCAGTACATAAAGTGGGGGGAAGAAGGACGAAGGGGGAGGACATTTGGAGTGATGGTGTTTCTCTTCCCAAGTCACTGCTGGGTGTGATGGGGCCCTGCTCTCCTGGAGATGCTGAACACCTGCCTGCCCATGGGAAGCACTCAATTAATTCCTTGTTTTGCTTTGCTTGCAAGTACAGCTTTTCCTTTTGCTATTAAACTGTCTTTATCTCAACATATGGGTTTTCTCGATCTTTTACCCTCTCCCATTTTCTACCTGGTCCCGCTGCTGGAGGAATGAGTGAGCAGGCACCTGAGGCTTGGCTGCTGGCTGAATTTGAACCACGACAGCTACAAAATAATTTATATGTGGAATCTAATAAAAGATGAAGACATCTCATCTTTCATCTTGAAACAGGGATATCATAACACTAAGTGTTGTAGTATATAATGCATCACGATTTTTTTTTCCTGTTAGGGATAATACTTGAAATCCACTTACCTGTACTAAAAGTCAAAAACACAGTAACCGCAGTACAATGCATTTTCATTTCATTATTTAAAGCTTATCAGTTAAGAAAGAGCATGCACATGCACCACTATGAATTCTTAGCTAATTTTTAGCAACTGCTTAAATAAAAGAGTTCATTAGCCATGAAACAAGGAGCAAGTGTTGCATGATATAGAAATGAGCAATAATACACCTGCAGGTTGTTTTTTGAAACAGAATTCAAAAAGCAAGTGTTTTACTACAGAAAAGTACTTTATTCCTTTCTGTTGGATCACTGTTTGTATTTTTAAGAATACTGCAGGCTAGCCATTGGAAAAAAAAAAAAATCAGTATTGCAGCAAATGAAAGTACAAGCATCTAAGTGGTCTGAAATACACACTGTTAAAGCAAATTTCTTTTCATACATTCTGAAATAGTTAAATATCTTAAAAAATTCATTAAAATTCTCACTCTGTCATTTGGGATTTCAAATTACCAATTACATGCCCTTTCAAATTTGGCATATGTTTCTAGTTAAAACTCTTTTACATGTTTTTTGTAATTTTTATTTGAAGCATTTATCTTTACTCCCATTTTACTTATAAGATAAATGTAAATCTATGTTATTTCCCAAGAATATCTGGCTGTTTCACAGAAGGAAAACCCTTTAATTTCTGCCAGGTTCTAACACATACAATGATAATCAAAAGATCTGTTACCTCCCTTCCACCTTTCCAGTAAGAGCTAAAAGGCAGATCACTTTCAACTTCCCTTCGTTTGCTCTTACAGCATGGAAAACTGAATATATGAAATGAAACTATGGATTTCTAACTGTTAAAGCAAAGGTCAAATTCTCAAGAACCTTCTGGATGATAGAGAACTTACCACCTCTATACAGACTTAAATTATAAAACAGTTTTCTAAGGTAGTTTTCAAGAGAAATATGGTAAACATGATTCTGAAGAAATCTACTCTAATCAACAAGATTCTTTTTCAGATGATAATTGCCTCTTGGAAAACCCAACATCATGTGCTAGTCCTGTTTGCCAAAATCATTTGCTGCAACTGCAAAAACAAGAAACATGGCTGAAAAGGATAGTGCTCCAAAAAGCATTCAAACTGCTATGCTTTGTCTGATCTTTACATGACAGAGGCAATAAAACAAGTTTTCCATAAAAACTAATTCATTATAGAGGTCAGGAATTTATAAGACTACCAGATACTGGATTTTGGTTCCTGTTTCTACAGTTTGACTCTAAGAGAAACATCATATTTATTTAAGCGGAATTTTATATTCTAAGCTACTACATGCTCAAGTCAACTAAAACAAAGAACAGAAAGGGAAATAATGTAACTTTATTGGCCAACACTGTACATATTGTTATGATGGCTTAAAATAAGTTTCAAACTTGGAGATCAACATCCACATTCAGATATGTACTAAAGGATTGGAGGGGAGGCAAGGAGAACACAGGCAGTAACTGTAATACAGTCTTACTGTATTAAATTATTAGTGTTATGAATTTGTAGCTTTTAAGCTCCATTTGAGAGAGAAACTTTTATAAAAATCTGAAAGTAAACATAAGAAAAAAGAGTGTAGTTATGTGTAAGAGAATGGTATGTTATAGAAAAAATCTAAATAATATTATGGAAGAACATGGCAAAGTTGACTGGAACAAACATTTCAGCCATTTCTCAGTATCTGTTTCTGGGTGTCAGAAACAGTAAAGGCACAAAAATACAGCTGATTTTAATCTAATCTTCTGCTTCATTGGAAATCTATTTTTTTCTTTCTTCCCCAACCATTTTTTAATGTGACAGAGACAGAATTTCGGAGAAATATCTTTCCCCCAAACTTGCTTTACATAAACACATGTTAAGAACAAATAATAACCCACTGAATCCTAGAACTACAGAGGTTGGAAGACACCCGGTTCAACCCCACACTCAGAACACATCTGACTTAATTGATGAGGCCATCAATTCAGTTCATTCAAGTTTTTTAGTAACTCCAAAGATAGAAACTCCACAACTCCTCTAGGCACCTTTCTCAGTGATTATCCCTGAAAATTAGTACTTAAGCACGTCCCTTCTTCCCTTAAATTTTTAGTGTGAGCTTCGTGATTTTTATTTATTAAACCTGTGATCAGCCAGCATTCCTTTTTAAGAAAAATATGCAGTAGATAGGCTATATTTAGCATACATTTCAGAATACACTTCTTTGTAAAAATACTTGTAATTTGAAACCAATAGTAGCAGCAGCATAAACACACCTTAGAATACAGTTACCAACACCTAGTTAGCAGAATTGCCAATGAACGGTTTCTGACAATTCTGTAACAGCAAACATATCTACCTTACCTAACTGATAGAGAAATATTTATTCAACCCAACAGAGAAAGCTAATCAGATCTAGAATTGCTTTTGATTAACGACCTCTACTCTCAAAACACTTTTACAGTTTCCCTTAAATGCAGGGTAAGACATCTTTAATGTAACATACATCTAATATCAGTAATAAAAAAATTCTAAAAATATATAAAGTTACGTTTTATGTCTCTACATATACATTCAGATGTTATTTAGAAAGTCATCACAGTTTAAGTAATTTTATCTTTACAAAATCTTCCTTTAAAAAACTTAGATAACTGTAACAATTTTCCTCTTGGTTTTATAGAAGCCCAACTAAATTAAAAAGTACGTAACTGTACCAAAAATAAAAGCATTACAGGAATTCATTCTGGACCTGAGAATAACTTATCATTACCTGAATTTTAAACTTCAAGGCTCTTTGCTTTCTAAAGGATTCTTAGAATCTCAAATTTGAATATCAGCAAGACATCTTTAATTTGTAATGTCTGGAATGAACACTTAGAAATCCACATGCATAATAATGCTTATATTCAAAAAGCAAAACAAGCAGCTCTCCAACAAAGATGTGAAACACTTCTGATCTTTTCAAACCATGGTCAAAGCAATTTTATGTTTAATATTGATTTCAAATGAAGATAGCAAGAATACAACAGCACTGATAATTTTATTTTTTAAAAAGTCCCAATTCATGTGCTTCTTTAATTACAAAATTTTACTTTAAATTTTAATGTCATGGCTTGCAAACAGAAGTTTTTCTGTCTTTCTGCATATGCAAAAAAAACAAAACCACACATAGCAAACTGCATGTAGAGGCCTAGTACTAAATCTAGTATCTTGCCTGAAGATTTGGTAGGACTATGAGTACTGAAGGAAGTAAGGGATTTGGAAAACCCCACGCATTCCATGGAGAACACTACTACCTGATGTGGGCTAGGCATTGGGAAGTGCCTACCTGTCAAAGAGAGAAAACATACTGTATTTGTAAAATGGGAATATATTCCAGTTATGAGAGAACTGGAAAGCTTTAAAATAAACATAAAAAATTAGGCTGTAATAGTATTGGAAACTCTCTAAGATCAACTTCCTCACATGACAGCAGCTGTGCTACTTGGGAACCTTATTTCAGTAGCATTCACTTCTACTTTGATATTCTCTTCTACACAGTATCCAACCAATAATTTCAGATCCTTGTTTTTCTATGTAAATTCACTACCATACTGAATTCTTATTGAACACAAACTATTTAAAGTAACTAAGCTTACAGCAGTCACATAATTTTCTTAAAAAACCCAGAAGACAAATATATGTAAAACAAGAGAACTGACCAGTTTTTGTCTTTAATTGCTGTTGTCCTCTGCTGGGCGCATGAGCTCCTCCCCCAAAGACAGCAGACCACATTTTGTTGTTAAGTGGATGAGCCATAATTCTATACAACTCATTGCTAGAATGTGTTGCAAGGCCATGGATGAACAGACTGAGATAGACTGCAGTTAGAATTTCACAAAGGAGAACTGTGAGACCTGGCTGGGCTTCCTCACCAGCAGAATTCAAAAGACGTATTAGAGCCGTCATTCCTGTTTATATAAAATAAATATATTCTTTAAGAAAGCATATATGTGTGTGTGAGAACAAACTCCAGATTATCATGGGTATTTGGTCTGGCAGCCTACGTTATTTAGTAGTTTCTAGCATAGAAAACTTCCAAGTTCTAGACAAAATTGAAAACTCCAGGAGAAAGAGGCGCGCTCTTTGTTTTTAACAATTTATTAGTTTTTCAGCTTCATGTTTTGGACTAAAGGTTAAAGAAATGTATAATAATTTTTTAATTATTATACAGTAATATAACTACAGTATAACCCTGTAAGTTGAAATTCTATTCACTTTACAGTGACAAAACCAGTCAAAAATCATGGGCATTAATTTGCACAACACATTGTCTGGCAGGTGTTCTTTCACCCAAGTACTAAGCATCTTGTAGTATCGTTATGCTCACACAAAAGGCTGTCGTTTCACGTGTGGCTTCAACTTGTGACATTTTGTGTACAAAAGTGAAAATGCAAATAGTGGTGGCCAAAAAATTCTGCTTTTTGTTATGCTCTGCAATTCGCACATACAGCATGTGAATCTATTAAAAAGTAGAGGAATCAGTTCAAGGTGATGCTACTCATAAGAACAACTGCTAACAATTCCTTGTTCATCAGAAATTCATCAGAAATTCATCAGAAATTTAACTCTGCGACTAATTAAATAAAAAGAAAACAGATGACAATCCAGTTTCTCTCTAAAATCTGTAGATTCAGTGACAATGTTTGGCAGAAAAGAAAAAATGGCATAGCATCAAACAAAAAGACTGCTTGAGGTGCTCCAAAAAGATTTCAAAGAGTAATTTTCTCATTAAAAAGCAAATCTCATTGTAAGTGAGCATATTTCTTGGTTATGCTTTCATTAACGTTAGTGCTGCAAACTGAAGCTCATACATGGATATATTACATTTCTAACACTACCTCCAATGTAGTTCCTACTGTACGCTTCACCAGCATAGATCTCAGTATAATTTAAGTAGTACCTGAAATCTGACATGAATTTTAGAGCTACAGAAAAACATTATTAATTATAAATGGCTCAATTTTAATAGTTTCAAGTTAGTTCAAAAGTTGTCCATAAGGTAAAAAAATTCTAAGTTGGAGCACAAACTAAGACAGCCTTCCCAGTCCTTCTTAGGAGTCAGGAAGTAAAATACTGGTGCTCCAAGAGGAGCCAGTAGAGCACAAGACATGACTTTACCCTACCTTTACTAGGTTCAGCAGTAGTTAAAGTTAAATTTTTAACTAGTTAAATTTTTGAGTTACAAAAAGCAATATAAACGAACTTGACATAGTGAATAATCAGAAGCACTATCTTAGAGGTTCTGAAAAAAAAAATACAACATTTTAATCAAATAAATCAATTTTACCACACAGCTGTTACAAATACTACTAGAAAGTCCAGAGTATAGCTACAAGTGCTCTTACAGTGGATCCAGGCAAGTCAGTTTTCCTGAAAAGGAAAGAAACAAATCAACTCTAGATACCTGGCCACTGAGCAGGTGACGTGTTGGGGGTCACTGTTTCTTCTAAACTTGTTGTTCTTAAAGAATGACGCTGAGTTAACAGGACTGTCTGATACACTGTCCCAGTGAACTGATTTGCTTGAAATGAGCTGTGAAACAGAAAAGTGGGAAATTACATTTATTTTAAAAAGTTACATTTACAACTGTTCGAGTGATAGCCCTTTCTAGATGTAGGCAACTGTGAGCACTGCCTTCTGGTGCCCTATCTATCATCACTGCAATGAGACAGTTGTCTATAAAACACATTTCTAAGATTTTACCTGTAGCTGTGGCCATCACAGAGACATTGGTAGATGCAAGCAGAGAGCGATGCTGCTAAGGTATGCATTACATATATCTGAAAGACAGTTTTATAGAATATATTACACCCAAAGTGAGCTGTGGTTAGTATCACAGCTTTTCATTTGCATACAGATTTGTAACAGCAAAACAAGCACTGGACATGGAAGGTGTAAGTCATATGCATGTACATAGCCACCTTTCTCTTAAGAATTTATATTGGATAAATCAGTTCGCTTTGCAATGAGAAGGATGGGGGAAACTCACCCCACAACACATAATCACACATCAGCTCTATTTGAAATATTTTCAATTAACAAGCAGCAACATATTAAGCCTGTATACAACTGTCCTAAGCAATTACACCCTAAGACAATAGCAGTATGCTCGCTCAGAATACAAAGACTTCATTTCAGAATGAAAACTATAATGCAGTTTAAGTTTTGACCAATTCTTGTGCAGCTCTTGGACACATACTGAATTTACTCAGAATCACACTGATCTACTGATATTTTTAACATAGCTGATCCTTTTTTCTTAATGTATCACAAAACACACTTAGGTGAAAAGCTAGAGAATCTGTTGATCAAAAAGATTCCTTTAAAACAAAAATAGTTTATTATGTTTATTTGTTTGTTCCCCCTAAAACAAAGCTAACAAGGAACTAAGCAATCTTTTTAGTGCTCTCCAGAAATCCTTAGTAAAAGCAGACATGATTTGGGACCTAACATATAAAAACTTCAGGAAAGACTAAGTTATATTTCCAGTCAAAGGTTAAATACAAGAAATTTTACAGAAACGATTTTTAAAACTACTATACTTCCCATATGAACACATATACTGTTTCACAAAAAAGAGTGTGTTTATTGTACTTTGCTGACAATCAGTTTTTATACTTCAACATTTAATTTTATTTAGGTCTAAGAATGAAATGCAGAGTTTACCATTAAAATAAGTAATGATCAAATTGATAAAGACAAATATGATGCTGATGATGCAGTACAACATGTTTCCCAGAATGAAGTCCTCTTAGACAACTCTCCAGTTCTGAGAGGCCAATCAACTTCAGCTCCTTGAACCAAATGCTCAACACCTTAACAATAAGTAATGATCAGTGGACATTTATTTTAGCTCAAGATAAGTACTATAGAAAATATTTATGTTTCACAGTTTATTATTTGTCCCAGAGAGGCACAGCACAAAGTTTTCACGCTGTCAGAAAAGAATTCGTGACTTCAGCAAACTAGCTAACGACAACAACAAAACAATTGTAAAAAAATACATACCTTGCTGTTCTGAGTATCTGGATGAGGTGGCGAATCAAGGTTTATTATAGCATGTAATATGTCATGAGTTAAATTGCCAAGATGCAGCAATGGATTGGCCACCACCGTTTTGGCACTAGCTGTGCAAGCAAATAGGAGAGGTATGGAGCTTTGCTCTGGTGGAGGGCTGGAAGGTATCTGTACTGACTGCTCCTAAAAACAAGAAACACACACACAAAGAAACAGTGCATGCTCTTCAAGGGAACATAAGAACTTTCGAAAGAGGGAAAGGGATTCTAAAAAACAACATCAAAAAGTCAACAATGTACAGAAAGAATAACTTGTTAAAAACAGATTTAGATTTATTACAAAACAGGTGTACGCTATAGTAGGAAAACTTTAAAAATACTACAAAACACTTTCAGATAAATCTACAAGCCTGAAGCAGAGAAAACACAACCTCCCCCACATACCTGCTGAGACTCCTGCAATAGCAGAATTAATTCCATTCTGACAGATGCCAAGCCTCCACCATGTGAGCCATGAAGTATACAGTAACTAAGGAACATTCTTAGGAGAGACTGGTATTTCAGAAGCCATTGACGTCTTTTCTGAAAGTCTTCTTTCTGTAGCATAGTTTTTTGCTGGTCAGCTAAGTCTTCAGTGTTTTCATGTAATGTAGCATCCTCTGGCATCCCACTTATTCCTGACTGTATCTCTTCAGTTTCAATACCATAATCACAGGTCTTTTGAAGAGCTACCACTTCTCTCTCAAGCCACTGGTAAAGCTGATACCGCAACTTCCCACCATCTACTTCATAGCCAGTGGACAGTGTACGAAGCTCCACAGTAAGAATTTTCAGGCATGCTCTAAACTTCAGCTGTGCTGAAATAATATCTTCTGATGGACTTAAAATATCTTTGTCATCAACTACACTAAAACATTCTGTGTAGCTAGAACTTGTTCCATGCATTTTTTCAGTTTTCTTCAGAGATTTTAGCTCTTTCATTACCAGGGAAGAATCTTCACTCTCATCATTTTCATCACTGTCTAAATGCAGTTGCAACTGCTCATCTTGGAATACAGCACTTGGCTGGCTCCAATCAAAGGAAAGAGTGGAACTTGAATGTTTTCCTGATGAACAATCTGAAGATGAACCTAGACCATTGAATACTGGCTGTGACCAGTCAATACTGGAAGCTTGATCTCTTGTTTCAAACTCTTTAACTGGAGAATATGGTGAAAAATCTTTACTAGTATCCATTAAACTAGGGGATTTAGAGAACGACTTTGACCTCTTGACAACTTTGGGCATCTTTGATAACACTTCTAAGGCCAACATAGGACAACCAGCTTTCAGATGAGCATATGCAGTGGTGAAAAACAGTCGTCTTTCACATAGGTTGATCTTGTCAGCCAATCCATTTTCTACTGTTAGGCAAATGTGTGTGGAAGACGTATCAGAAGAGCCAAAATGACGTCTCAGCAAGAGAGGATGTGTTCTTAAGTAGTTATAGAAGTTAAACACCGCAGGGCTGCAACTTGATGAGCCATCTCCTTCACCTGAAATGACATCACAGCATGAAGACAATATACCACTCTGTATGAAATAACTGATCTGCAAAGTCTTAAGTTCATCAGAATGCTATTATGTCCTAGTTTAAATTCTATTGTCTACTTCATACATTCATTTTACTGTTTACTTCACTGCATCCTCCTTTTCACCTCCCTTTGCACCTTTATCATTTGTATATCTCGGAGGGGAGGACACTGCCAAATCAACTGAAAAGGGAAGCTTGAGTGGGACAGCAGGCAAGACTTTTAAAATTAAAACAGTTGCGAATTCTTTTCCTTGTTGTCAGGCCAGTTTAACTGCAGTAAAAGACCATTGAAAACACTACCTTTAGGAAATAACATAATTGAAGGCCTATAAAGCCAGCAAGTGAACACAGAAATGAATTGCTCCAGGAACGTGCTATTTCAGACGACACATGGGCCTCCATGTACCATCGTAAGTATCAAAGTATTTCTGTTGGCAGTTTATTATTGTAGTCAACACTTTTTAGCAAGGACTAAAAGCTACAAAACACCATGCCTTCCAGATTATCCTATGTAACTGGGCAATCAGGAATTTCTTCTCAGGCTGTGATGGAGTCAAATTAACTTAAGAAGCAAATTTGTCTCTTCAGCTTTAAGCTTCTGCTGGAAAAACAGGTGCATTACTGTGGGGTCATTCCATGATCCTTATATTCACACGCTTAAAGGACAAAGTATGCATTCATGGAAATACAGGATAATAACAATATAGTCACCATATCTGTCATTAAAATTCACATACATGGCAAGTTATTTACTAACAAGGATGAGGAACTGTGCGGTACTTGGTTTTGTTCAGATCACACTTTAAGAAACTGTGGCTTACCTTAACAAATAGTTAAAACCAACCTAACAGGCAAAATACTTATATTCTTACCTCCTTCATCTTCCGCAGAGTGCTTAATCAAAGTGTCAAGAGCCTTGCTGTAATCTTCCAAAATCCAGTACGCCATACTTCGCAGAAAAGGGTCACTCTCTTTTCCAGCAGACACACTTCCCAAAACTCTCTTCTGTAGTACAGATTTGTAAGTACTAGATACTTCAAACTCTGATTCATAAAGTCTTGATATTACAAGAGCCAACTGAATGTCATGCAGTTTTTCAAGGCAGACCTAATTGAAAATAATTATATTTAAATGACCAAACTTTGTAATTTCTCCTCTTTAAAATGATTACAGGGCAGGAAGTGACATAAATCTGCTCAGATTCAAGTAAGTAGGTCTACCAACTCCATAAAAAGCAAGCAGCAACTGTGCAGAACAGATGTAGCTAACTATTACACATAAGATCTGATTTACATTTCTTCATTTTTTGTCATGATAACAGATCTTTGAAATCAACCAGCTTCAATAGATCATTGCCAATGTCCACATGCCACCTCCTACCTCTTTGATCTGGTTGTTTTAGCTACAAAGCTTTAGAGAACAAATCTTTTATTATCAAAGAGATTAATTTCCTCACAATTTTGCAATTCAAACAGACCTAGGAAACAATTTTTGTTTGTTTTGGTTTTTGTAAAGGGATTCTAGGAGCTAATCCACACATCACTGCCAAAACACCAGGTCTGGAGCTTCCTGATGAAAAACTATGCTGTCTTCGCACAGGACTGGGTAGACAATCTGAAAGGAAGCTAATGGTAGACAGTCCCCTTAGCATTAGAGAAATTATTCATTTGACATTTTTAATATTACTAACATGACAGCTAAAAAGGAATTGAAACATAAAATGAAAGGTTTGTATTTGTCATTAATTTGGGGTGGGAAAAAAGAGCACAAATTCAAAGCATCAGAAACTTCAGGGGCCATAGTAATGCAAAATGCAAATCACATTCAGTATATTTGTACATTTGGGACAGTGAAACAGTCTTAAACAAAAATTTTTATTACCTCCACTGCATCTTTTAAGTGTCCAGCCAACAGGAAAAATGCTGCAGAATGTTCAAAACGCTGTTTACCAAGCAAAGAAAAAGCATTCTTTAATGCTGCTTTACGCCATCTATCCTCAGAAAAGTTGTTTCCAAAAAACTGTGTCATTTTAGTATCTTTTTGGGACCTGCATAACAAACATAATTGATGAAAATATTTTATTAGACACATTGTAGTTCTTCATTTCATCAGGTGTCAGTATAATTTTACATAGATTTTTACATTAGGAAATGCAGTCTCTCACCACACTGGGAGTAGAGAAGGCTACATATTTAGAAATAGTACAAACTTTGGTAAATATGAAACTTAATGGTATCTTCAATAACCTGTAACAAATACAGAAAATCTCATTTTTATTAAGGTGAGCTTTTAAGAGTAAGTGACAATGCAAATTAGTTTTCAAAAAGTTTGCAACACTGAACACTGTATTATGAAACATCAGTTAGAAAGACAGACATAATTCAGACCCCTGAACTTAGAGTAAATTTTATAACAGCAAACAATTTTCTAAAAGATGCTACCCTGCTAATCTGCAAAAGTAAATCAGAATTAAGCAGTAATTGAAATTACAGGAAATTTGAGACTAAAACACACAGCATCTATCTTCAGAAACAGCAACTAAGTGCCTTCAGTAAATACAAAAAGCTTAGAAACTACTTATACAATGTAATGACCAGCTGAGAAATCAAATCCCAGCTTTCAATGGTAGTATTTGTGCTTCTTTTGGATTACCATCACATTCAACTTTTTTCCCCAAAATTGTACTAGACAGTGTGAAATTCCATGTAAGAGCTTGAATACCTGTATAAGCCCCAGATAACAGCCTTCTTTTTCATTGCCAGGTAAAAAATGGCCGCATCAAGTGGATCATTGTTTCGCTGGAAAGCTGCTTTAGCCACCTGTGAAGACAGTTCAAAAGCAAAAACCAATCACAATTTAAATGAATCTTAAATGAGATTCTTGTTGCTTTAGGCATCCCATACCCCATAGTGCTCTGAGGTTCCCATTAATAGAGGATTCCTCCTCTCATTATGAGTCTGATGTAAGAACATGTGAACATACAAGAGCCCCTTTGATATAATTTAGCTAATGCAGAAGTTTTTTTGCAAATCAAACGGGAATCCCTATATCTGAAATCAATTTCTAAAATCATAAAAAAATTAATTTACTAGTTGCTGTGGTCACCAAAGGACAGATGGAGTCTTGAAAAACAGGCTGGGACCAGTCACAACAGGAAAAAAATTGTTTATAGGTTACTTTTGGAGGTTGGAAAGGAAAGACGGTTAAGTGGCAACAAGAATAGCCCAAGACCCATGTAAGACAACCCTAAACTCAGGCCCAGAATACCTGGAATTTTTTTAATACAAGGTAGTTACGTTTCATAAAGTGATGATTAATTACTGAAGATTTAACAGTAAAAGTAGAGACATGCATTTTACCACTTTGTGCTTTGTAGTCAAAGTATCTTGCGCATGTCATTTTTCTAGCTCAACACATTTGGCTTTTCCAAGAGCTTAAAACAAGTGATAATGAGGTTAGGCTTATTGCCATATCTGTGGTAATCCAAATATTCAATATAAAAAACCCAACAAAACCCCCAAACAAAAAACTCCACCAAGCCAAAACAAAAGAGTAAGAGGTTTGTTTATCATGGCAATTAATCCATTTGCAAGACAGATGTACATATAACACCTCAGTTGTTTCCACTTCTGATAGGTTTCTAAGGAGAACCTGTTCCCATAACTTGTTTCTCAATTTTGCTATAGAAAACAGTATATGCTC
This sequence comes from Pardalotus punctatus, assembly GCA_013400915.1. Lineage (NCBI taxonomy): Eukaryota > Metazoa > Chordata > Aves > Passeriformes > Pardalotidae > Pardalotus > Pardalotus punctatus. The sequence continues at coordinate 35,999 of VZTX01031130.1, read as the reverse complement.
CATCTGTATCTCGAACATTCACAATAAGCACTGCACAATAGTACCTTTAAGATGGAGTATCTAAGGGCAAAAAATGTACTTCACACTGGAATTTGAAATCTAAAGTACTAAAAAAAATTCATTTAATACAAAAGTTCATATTCATACAAAAAACTATGCATACAAAAAATACAGCATGAAACATTCAGAAAAACTTAATATATCTAAAAATGCAAAACTACATAAATAGAAGGTAAACACTGGAGAACAGTTGTTTGAAAATATTTTAGTAATGGTTTTGTTTTGTTTTTCAGGATGCTGTGTTTACCTTTTCTATGAATTTCCGCAGGCTGTGGATATTTCGAACCCACCATCCTACACCCATAGCTCTGAGCTCTGACCATGTTGGATCTCCCTTCTGCACTGCGGGGAGCATATTCAGGAGTTCTTCCTCCGCTACAGAATGAAATGCCCAAGCAAAGTGACTAGTAGATAAGCCTATACAACAAACATTAATTAAAAAAAAAAAAAAAAAGAACATTTATAAGATGTTCATTAATAAAATAATCCAGAATCTCAAATCAAGGGGATGGGAAAGAGAAAAGGGAAGAAGGTCAAACTGTTTGATTTGGATTTTTTAGTGCATTGCTAGTAACACAACAGAAATTTAAGAGTATTTGTTACAACTGCATATCAAATATTAAAGAAGGATCACATAGCTGGAAACAATTTTCATCTGCAAACTCCTTACGTAGGTTTGCAAAGAACAGAGTTACCCTACAAAGCTCAAATATATGCATAGTAAGTGCAATGTACTGATTAAACTTTTTAAAGTTTTGAAAGGTAGGTTCACTGTTCAGAATTGGATTAGAAAATGCGCAAGTTTCAGATAATCAGAGCAGAAAACACATTTAAGGATAGAGATACAAAAGAGAACTTGAAATAAAAAAATCTCGTGAGGAAGACAGCAATTACCAAGCAGCAACATAGCTGGCTATGGATAATTGCACTTTAGCGAGAGCCAGATGCTTTTTTGCAGAAAGGCACTTCTGCACATGCCCTGGAGGCACTTCTCACTCTCACCTCTTTCTAAGCTCACCACAAGCAGAAGTATCTCAACTGAAACTATTCCATCAGAAAGCTAACTCTGCAATACTCCGCTGTAGCTGTCCTAGCAAATTCCAACCTCTGACTTAGCTGAGGGGTGACAAGGCATACGACTGAAAATGCCATCAACTGTCATGATGGCTAAAGGAGTAATCACAGCCAGTTTTTTTAATCTGATTATGACGAATCAAATCCATTGCATTCTGTAATTTCCAATATCAGGATGAGACTAGTTAAATTATAAAAATAAAATCCTATTTGAAAAAGTTGTAGAATTACAGTAGGCATAGAGAAATATTTAAAGTTTGAGTTGTAATTTTACTTTTTTCCAAATATGTACCAAACTCCTATGTAAATATTTACTGTTTTCTACTGCATTACTCCAGCAGAAGCTTATTGGAACATACCCATGTAATTTGGTCAATCAGAAACAACACACCCTCCCCTGCACCCCAGCAAAAAACTTGTTAAAAAAAAACCCCACTTCAGTTCCAAAAATACATCATGGTATTTTCTGCTCTAGCATTCATTCATATTGGACAATATTTTCTTTAAAAGACCCAACAAATTACCTCACTGACTCACTGATTCTGCAGGGGCATGTCTACAGTGCATCAGCCGTTGTACAGATACATCACTAACACTCAATTAATCTAAGAAAACACATCAATTACCTTGGTGAAGCAGCTGAGCTCGATGCACAGGAGGAAGCGCAGTTGTCAGAAATGTGTGAAGCCGAACAGCCAATAAAAATTTTAAACCACACTCATCAAGAGTTTCTCCACCTGGAAACAAGTATTTTTACACACTTTACAGAAATTACTCCAAGTAGCTATTGTGTGTCTTAATAAAAGAAATATAATTTTGTGCCTACAAACACTTTACATTTGTAAATATGATAGCTTAATTCATAATTCTTCAAGAAAGAGAAAATTTCAAATATAAAAAGTTTTGAAGTTATTTGTTCTATTCAATGCAAGAAACAGAAGAAGTGTTATCATATATAAAAAAACCCAAATAAAATTATTTCTCAATTTTTCTACATAGTACAACAAATATTTGTCATTAAGAAAGCTGTCTCTTCAAAAGTGAATTAAAAATAATTATGGTACGTGGACTGATGGAATCCCAGCGGCATTACCAGGTAGCAAAAGAAAATTTGATTTTTATGAAAACATTAGGTTTTGAGACTCTAGTTATAGAGTAATTACTGTGATGGCACAGTTATACTAAGAAATGAAGGCAGATCATTGTTTTATAAGCCACGAAAATATTCCAAAGTAGAAAAAATCCCAGAAAAGGCTGTGAAGCACAGTAGCACATTTAACTTGGAAGACACAACTTACCCTGACTTCTGTCTCTGCTTTCTCCAATGTCAGTACTGGTAGTAGCAATTGTATCTGCTAAGGCCATCAATGACATTTGCTCCATCCTGGTCAGACCTGGTAAGCTTGAATGAAGCAAGTGACGAGAAAGAACTTGAGCATGTTCTGGTCCAAAGTAAGTTGGGCTGTACTGAGAAAGATCGATGACTTTTGGTTTTGAACTGTCTTCATCTGCCTCAAATGTGACAAGGTCATCTGTACTTATAACAGTATTTTGAAAGAGATTTTCGTAACTGTCATTGGGCATATCCTTTTTATTTTGAGTATTTTGATTATTGGATTTCTCTGAACAAGAGTAAGATGAATCGTCATCCGCAGCAAGCAGAGCATACAAAGGCAACGGTGGAACAGAGTCTATTTCAATATAGTCCATAGTCTCTGTTTTGCTGAATGTTTTGGGATCTCTTGCAGTACTTCCACTAGCACTGATTGTCAGAGATCTGAGCCTCTTGTCATGATTAGGCTCAGATTCATTTATAGCAACAACTTCTCCAGCAATGCACTTCACCAAATGGGACAGAATGGCTTTTGCTCTGCGTACTTTACCAAGGTCCATGAGTTCCAACAGCTGATATGGATGGTACTGAGGTAAAGTTGGAGATAATGTATGAGCTGCTTCGAAAAGACCAGAATCTTCCATTTCCATGGAGAGATCACAGGCAGATCTTTTCCCACTAAGCTTCTGTGCAAGGCTGGTCATAGATCTGGTCAAGGTTCTCTTTGGTGGATGCAGACCTGAGGCGGCTGACTGGCTTTGTTTCATCAAGCTAGTTATACATGGCACACTTCCACTGCAGGAATCTGTACTAATCAGCTCCTGCTTAGAAGGAGACTGCCACTGGGAATAAACATGCATTTCGCAATCCATTCCAACTACAAGAATGCCATCACGCACCCAAGACAAGGACACAGGAAATGGAGGTGACCCCTCTACAGATGAAACCAAGTCAACACAACGCAGCAAAACAAACCCGGAAAGGGCTGCAGCCTTAGGACTGCCACTATGGGAGATTGCTACAATCTCATTACCATTCTGTTCTTGCCTCTTCCCAGACAGCTGACCAAACATATAAAGTTTTGATCCAATCCCCACTGTCAGAATATGTGAACCATCTTCCCTAGACATCCAATCTAAGTGTACCAAGTGCTTAGTGTTGGGTGTAACACTCCCACCATGAGACAGAGAAGTGTCTTGCTGGTTACATGCCACTACATTGCTATCAGCACTAACACCAGAGTCTAACATGGTGCCTATCTCACCTAAATTAAGTGTCTGTTCTAAAATCCAAGAAGAACCCCCTGTAGATTCACATTCAAAAATACTAACGTGCATCACAAAATCTTGAGAAAGATTACTGTTTTTAGATGCTACCTGCTTGTACGCTACTGCTAATCTGTTTGTGTGTGCACAGCTGACTTCAGTTGGCCTCCCTGGAACATTAATAGCACTACTATTAGAAAGTCCATCCTCAATCAGTAATGGCCATTCTTCCCATACATACTGAACATCACTGTGTGTGCTGTATTCTGGCATGGAAGAAGCTGATGATTCACTGACAACTCTGCATCTCCAGAATCGAACTTTTCCATCAGAGCAGGAAGTAGCCAGCAGATAAGGTGCATGACAAACAGGATATACAGAGGAAGAACTGAGATGTCCTAAAACGAAGTAAAATACATGTTTACTGGGGAAATACTAAAAGGCAAAACTAGTGATGTTTTTATTCAGCTACCTTTCTATTCCTCCAAGTTAAAAAATTCCTCACAAAGAGGTCATTATGACAATATGATGAAAATACCATGAAACCGTTTTACCCTTTGATTGCATTTTGTGCTCTAGAGGGGAGTAAAATTATATTATTTTAACATGAATATTAATATATATTCTCTTCAATCAAACAAACATTTCTCCATTGAAAAATTTAAAAAACTCTGTATTTTGAAAGACTACTGATGAAAACCTTACAATTTAAATACAGATCCCACCAAAAATTTCAGGAATGACTGCAAACCAAGATTTGTGTTTCTACTATTCTATTTATTGCAAGAACGTGGAATACAGTAAATATTATACCTTAAATAAGAACTTTATTTTAGTATTAGTTCCAGGATTGAGATATTAAGTCAGGGAAGCATGTCTTAGCAAACCTTTCAGATTCACCCACATGTACTTAATTCTAACAACAAATCCAAAATTTACCATTACTTTGTTTCTGTTTTAAGATCAAAGTCAGAAAGGCAAGGATTGCCTATTTTGGTCTTTTAAAAAAAAAATCACAAACCTGCTGATGGCTTTACGCTTATTATCTCTACTCCTTCTGGCATATTCAACTCTTCACTATACACCATTTTGGAAGACAGAGTAAGCCTGCTGGTGCTCTGAAGGTTTGCTCTACAGGCTCGATACTTTTGAGTGAAAGGTGATTGGATCTTCTCTGGATCTGGTGAAGAATATGATTCTTCTGTGTGTGATGCTTCTTCAGGTGGATTTGAACTTATAGGTTCATCTTAAAAAAAAATTGCATTGTTTATTTTAAAAGGTCAATTATTTCCTTTAATGTAAGAATTAATTTTACTCACCTTAATAGTTCCAAAAGAGACAGACAAAACATGATTTAAAATTTTACTTTTATTTGAATGAAACAAATTCTCAAATTCAGATTTAAAGAGAAATGCTATGACATCTCAGATTAAGTACTTCTGAGATTCTAGAACTGTTGAGAAATTATAAAGTAATCAAAGTATAATCAAAAAGACCAAAATAGCAGTCAAAAACATATGTATGTGGCTATGCACTGAAAATATGCTTTCAGCAAACACAGAATACCTCCAGCTTGAGAAAATTCTATTAAGACCTCTATGCCTTAGCTTACAAATTGGTTATTCTTCAGGAAAGTTTTATTAGAAGCTTCATTTTATTCCTTAAAACATAGACTCTCAGAGAACACGTAAGATGAATTCCTTGCTTTTTGAAATAAAACTCACCAGCTGAAGTATGAAATTGATGGAAATGGAGCATGAAAATTTCCAATAGATTTGTTGTAGTAGTAATGTCCTCATCACATAAGTACATCAGAAAATTTGGACCTTTATTATTCTCACTAACTTTTAAACTAATTGCAATAATACATCTTTCTCTCACTTGAAGCAACAGTAAGAAATACTAATTCAGTTTAAATTAGAGAAACATGAACTATAACAGATTCCTCTGGTAAGTGGGGAATATCAAATTTGTATTTTCTTAAAATCTTTAAATATTAACAGAAAACTACTGAAGTATATCTTACCTTTCTTTATAATTTTATAGTTTTAGAGGTAGTTTGGTAGTTTGAAAGAAAACAGACAGATTTCAGAACATCGAAATTGTTTAGAATGGTATCACTGATGCTTAGTTGCTTCAGACTACGGTCCAATTTAAAACTTATGCATAATCTCAAGAACTGCAGAGCAAAACATCTTAACTGTTAGACTGTATTAAACCAGTTAAATATATCTGCACTTACAATGCCCAAAAAATACCAAACTCTGGGCTCTGAACTCCGGCTGAACTCAAGATTTTCCACAATCTGAAGATTAAGTAATCAAGAAAAAATGGCTGTGATAAAATCTTGTAATCAACTGCAGATTCTTTTCAAAAAGATGAAATGTAATTTAGATTATACTGAACAGCAGATATTCACTAGATAGAGGCTTTTTTACAGAAAAGTACAAGAACGAGGACTTACCTATTGAGACAGGAATTGACTTCAAATGTAAATGCCACATGTGTAGCAACGAACGGTTTTGAGTATACTCTATCACTATTAAGTAGAATTTTTCAGAGAATCCATTCTGCTGGTTTCCTGGTAAAATTGAGAACAGGAAGATCTCAGGGGTTATTTACCTGAAAGAAGAACTAAATTTTGCTGGCGAGTAAATAATCACACTAAGCTACCCTGAAATAATACTGAAATGCAATGGTCTGACTATATCTAACTTTTACATTAGTTTTCTCAGTGATAACCACTACAATTACAGGTACACTCAAGTAAGAACTGTCAATGTTTTCTTTCAGAGATGACTGCATATTTGCCTGACTTTGCTATGTTTAAAGTTAAATCCCAGAACGCACAGCATAGTTTGGAACACCAGAGATACAACGCTTCTTTCTAAGAATTTACTTGCTCTTGTTTTACACAAAGACAAGAGAACATGAATCATATTATCAACAGGTGCCCATTTCTGCACCCAGGTATTCTCTTTCCTTCCTATCAAAGTCAACCCACTAGGACCAAGAAGGAAGAGTTAATATAGTGACTCTCTTTCCTCCATGATTCCTCCGACTCTTTAGGTATGCATATATATAAAACATTATGAAGAATAAGCTGTATTTTCCCCGTGCTTTCCATGTTGCAGTGCTTATGGTACCATAGAAAAATGTAAGTTAATTTGTTCTTTTTAAAAACATGAGAAAATTACCTCATGCATTATTGAAAGGAAAGAAGGCTTTAACAGTACTAGATAATACTTCCAAATTAGAATGCGTGCAAATGATGCAGTCCTAATTTAACAGTTTTTCAAAGGGCCCACTTAGTACAATTCCTTACATGGATGGCATGCAGCAAACCATGCAGATTTTAAGAACACATACCATTGTATACAGATGTACACAGCTGTAACTGTATACAGATGTATACAGTTGTCTCAGTTCAAATATTTCCAAATTCTTTCTGTGCATCATACTCAAGATCTAAATACACAATTATGCTGTAGAGTAACACTTCTTTTGTTCTCTATTCTGTTCCTAATTTTCAACATTCCATTTGTGGTTTTTTGAACAATACTGAGGGCTGGGGTTATCTCCACTACTCCAAATCTCTTCTTCATGCAGAAACAGCCAATTCCTGAACAACCACAATGTGTATCCAGCTCAGGTAATATTTCCCTAGGTCCCTTTGACACTTCTCCACAACTCTGCTTCCTTTCATTCAGTACTCCATTTAGTACTGCAGATGACCTGGTATCACAAACTTCACTCTGACCCTTTTTTCCACCCCCACTATTTCATTGGAACAGAACAATGTGATGGCTATATAACAGAATAACTGAGCCAATTCACTAAGGAAAACTAATAATTTATTCCAGAGCAATTCAAATCTGTCCAAAGACCTACAAATTCACACACTACTCACAGTATTATAGTGAGGAGGAATTGTTTGGTCTGCCATTTATTGTACCATGCAAGGCTTGAGAAGCAGTATTTAGCTGATGTAAAGGATTAGCATCCACGATGAAAGCATACTGTTTTGTCTATGTCATACCCTACAATTACAGGATTCACATTTAGAACCCCTTCCCCCTCATGTAAGGGACTACTTAATACAGTACCCAATGGGTATCTTGTGATTTAAACCACTGGATCTCAAATTTGGTTGTACACAACCCAAAGAAAGTGAAACACCCATGAATTTAATTACACTAGATATTCTTCTGAAGATCTCAAATTAAGGTATTTGACATTAAAATGATAAAAGCCATTTAACAAGTTCATTTTCTTCTGTGGAATGCAAAATAAAACACTGCCTTCAATATTCTATGAAAAATAATGCTTTACCAGAGTCTGATAAATTGTTCTTCTTTGAAGGCATTTCCTTCTCCTGGTTATTTAAAATAAAGTCTTCTTGAAAAACATGGAATAACTGTGTTTTCCGGCCATGCTAAGAAAATAAAAACACATAAAACGTGAACATCATGGTGTATAGTTTTCAACATTGCTCTCTAACATGGGAGCTTTTAACTTTGTAAGTTAAACACATCAATGGAAGTCTTCTCAGGAAAACACATCTTCATTACTGACATTCTTTTCGCTTACAGGTACTGTTGAAAACAAGTACAAGTATATGTCAAAAACAGTCTTTAAATATCTCAAGTCTACCTGATGGAGAGCTATTGCCTTTATTATTAACACTTTTTGAAAAGCTAATTTTGGCAAAAAAGGAGTACAGCAAAAGATCTTACAAGCTCTGTGATGGCATCCAGTTCAATGATACATCCTGGGCGAGCCGTAGATTGCTGACTTATGATGTTAAAAACTTCACCGACATATTTCTGTTTAAAGAGAATAAGGTGGGTGGTCTTGTTAACTCTTGTGCATTTCTGTGGCACAGCCTGCTAGATAGGCGCAACATCACAATGCAAATATTAACTAAAGCATTAAATATACACCAGTTGTGAATCAGTATGAACACAGGTAACATACCCGGCTTTATGAAGAGCCCATTTGGTCTTGATGGTTGAAAGGTGACAAGAATATCTGGAAAGGCCCACATGCTGCAATTTATTGTCCTTTCCCTTTCCTTTATCCCCTTTCCCCATTGTTGTCTCAACTTTTCCTTAGGATGGCAATGGACCCACACAGTTACTATTTCTTGTAGTGCAAGCACTTCACAGATATTTCCCAATCAAACATTGACCTGCCTCAGTATGCAGAGTTTGAGATTAAATGGAATATGGCATGGCTAAAAAAAGCTTTACCTAAACTGTTTTTACAAGAAGAATCATATGTGAAATCCTCAGCAACCAGCTTAGTCAGTCACCAACTACTCTAAGCCTGGTGCAATTGAACGGAGCTGTAACACACAAACACTTGAGATGGTTTTTCACTTACAGAAATTTCTGGATTGGAGAGCTCACACAGAAGTTTCTTAGCATCTATTACAGCTTGATATAATCTTAAATGTTGTCCGTCACTAGCCACAAAGCAGGCACTAGGAGAATTACAGTATGCACCTGAAAAGCAAGAAGGTGGAAAGTGGTCAAATATTCAAACAATACATTGCTTCCTTTTTTTCCTCTTTTGACCAGAAGCAATTTTGAAGTTATGATGTAAAACAATTTAGTATAACAAAAAAACCTCTTGTTATCTTCTGTTCACAAGGAAGAACCACAAAATTTAATGCTGTGCTTAACAGCCAAATCAAAGTATATGAAAGGCAATAAGAATCCCATTTGCAAACTAGAGCTAAATCTTCCTCAACTTTTAAATCTTCAGCATGATCTGAAGCATGCACTAGTATCTGAGAACTTTATTGTGTAAGATCCTAAAATATCAAATACTTAAAAGAAGGCAGAAAAACACAGCAACTCTTCACACAGGAGTAAAGAATTCCCATGTATCAACAGATTGAAATTTTGGGAAATAAAAGATTCATGCTTAACATTCTTTTCCAGTACATTCAAGTATATCTGTATTATCTATTTAAGAGCATTATTAGGTTATATTAAGTTCATTCTAGAATGCTTCACCATTCAGGAAATGAAACTCACCAAGGCAATAGCTGGGTATAAGTGTGGGCAGCCACGCAACATTAGAAAAAGCTGAAACATGAAGAGAATTGATCCGAGCAAGTTCAGAAACTCCACCAGAAAAGGACAAAGGCCCAACAGGATCTACTCTCCAAAGAATAAGTTCACTGTAAACAGCGTTGGGATCCTGGGATGTCACATTTGCATTGCCTCTACTCTGAGGTCTCACTGGCGACTCCTGAGACTTCAAAGAATCATTTGCCTGTAGTGCTTTCTCAACATCTGGTGAAATTAGAGCATTGTGATGTGAGGTTGTAAGCAGCAATGGTAATACTGAGTGGCAAGCCAAGTCATTAAGATGAAAACGGTGACCACAGTATCGGGATTTATGTGAAATACTGAGTACAGTTGAAAAAGCAGATTCTTCAGCAAAACTCACTAGCCACTGGTTCAGTGACCCATCTGCATGTTTGGAAATCATCATAACATTAGGTGTGAAGATACTCAGTTTTAAACTGTTGGTTGATTTGCTGTGTCCAGAAGAGATAAGCATGGATGAGGATCGCGTAAGGCCAGGGGGCTTTTGTTTGCCTTGTTGAATAGCTAGGTCGACATTTTTGGTACAAGCATACATCACTATACTTCTGCAAAGAGAATTTGCATCACCAGTTGGAAATGCAACAGGAATTCTTGAGACAAATGACACCTGGAATTTTTAGAAAGGAAGAGTAAGTATTAGAGTTCCCATCATGCTTCTGCCTGAATAGCAATGTATAATGCAGGAAGAATAAAGTACCTGCACCTGGCGAAACATGCCAGGCTGGTATTCATCTAGCCAGTCCACGTGCCATACCAGCAGGGAACCATCCATAGGATGTATACTGAAGAGCATGTCAGCATTTTTACTCCATTCAGAAAGCAGAACTTCAATTTCATGATCAATAATAGCAGAGGATAAAGGAACAAGGCTTGAATATGGAGCAGCTTTCTCATCACCCAGTTCCTTCTTTTCTTGGTTTCCTTTCTGTTCATCACCATTTTCATCAGCGTCTAGAATACAGAGATATATATAAAAATATTTAAATACATATATAATATTCAAAACCAGAAGTACAACAAGCAGTGTTATTCAGGTGTTGGAGTTCCTTTAAAGCCTTTTATAAGCCACTAATATGAGAGCTAATTTAAAAGAAAAAAATTATAACCATAAATCCTCTAATGGAGCTCAATATCTAACAAATCAAAACAGTTTATATGGCACTTTAATTTGAAATATTTTTCTTTTCCCCTATTTTACACAAATTTTTGCATGCATAGACAGGACAAAGGCAATAATCTCCAGAATGTATATATTCAAATTAATTGACTATATTGTGTTACAGAATAAAGCTATTTAAATTAAATGTAAATTAATATCTAAACAAAGAAAGTTAATTCTAAGGTTGCTCCTGCTTCCTTAATATTAAAGTAACACTTTCTTGCAAAGGCCTCCAATTGAGCCTAATTAAATAATAGCTTTCAGCACACAGAACTCAAAATTTCTGGAACAACTATAAAAGAGAAATCAGAATTTCCAGATACATTTCTTTAAAAGTCACTTAGATACTTTCAGCATAAGGGAGGAAAATGCATTGAAATACTACTGTAATCTGTTGGTATCCTTACATGTCAAGCTGCCCATCTCTTATTTCACTTGAGGGAACACTGCAAATTACTTTATAAACTGAATGCCATTTCTCTATATGATAAATGTCTACATCACTTACCTTCTTCTGATCTGCCATCCATTTGATTAGAATCCTCAGTATTAGTCTCAGGAGAATGATGTTCAAAACTCCTTTTAAGTTGTTGCAAAAACACTTCCATAGATAAGGTAAAATGAAGTTCTTTGTTGTTTAGCCAGTGCACAACAAAAGGTCCACTTTTTTCTTCATTTTCACCAAGACTCAGAGATGTGATAGAAGGGAGTAGAGGAATATCTGCCAGAAAAAGATAATGCAATTTTTGAGAACTAAATAGTTTGGTCAAAAAATCATTTCAGAGAAACAGTTTTTAAGCAGAAACCCCACAATGAAAAAAAAAAAAAATCTAAATATTGCTGCTTGCCATTCCTTTTACCAACATCATCTGCTTTCAGTATTAAATTGCTTGACTGCCACCATAAGACTTGTTCCACACAGAGGTTCTTTGGTATACTTGCATTAGGATTACAGTAGGGTCCCACAATGTTTTATCTTTCATGTAATACTGTCCATACAGGTGAATTTACCTTATTTTTTGCTACTACAGCTCAGTATCAACCAAATAATTTAAGCATAATTTCCCAACATTTAGTCCACAATGGATGCTACAGTAGGTATACACTGTAGTCAGGGATCACAGGAAAAACTAGTACAGAGACCAGACAATGCCCTCTGGGACACCATCACAAAACACCAGGATTTCTGGTTCTGATAGACTCCGTTAATTCACATTGCTGTTTGATGGCACTGGCGTCCCATGTTGCTGTGAAAAATTAAGCAGTAATCACAAAGTATGTGACAGAAGCAAAGATCAGACTGCTGCAGAGTAACACAATCTAAACTAAGCATGACTAAAAAGCAGATAGGTGATTTACTGCAATTTCCTCAAGCAAGCGATAAACCAACATGTTAAAATCTCGAATGGCATATAATTCCCACCTAGAAGACTCCATGCATAGTCTCATCTCCTTCTGCTCCCCATTTATGCAGCATTACTTAAATCACAATCTCTCTTCCCAGAAAACTTCTGGAGTCTTTGGATTCAGTAACTTTTTCTGAAATTGTCTAAAGACAATTTTGTCCTAGCAACTACTGCTTATTCCTTTCACTGAATTTCCACCCAGGCTGAACACCAGTAAAAGCAAAATCATACTACAAAAGCAGGTTTCAAGGATTTTAGTTTCAGATTATATTTATTCTTATATAAATATACATGACAGCATTATTCTTCAAAATGTGAAGGGAATGAGAGATAAAGCTGTTTTGGCTTTAGTTTTTATCAAGTACTTTAAAATGTTGTAGTAACAGCAAATTTTCAAGTAAGAGATCACAAATCAATTTGCCTTAAATCAAATGAAAAGAAAATTCAATTAGGTTTTCAGATTAAATTTAATTTCAAAAGGGCAAACAAAAAGGCCTACTTAGACAATTTGGTTAGACTGAGGTACTTAAGGACTTGACTGTGAGGGAGAATATATATTTCTTCAATTAAGATTTAAAATCTGAAAGATACTGCAGAGCTTCTACACTAAAGAACAATCTGTTATCCTCTAATGGACTGAGTTGAAGACCTAGCAATCCAAAAGACATTATTAAAATAGCTACCGATTAATGCAGGTAACACAAAAAGAATACAAGATTAGAAAGGCCAAAGACAAGTTTTAGGTACCTAGGAAAATATTTTTCTAATTTTCTTCAAAGTTATTTTTATCTTCATTCTGCGATAGAGTTAATTTTCTTTACAAGTGTCTGGTATGGGTCTGTGTTTTGGATTTGTGCTGAACACAGGGTTGATAATAGAGAGATGTTTTTGTTGTTGCTGAGCAGGGCTTACACAGACCCAAGGACTTTTCTGCTTTTGGTACCGCCTCACCAGTGAGGAGGCTGAGATACCTGGGAGGCGGGGAGTTGACACAACTTGGACAGGTGACCCCAACTGACCAAAGGGACATTCCAGACCATGTGACATCATGGTCAGTGCATAAAGTGGGGGGAAGAAGGAGGAAGGGGGAGGACATTTGGAGTGATGGTGTTTCTCTTCCCAAGTCACCGTTAAGTATGATGAGGCCCTGCTCTCCTGGAGATGGCTGAACACCTGCCTGCCCATGGGAAGCACTCAATTAATTCCTTGTTTTGCTTGTGAGCACAGCTTTTGATTTCCCAATTAAGCTGTTTTTATCTCAACCCAAGAGTTTTCTGGCTTTTACCCTTCTGATTCTCTCCCCAGTCCTGCTGGTGGGGGAGTGAACAAGCAACTGCCTGGGGCTTGGTTGATGGCTGGGGTTAAACCAAAACATTAGCTATTCTGTATAAAAAAATAACAAATGCACTAACAGATTTTTTTAAAAAGCATGGTGAAAGATTATGTGCTAGCCACATGAAAAGGTTAGCTAGCTCACTGTGCAATCTGAAGAGGAAAAAATACAGAGAAGAACTACAAATCTCCAAGAAGCTATCCAGAAATTTTCTCATGTGGCATTGGGTAGTAACATGTAATGACTTTTCCTGTAGAAATAGGATAGCACTGATAGTACAGCACAAAACTGCAAGAAGTTTTCTTCTGGTAGGCTGGATGTGATTCTAGTCCTGTCTACTAAAATATGAACCAATGAACCACTACTCAAAATGCTGAAGACTAATCGAGGAGAAAGTGTTTACAGCTCTGTTTAGCACAGCAACGTTATGGAAATGACCTGTTCTTTCCATCAAAGACTGCACAGCTACAAAAATAAACTAATCATGAGTGCCATTAGCTGAAAACTGGCCTTTCAAATGAGGTTCAGGAGGAACAGAAAACCCATACTATAAGGCAGTGCTTTACTGATTTAAAAAAAATAATTACCTCATATGTTTGTCCATTAAGTCTAGAGACAGACAACCACATCAGAACCCTAATCAAAGGCCATTCAATACAGCATTTCTATTCAGTTTTTCACTGAGCAGACATGCGCTTCATATTCAGCATACACAAAGATTATAAAGACTAAAGTATCAGCAGCTATAGGGGAGTTTCCTCAACCCCATGAACATATTGTTCCAGTGCAAGGCAATATCAAAGTTTATGGAATGCAGGGTGAAGGCGTGTTTTGCTTGGTTCAGAGACTGAAGTAAAGGAATGTGTGCTTACTTCAACACTTAGTGTCAGCTACTCATTTAAAAAAGCTGAGAAAATTTTTACTTTATCAGTGTGTTCCCAGGCACAATTCACAATCAATTTTAACTTCAGTTACACTTAGCTTTCTTCATCTTAGACACCATCAATCTTACTTAAAAGATGACCAAAATAAAGGACAGGATTACTGAAGAGGAAATTTATTAAAATAATTTCATTACTGTAGAAAGCCCTTTCACACATAAAAGAAACCAACATACTAACAATTTTGCATGATCATGTAAATAATGTACAAATAAATCTACTAATTTTCCAGAGGGAATACATACCCAACAGAAATTGGAGTTCACTTTGGAGCAAGGATTACATTTCTTACCTGTGGCTGGATTGATGCTGGCAGCAATATGGAAGTGGCAAAGGGCATTTGCATGAGGAGGAATGTTCCTGTGAGCTTCATGAGGATCTTGCTGATGCGGAGCATATCCGGTATGTGCTACAACGGCACCTGACCTCCTCCTTCCTCGTCTGAAGTGCCTCAGGTTTAACTGTATGAAGAATAAAGTGTCTTTTAAAATCCTTCCAAAAAGAAAAAGCAAATTTCATCTGTAAATGGCTTTCTACACATCAGGGAATGATACATTTCAGTTTAAAAGCTACTTTAAAGAATCAGTGGAGTTTCTTCCAAAATTGTTTGGGTGGAGTTTGCAGTAGAGAGAAACCACTGCCATTAGATTTATGAAGGCCCATAAAATACCTCCATGTAGTAACTTCATACTTCAGGGCGCAGACAACGTTCATATAGTTTTTACACAGAATATACTACTGTGTTTCATAAACATGCACCATGCTTAATCAGGATTCTGAACAAAGCAGCAAATCTGAGTAATCTTGTTTCAGACTGAAAAACTGGATCCATACTTTGGATCTAATTAGATCAGCACTTCAACAGCCCTCAAAAGGGCCCAATGAGTTTTAAAGTCTTCCTCTTTTATACAAATATATGTTTCCAAGAGAAAAAATAATATTAAATTTTTAAGATAGACTTACACAGTTCAAGCCTTTTGTGCTGTGGACATCTATGTAAGCACCCAAAGGTAGACAGAGGTGCACACTTAATATTAAGGATGGTATAACACTCTTGGCATTCCTTTTCACTTGCTGTGCTTTGCACCTTAACACAGCACGCTCATGTCACAGTTGTCTCTCAATTCTCACATAATTATTGTTTCAGATTGCTAATGCTGCCTTGTATTTTCCACAAGAACACAGAACTTTCTCCAGTTTCCTTTTCTCTGCTCTCTTTGACTATTCTAGGTTGTGCCTTTCAGCCTGTCATATTTTTCATGTATGCTGTACATACTAAGAAAGCACTAAGAGTATGCTTAATACAATCACTCCATTAAGATAAAAGCACATACCTTTGAAGGAGACCACTAATATGCTCCACATACCTTTGAAGGAGATCACTAATGCTACACCTTCTTCCTGATCCCCACTGGTTGGAAAACACTCTCTGGTAAGAATCATTTGCCTTAATGCTTACAGTCAATCCAGTCTAATTGAGGACTACAGCAGAAAGGCTATTTTTCTTCCCTCCATATTACCCTTTTTCCAGTTGCAGAAGTCAGAACATTCCACAACTTCAGAGGTAACAAGTGTGCCCTTACCGCACCTTTTGAGAGAGCATTACTCCTGGGTTTCACACAACCTATATATAGTGTGTGCTCCAAACCGTTCCTAGCCCTTCCAACTAAATTCTGCAAAGCATTTTTCTTCACTCACCAGACCAAAATAGACAGCTGTGACTTTAGAACAGTGTGTCTTCAATGTGAGAAGCTCAGCAGAAGAGCTGTCAGGCTTAGCCTGCCCAAAGAAGACTTTAAGGAAATTTACCCTTTCACAACATTTTATGCACATCTCTGATATAAAGGACTTCAGCTTGTGATTCAAGTCTGAGTTACAAACTACAAACCCGTCTAAAATCACAAGTTTGTACATGTGTTTATTCTCACTGTTCAATTTAAATTCTTACCTCTAATGCACTCTGCACTTTTTCTTTACTTGAAATATTTCTCTTAAAGTTATTTGTGAAGTTCACTCCTTCACTCCAATTGGTGCATCCTCCCCCGTACAACAGACTGTCATTGGGTAACAAAGTCTCTGCCCAGAGACGACAAACATTATCCTTACAGCAAGTCAGGAGTACATTGCAGACAGCACCACTAATGAAAGAAAATTTAAGAAGTGAAGAAGCTGCTAAATATTACATAGTATCAAAATAAACCAACACTTCCAAACAGTTTTCCACTATGAGTTTTTGGAATTTCACCAAATTAAAGATACCAGCAAAAGAAAAGCTTATCGAAACATTGTCAGGAAAACCAACGATGTAGAAAAGGCTCTCCCATCTGTTCAAGTATCTGACTACAAATTACCTCAAACATCATCATACAACAGCGCAACAGCAAATTGTGGATTTCAATTTAAAGAATAATTCACACGTCTCAAAGAAAGACACTCAGGTAATACCGGGGATACAACAGACAATTTAAATCTACACATTTTTCCTTATTACTGTTTTTTCCAAGTGCAACTTGTGTTAAATTCATAGCCATAAAATCCAATTACCCTAAACTAGACAATGAAAAAAATTACGCAGATCATCAGGTTTCCAGGTCATAGGGTTTAAAATTTAGCTTTAACAAAGGCTTGAAAGCTGTGACTGTCCAGAAGTAAACTCCCAAAGGAATCATGGAGCAGGTGAATTTTCAAAAATTACCTAAGAACTATAGTAATGGCTTTATGAAGAGTCTTCTGCTTAAAGACTGATATAAAAAACGAACATAAAATTGCTCCACACAAAGGTATGCAAACCTGGTTACTATTTGGAACAATATGGCAAAAAGTTCACTGCAGGCCACAAAATTGCTAACAATATTTCAGTTTAAGATTGCAAGTACTAATGAAGACTAGGGACAGATCATTTTGGAATCATCTGAACAGAACTCTAAAATCTCAAACTCGAGTTATCAGTCCCAAATGGTTATTTTAATTCAATTTCCAGATACTATTTGTGACAGAGGTCTAGCTTTGTACTACGCAGAGAAACAAACTAAAAGACACGACAATATTTGAATGTTTGCGAAGGAGGACTTAAAGTCACAGGACTTTTGAATTGCACTGATTCCATCAGGATACAACGAGTTGGGATTAAATGCATGAATGGTCACTTAGTGCAATCAAAAAATGCAGAGAGACAGGATTTTTCAAGAGCTGATTTTGTATTAATTCAATGCCTAAGTCAGTCTACGAGACACCTTTCTTTCCCAGGGATGAGAATGCTACCATCAAGAGCACAAACAGTATAAAAGGTATACACAGTCAATTAATAACCAAAGCAAACCATACAATTGTGTGACCGTTGACTGTAGAGAGAGGCAGACTGTATAGTCTGGGAGATTTTTTTGGGCAATTTACGAACCTCAAGTTATTAGAACTACTGACCGTGGCATGAATTTACTGGTCTTTCTCCAGGAAAATGCATTTACTGATCGAGGATGAGCCAAATAAACAAAGGAAAAATCAAGTTCCTTTGCTTGGTTTTCTGGACTGGCACCAGGTGGTGTTACAGCTGAACGCCAGCTCTCTGTGTTGTACCATACTTTCACAAGACAGTCGTCCTGTGGAAAGAAAAAAAAGGACAGTGAATAAGATTACCTTGCATAAGAATATGACACACTTCAAGTACTTTTGGATACATCACTTGACGTTTCATTTTTCTTTAAAATAAAATACTTCCCTGATCAGAGAGAAACAGTTCCGTAAATACAACTTCAAAATCTCATCTTAAAGAAAATACAGTAGCAGAGCTTCCATTTAGTTCTTGCCATTACTGACTAGGATTTCATTTTGGTCCTCCTGACTAGCTGCCAATTTTTAACCACAAAGACACAAGCTGCACTAGCTTGAGATGGTGTTCAAGTGTTCATACAACTAATTCTACCTTGTCAGAAGACCACCAACACCCCCCTGCACAAATCTAACTACTAGGAAAACAAAAGTCATAGATGACATCTCAAAAACTAAGCTCAGTACTGCTCAGCCTGCTTTTTTTAGATACACACATAAACTGATTATGCCTTCAAGGACTAGGTAAATTAATCTGGATCTAGATTCACAAGTTGTTGATCAACTATTAAATGTGAACGGCACTGAAATATTGAATTAACCTGGGTATGCATAACACAACCCTGCTGGGAGGAGGGAGAGCAGCTTTTGCTGATCATCATCATCCCTCATAAAAAAATTAAGTAAAAGAACAAGACATAGAAACAAAGATGTGTTTTAAGGACTCTCCAGGCAGGTAACTAACTTAGGCATTTATGGTAAAAAATATGTTATTAAATTTCCTACTCACTAATTTTCTTACTTATTCAGTAATTTGCTTTGCAGATATTTATGATGTAAGATAACAGAACATAAGAGTCAAAAACTCTTCAAGAATATTACCCCTGTAGAAGCTATCTGCACAGACTACTTCATTTTTCCACAATTCCATAAGATTGTAACACTGGAAACCATTACACTTCACTTGTAAAATAAATATTAACTCCTACCCCATCCAAAAAAATCGAATACATATAGTATGTATTGCCAACAATGACAAAACACTTGCTTTTTATACAAAATGTATACACAAAGAATTTTATTAGTTATCTAAAACATGGCTGGAATGGCTCTCCTTTCAGTCAGTAAATGGCTAAAGGCACTACAGACTGTATATAACAAGCAATACAACACTGAAATAAGCACAAAAAGAATGGAGCATGAGAACTTAATGCTTTGTTATTATACTGGTAATAAGATATCATGAAGAAAGTCTAGTATTTAATTTTATATATTGGAAGCTCATCAATTAGAATATAGTTTCCCTAGAAAAGAAAATCTAGGTGATGTTACAGATTTGTTACATCTTTTTCTCTCCTTTAAAGAAAGCAAATTCCTTAAAAGTTAGTCTGCCAATCAAGAATGATGACCTGAAATGGCAGGCTTTAAAGGAAAAACAAACACATACAACTTATCAAGATGTGCATTACTCATCCACTCCTGATGCACATAACTGAATCACAAAAATATGCATGACAACTGCCTTTTAAAAGCAAGATTTATTTGCAGACTGAATCATCCTCGACTCTTTGTTCTTCAAGCATGTATTAAGGGACATGATGACCCAAACAGCAAAATTCCACATTATTACTAAATCAAACACTGTTCTAACCACTTCTTATGTGTACATACTGATTTTTCACTCATGCTGCCAGGAGAGACTAGAGCAAATTGCAGAACTGCTTGTTATTCTTCTGTCTGAAACTCATTCTGTCAGGTTACTACTGCTCAGGATTCTGTGACACTTAAACCAGATTTTCACTCATCTCAGCAATTGCATTGTCCTAATTAACCTTACACACTAGCATTTTGTCTCCTTTCTCTTAACTCTGCAGCCTCTAAAAAGGCTCTTTAGCTGGCAGCAGAAACCTGATGTAGAAAACAACTACTAATCTCACTCATATTCCTTAACAAGTAATACAATTTCTCATATGGGTCTGTCACATGTGTTCACTGGATCCTCTACATGATCTTGATGATTTTTTTCCTGCTTTGACTTGTTAGGACATTATTCTCTTACAAAACCTGAACAACAAGTTTTGGAGTAAAAATAAGAGATTTGTTTGTTTCTGGAAAAGGTAAGCCTAACATTTTGCTTTAATTTTTTGCTTATTTTGCCAAGGGGTTTTTGCTTTTGCTGATAAACTGTTCAATGTTGAGCACACAGAACTAATTACTGAGACTGGCCACAAACTTCGACATGAACTATGCCAATACACCTGGGGAGGGGAATGTGAATTCTCTTCTACATACACAAAAAGGCATACAGATATGTTTACACAAAAATATATCAACAAGATATTTTTGATTTTTTAAACATTTTTTGGTATTTTGATTATATTTCCTCACTGGTAGGATATTCAGCAGTGATCTCATCCACAGATATCCCCCCCTTCCACAAAACTCTTCTTTTTCTCACGTTTTATAATTTGGTACAAATTAAAAATGAGTATTTTAGTATTTGGGGTATTACCTCCCTGCCTCAACCTACCTTGCTCCCAAACTCATGTTTACCAAAATGTAAAGATGCATAGACAGACTATGCAAAAATTATGAAAAAAGGGAAGCCTCTTTTTTAATGTGTTTTTGTTGGTTTTCTTTAATTGCTTATCTGAATTAAGAGAGTTAAAGTAAAGACTTATAAGGAAAAAAAATGCTTACCTTTCCAGCAGTAGCAAAAAACTCCCCATCTGGTGAGAATTTCATTAAACAAACTTGAGATGCAGTTCTACGGAATAAAGACAATTTAAAAGAGAAAATAAATTTTAACAATTCTTTGAGAATTCTAAATAATTTTTTTTTCCCTTGAACTCATGAAAATTTTTTAATTCTTAAATACAAGTGCATACTGTGTTGTGTGAAACAGTTAAGTTTTAAAAAAGTCAAAAGGATTAAGAAGTAAACTCATACACAACACATGGCTGTAGCGATCCAAAAAATCAAAATCCTGTAGCTGAATATCCAATATTCAAAAACACCATAGGAGAAAAACTGCTGCTAACGGATTAAACTGCTCTATTTTCACTTCATGATTATATGGATCTCAAACTGGTCTCTGTTGTACCATATAATCTTCCAACTTCTCTGAAAGACACCTCCACTTCTCGTACTTCCTACAATTACAATTCAAGAAAACAAAAAGGTGTAAAAGGAATAATGTAGTTTAAAAGTATCCAAGTAGCTTTTATATGAATGGTCACACTGATATAAGATGCTACACCCAAATATTCTATACATAATAATGTGGTTAATTTTTTTAGTGTTTACTTTAATTTGCTATACTAAAAAATTTGCTTCTTTTACAGGGTTTAAGCAATCATCTATTGACTAGGCAACAAAGCTTATTAATGGTAACAAGAACAGACAAGAATTTAATTGCACAGCACATACACAGTGTGCATTTTCATCTTGAATTTAACAGACATGTACCAAGTTGTTGAGGCCTAACACTCAAGAGGGATTAAGTCAGTCAGCCAACAGGTCAACAAAAACACAGTGCATTTAGTGTGTGCTGTAACATGAGCAAAGCAATTGCAAGAGCTGTGTATCAAAGAAGTCCATCCAGGTTTAAGCAAAATTCTCCTACTGGGGCAAACATGACAAGCAGGCACTAAAAATTATACTGGCAAAGGGCAGTACTGCAAAATCACTTTCTTGTAGACTGCTCTGTAAGAAAAACCTGTTCTAAATCTAATTGCAGTACAAATTCCAAAAGACATACATGCATAAAAGGCATAGAGAAAAAGCAAGTTCTGTTGACCTCTTCCTAGGACCTATTAATTCAAAAGAGACACCACTCAGCTGTCTCTGACAAAAAGAGGTTAGAAGAAGAAAACAGGTGAAGAGCTGAGAAAACTTCTGTAAGTCTTCATACATGATACAAATGCAACAGAAGGAACACAGAAAAAGCTCCATCTGTATGATCTTGACTACTGTTACCAAAACCCTGATTCTAAAGCCATACTCTATGGCATTCTGTACTGACAGGCTGACTTCCCTTATTAGGCTGAGAGATGAGCACCCAAAGATGTCTCAAAAAGTAGAGCAAGTCTTCAACTTCTTGTACAGAAAGTTTATCGTACACAAGAGAAGAAAAATTTTTCAATTGTCATTTGGATGATCTTAGGTTTCTAAGCACATCATTGATAAAAGTTCAAGTACAGAAAAAAAGGAAAAACTGAAGGATTATAAAAAGGATGTTTCTGTGGTACATGCAGAGAACCACAAATAGAACTACCTGCTAGAATACTAAATACTTTATAAAGAATAACTTCAGGTGGGTCTGTCCAGTCAGCCACTTTGGGAAATTTTTTGGGAGATGGCCATATGGTACCTTGCTCCCAAGTGAACAATGCACCCACTGTATTAGAAAAGTCTGCCTATGACATGAAAGACAGTGACTTAAATTGTCTTATAAACTTAAGTACTAAACTAAAACTCTTCTGAATGTAGAGTACACAGATGCAAATATTAAAATCAACATGAATACAAGAAGATAATTCTGGGATGCATAAAAAGAGAATGCATGACTTGGCATGACTGCTCCAAATACCCAGAATAAACCCAGAAAAAGTAAGAGGTGTGTGAACGTGGGGGAAAAATGTGTGAGAAGGAAAGAATGATGCAGTACACTGAACACAGAACGAAGTTTAAACCAGTCCTGCAGGCACAATAATTTTCAATTACACAGCCTTATTTCTTGTACAAGGAAGAGCACCTATTGGGACAGCTTCAACAGCAGCCTTCCCTCAGTATTTTACTAGTGTTCTGTATAACTGAAGAACTGCCCCAAAACCAACTGCAACTGATATCGTAAGAAGAAAGAAATGTCATATAGTCAAGGGAATATGATTCAAGTTTATCTCATATCAATAATATTTATCAAATAACAGTATGTGATAGGATTTCACTCAACTACACTAAGCATTTCATCTGAAAGGTATGAATCAGTAAGGAAAAGGGAATTACTTGTTCTCAAATGTGTTTCTTACTTGCATTGCCAGACACATCTCCACTCTCCAAGCCCAACATCTGTTCTTTCAGCACTGTCATTGTCAGTAGGATTTTCCAAAGGAACATTAGACCAAAGTTGAAGACAATTGGAACCAGTCAGAAGGCGAGTACCTAAAACAAATATTTATGAAAATCTAACTGTAAAACAAACCAAAAACATAGACTTTTGTAAAGAGAGAAAAAAAAAGTTCTGCAAAGCTGAAACTGCAGAAAAAGTACCTGGCAGATATACCTCTTCCAGATTTTTTTTGGTAGATTTGAGCATCTACAGTTCAAACTGTGAAAATTAATCAAATTTTAGTTATTCTCTAGCAGAAATGCCTAGGTCTACTCTAGACATTCCTCTCTCTCAACAAATATTTACCATTTAAGCCATATTTTCTTATCTGCTCAGATTAGAATAATCAAATTAGACCAAACAGATGCACTTGCTATGTTAGTTCTCCTGTAGTAAGTGATAAAAGGTAAATTTCACTCCACTCTGGTGCTCTCTACTATGCTAGGACAAAACAAAAACCTTTTCCTTGTTCACAAAGAATGAAAAATTTAAATTTAAAAAATTTGTTGTGGTATCAAATAGACAGGTGGTTCTTTTAATCAATTCATACCCGTGGGATCCCATGTTAGATTATGTGCTATGGCTTCCAGTGAGATTTGAGCATTCTTCTGCCACTGGTAATGAAACACCTGAAATTTTAAGTATTTACAAACATTAGCATGAAAACCCTTCATTCCCCCCCCCCCTTTTCGTAATAGAAATGGTATGTCTTCACTGCATTATCCAAATTTTATGAAAATGTTTAAAATAAATTACTGTATATCTAATAAAAATTTATTCACTCAGACATTAAAACACAATAGCTTTTCACTAAAATGACCATACTTACAGAGGTTTCTAATTTCTTATTTAAAAAATTTAGATTGAAAAAAAAAAAACAGTATATAAAACACCACTGGAATCTGAGACTTTTTTTAAGGGGAAGTAGGATTTTAGTTTTGGAACAAAGAAAAGATATCAAAAATGACACAAGTTAAATGCACCTGGTGTTTGATATTTGTACTATTTTTGAATTCGAGGAGTTCAGAAAGGTGAAGATACTGCACAGGATACTTTCCCTCTGCCCTTTTTTGTTTTTTTTAATATACAACAGGACAGTCAAATAACTTTATTTTTTGCATCACTACTTCACTCTCCAGAACAAGTTGAAGATCAAGTTCACAAAATATTTATGTTCTCTGTTTCCATAATCAACCACAAAGGTTTGATGTTTTGCATTGTAGAAGAAACTGAAAAAATTTTTGGAAATAAAATTAGGACCCAACAGGTCTCTCCCTTAATTCACAACCTTTTTTTAAAGAAATCATCCCTCACCCCAAAAATATCACACTAAATAGATGTGAAGTTAAAATATGACAATTCCATCTTTCACAAGTTTGACAGAAAACAGTAAAATGCAGCTACAGATAAGGATCTAAAAAAAGTATTTATGAAGCTGGCTTGTATTGCTTTTTTTAGACCCTGGACATTCTAGTAAATGGAAGACAGAGACAATCTTACAATAAATTTGAACAACATGCTAGAAATTACAGCTTAAAAGTTAACTGAAAGAATGAAGTAACAGATTATTTTTTCAACTATAAACACCTGAAAGCAAATCATGGGTGGTGAGTGCTTCCTCTATTGCTTACAGTTACAACTCCAACTTTGAAGTTTCAAGCTGAGTGTACTGCTTACCAGTATAGAAAAACATTCAGGATGGATTCAAAAATGAGGTGGATGGGCCAAAACCAAGAGCAGTATTTCCAAAGTGTTCACAGAAGCATAGGAACTCCTATCTTACCATAATTTTATTTCATTGCTTTCCAGTGCTGTAAATTATTACATAGATATTCATTTCCAGCTATCCAATTAATATATAATATACCACAAGTTTACAGGTACACCAAGAATCTTATGATTGAGTTGGATAGAAACAAAGAGGGAATCCACTAGATGGCCATATAAACAAATTGTTAATAACAATTTGTTAAATGGAGACCAAACCCCTGAAGAGGGGGACAGAAGCTCCTTGAGCAATTGCTGTCAAAGTTCTCATATCATCAAACTGACTTTAATTAGAATCTAATGCTTCTAATTATAGCCATATTCTTCTTCATGTAAGAAGCACAGTTAAGCAACTTGCCCCAAATCATATTATTATTCAGAAATTAGGATTCTGGATCTTAATCACTAAACCACTGTCACCAAAAGTAAGCCCCAAGAGAATAAATATTGTTCTTATTCACCATTATAACACTGAAGTATGATCATTCAGTCAGATAGTCTAAAAAAGCCATAGATTTATGAAACTATTACAATTTGGCCAAGGGCACGCAATTTCATAAGCAAAAGCTAAAGAGCGAGCTGTAAAACACATCAAAACATAAAGGCTACACAGGATGGTTCAGAAAAGGAATTCCTATTTTAATGGCTACACTCTTCGCAGAACGGCGCTGTGTATGTCTTTTTGGGTTCTGGAATATTTACTATGAACTGCAGGGTTATACAAGTAATATGAAGCATTATAGCAAAACCTATCTTTCTTAAAACTATTTCAAATTACAGGACTTATCCCACCATTCTCATTTCCCAAGGACCACCTTATGTCTCTACTTTATACCACCATTAAAAGAAGATACCAAAAAAATCTACAACTTTAGAGCAAACCAATAAAATGAGTCAGGCTTTGTAACTGCTCAAATAAATTAAGGAGTGATTAAATACTTACATTATGATGACTGCTGTTCTGCTTCAAGAGGCTAATTGGCTCAAAGATACAAATCACCTTTCCGTAAGAAGCTGCAATCTAAAGTTATATATATTTATACAAATATAAACACACATAGAAGAAACAAGCTATTGAACAAACAAGAATAAAATGCAAATGGTTGATTTTAATTTTAACCCTGCTTGTAGATAAATTTAAAACTCACATCCATATTTTGTTTTGATAACAGAAAAATTACATCTACCAAAAATCATGAATCATTTTAATTAAAAAAATACAATCCTTTATTTACTCATTGATCATGATAAACTACTGAGAGTATAGCTGGACAAGTATTTTTTTTTTAAAGTCAGATTATTAGCAATATTCTTTCCATATTAAATTAGGTAAACACTCAAAGCAGTCTGCAGAGTTCACATTCTCAGACATGCAACCAATATAGGCTCAGAATACTCTGGCGCACATCCCTAGCATTAGAACAGGCTACCTTTTTAAAAGTTATTTCAAAATCACAAACTATGCAATCAAAACACCCAATGCAAAAAACTGCAAATAAAACTACTACTAAAGGTTAACATAAAATAGTTCAAAAAGAGTTGCAATATGGTCAGTTTTAATCAATGTCTGAAAGTTTTATTTCATCACAGGTTATCATCCACCTCAAACTTTCATTAAGAAAAAAATAATAGTCTTTGATCTCAAGATGTCTGTATAAAAGCAAACCTAAAAGACTTGCTAGGAAGAGCCAAAACAAGCCAAATGTATGTTAAAGACCTCAGGCAGAAAGCCTGAGAGAACTGTCATATGGCAATGTTACCAAAAAGTATTCTGAATAACAGATTTACAGTAATTAAGGAGTTTGCACAGGTCATGCATAATGGACGTCCTGCATTCTGAAGCGATGGCTGTTGTAAAAAGGAGAAAGCCTACAGATATAACACGCTTTAATAATCAATGTTATATTTCTGTAAAATTCTGACTTAGTATTTATGGTTTTCCTTTAACAATAATAAAATTAGATTCACTTCACAAAATACATTTTGATTCCAGCATCAACCACAAAATCTTGAAAAAGAAACCTAAACCATCATACCCACGATCTATACAAACATAGAATTCATATAGATCCTAAAATCCACAGATCCATAGCTTTAAGAGAAATACTCTACATCAGAAGAACAGATAGTTAAATAGATTTCTATCCTACTAACAACCTAAACATCAGCCTGACCCAAAAATGCCAAGAATAATTTTGTCACATTTGCAAGGAAAAAGTTTCTTCAGGCATTTTGCATCTCAGACTAGTATTTGCTGTCTCTAATTATCTTTAACTACCTCACTTACTGTTATATTCCCTAATAAATCCATTCCACCTCCAACATCAAAAAGTTTATATAAACTTATATTGATTAACTTTTTCCATATTTTATTGTTTAGCAGGTGTCAAAGACAAACTAAGATTAGCACTCCAAAATGATCAACTTGGATTGTCCAGAGCAACTGCTACCCCTTGAAACTTTACACAAGCTTTCTCAACGATACAGCCACTCAGCCCTCGTCCTCATTGAGCTGCAAGCTGCCAAAAAGGACAATGGCAATTAGTGTGCTGAAGAATTCCCCAAACGACAACAATAATCACCCAGACATCAAACAAACACCTATGGTAGTCCCAAGATGTGCAATTAGAAATGTGATGTGCAGCGATGCCTTACTCAGTTGGAGGGCACTACAGTCATTCCTAATGCTAGATCCAGTGGGGTCGAGAGCACCCTCAGAGAGTTCCCCAATGACACCAGGCTGTGTGGGGCAGGTGACACGCTGGAGGGAAGGGATGCCATCCAGAGGGACCTTGGCAGGGTGGAGAGGTGGGACCACGTGAATATCATCTACTTCAACGAGGCCAGGGGCAAGGTCTTGCACCTGGGTCAGGCAAATCAATCCTGACTATCAATACAGACTAGGGAAATTAACAGAAATGAGAGCAGCTCTGTGGACATGGATTCAGGGGTACTGGTGAACAAAAAACTGCTCATGAGCTGGCAGCATGTGTTTGTACCCCAGAAAGCCAGCCCTGTCCTGGACTGTTTCAAAAGAAGGGTGGCCAGCAGGCTGAGGGGGGTGATTTCCCCTACCCTAATGAGACACCACCTGGAGTACCACATACAGCGTCATCATGAACACAGAGACACGTTGGGTCCAAAGAAAGGACACAAAAATGGTCAAAGCTGGAGTACTTCTATGAAGACACACAGAGAATGTTGGGATTGCACAACACTTCGTTTGACAAACCAAAGAGGAATCTGTGCACCAGTACTGATGAAGAAGGTCTAAGAAAAAATTCCATCTTTTCAAGAGTGACCTGGAAATGCATTGATCAGTCTGGTCAATAAGCAAATTCCTAGCCATTCACTGCTTAGTACTTCAGCACTCTGGAAACACATCCAGTTTCCTGATAGCAAACAATACCAACTTGCAGACTCAAAAGTACCTCATAGGTCTACTTAAGAAATAAAAAAATTCTGAAGCTTAGTAAGCCTTACAAGTGTGATACATTCACATGTGTTAATTTCCAATTCAAATACAATTTGTCATTTAAATGCATACAGAATTGGTATCACGCAATCAAGATGACCTTGCAAATTTACAGAAATAATGCTCAGTGAACTCAAAAAACAACTTCCAGCTAACAGCAGCCAAGCGGAGAGACCCAGGTAGACTTCATGGCTATGAGACACAGAGAAGAACACTTTCTCACTTGCTTTTGTGTTCCTTCACTACCACTGCAAGAGCTTATTGTTCAAATGCTAAAAAGCAGGAACAGGGAGTGGCTGGGGTTTTCATCAGCAGAATTCACATGTACACACAAACTGGTTTCCATCAGAGGTCTGGCCTCAAGATGGACACCAGAATCTAACCAAAGCTCTCAACTCATAAGGCTTGTAATAATGTGCAGAAAGCTGACACTATTGACTCATAAGGACCAGCTTAGAGAAATAGAAAAGGTAGAAAACCCCTTTTACATGAGCAAATATTTATTCAGACATAGCTCCTACTGAATTGGTCAGTCATTTAATCCAACTGTCCCGATGGACAGTTACTTGGCTCTTTTTCACTCTGACAGAAAAATTAAGAAAAAGCTCTGTTAAAAGGACTTAAAGCCCAATACTGCCTAAAATACATCTCTCATGCAGACCTGCCTACAAAAAACAAAAGCTAAGAATTCAAGAAACTAAACCCTGTCAAAGAGAGGCTTCATGCACTACTTGAAACAGATTACATTTTCTCGATGATCTGAAAGTAATTTTTGTGGAAGCACTCGCCTCCTGCCAGCCACTAACATGCTAAAGCGTGTCCATGACATGCACAGTGGTGCACAACCACAGTGAATAAGCTACTTTTGCTTCCAACTTAGTCATCTTTTAGTCCAATTCTTGCCATGTCCTCTAGGTAGCCCTTAATCCACAGCCTTCTGCACAGTCCTATCTTCTACAACCATCTATCATATCTATGGTTACTATTTCACATTTACTGTGCTGTTCACAACAAGTAAAGATAGAAAGCAATCAGTCATTTTACTCTTATCCACATTCCTGAGAAGGTGCTTAATGTAACATTGCTGGAACATTATTAGAAACACTGCTCTACATACCTTTCCCTGTTGCATTGAACAGTCCACACATCCCACTTGAATGTTTCCATGTTTTGCTCCAGGGATTATCTGCAATCTTTCAAAGTCAGTCCCCAGTACCACAATATCACATCCTGATGCATATGCCTGAAGTATTAAAAAAAATAAAAAAAATTTAAAAATTAAAAGCACCCCAAGGAAAACTAAAAAACCCCCAAGAATAATGTAAAGCTTCATCTACTAACAGCGTGACAATGAAGTATGAAAGGACAGTACAGTCCATGCATCCTATCCATGTAAAACACTAGATAGTCAGAAGAACAGAGGTATTCGCAGAGATCATACAGATGTCTACAATTTAAGACTGAACAACGGGAAGTGGCAAATTACTGTTTCTCCATGCTTACAGGAGCATCATAAGACTTGTGAAACAAGCAAAGAGTGGTTCATGATAGAAAAGGCAAAAAAAAATGGAGATAGAAAAACATCTAAAGAAAAGCAAAGCATAAAAACCGAAGTTCTTGCGAAGCAGGAAAAGGTAATATAGTTCTTAGAATGGAGACAGAGACTTCAAAATTTTTCTCTTAATTTTTGACATTTCTGAAAAGGGGGAATAGAATTGAGGAGCTAAAATTTTACTAAAACATTTTGTAAGGACTTTGTACAGGAAAAATTCAAAAGGGTAACAAAATTAAGCTTAGTTATACAAAAGCAAAACTGTCCTATCAGACTTCCTGAGTCTCCTTTTACTTGCATTAATTTAATTCTCTCTTAAGTTTATATTATCACTGAGTACATTGATATATCTAACACAATCACAGAGCAAGTTCATTGAGTCCCTCAATGTCTGAGTCAAACTTTCTTCCTATCTTGTTAAAAGTTTTACTAGATACTGAGTACAGACAAAAATGGAGAAAAAGATTAAGCACTGGAGAAACTTGCGGAAACAACAGTGAGCAGAACCATCCAATTAGCATAAGAAAGCAGCATTCAAGGATGAAATTCCTGGAATAGGGAATGCACACCCATTAAAAATTAGTCAGAAAGACAGCAACAAAATTAAGAGCACAAACAACAGTGCTCTGTTAGAGAGCAAGAGAATAATAAAAGGGTCAAAAATACCATTTTAACTGACTAAAAGTTTCAAGAGCAGAACAGTTGCACAGAAACTGAAGATGGAAGATTGCCATATACTAACCAAAATGATCATGCCTTACAAGCAAATCTAGTAATTTCTAATACATTAAATAAAAACTGTTGCCTTGAAAAAAAAGCAGAGAAACTGAGGGCTAGATAGATAAATTTCAGATCTGATGACTGTGTTTTCAGGTGTTTTACATGAAAGATCACTTTTAGCAAGACTGGCCTAGACTATCATACCATTACACACATTAAAATACACAGATAAAATTAAAAACATGGAGATTTTTGGTCCAAAGACATTTTCCCTCAAAGGATTAAGTGATGCTTCATAAAAGAGTCTTAGCCAGAAAACCAAGATCACCATTCTCAGTCAGTGTTCAGTTATCACTCTGCAACCAGCAGAACACCAGGCACCACCTCACAACTGAAAATACTGTCCATCATTCTGCAGACTAAATATAACCTTATATTTATTTATGATCACTTATTACTGGTAGGTTTTTGAGCCCCCTCCTGTCCAGTCCTCCTTCAGCTTCAAGACATTCAAGCAGTGTAATTCATCTTGTCAAAACAGCAGCATTTATTACTAATTGACACACTGAACTGCAGGTTCCAAAGCAATCTAACTGGAAACTCCATCCAGAAGAGAAGATTGAGTAGTAATTTTTTTCAAGTACTAATTATTTTGATATTGTGATGGCATGAACTTCAGACCTGATCATCACGGAACATATTTTTCTTCAGTTAAAAACTATCTCAACTGGTGATTCACTGGTTAAGTCTACAGTTCACCAGAAAAAGGTTATTCAGAAGTATCATATATATAGTTTTTCCCAAAGACATTTTGTTGAATTCAGAGTTCTGTATTGAGGCAGTTTTAAGGAAAACAAATACAAACAAAAATATGTGCTTCACTGTAAAGACATAACCTAGAAACACAGATATTGCTTTATTAACAACATATTTAAGATTGAAGTGTCAAAGGCCACTTTGTGGCCCACCTGCTGTGTATGCCCCTCTAGGCCTCATCAGCACTTCAAAGACTTACCATACTCATCCCATCTGGTTCTCTCCATTTCTAGCTTTACAGGCAAGCCTGAAACCACCTCGTGTCACACCACCACAACCACAGGACAGAACACAAAGAATGGCTTGGATTGGAACGGACCTTAAAGACAGTCTTGCTCCAACTCCTTTGCAATGGGCAGAAACATCTTTCATAAGACAATGCTGCTCAAGACCCCATTCAACCTGCCCTTGAACACTCACAGGGATGAGGAATCCACAGCTTCCCTGGACAGCTCTTCCAGTGCCTCATTACCCTCACAGGAAAGAATTTCTTTGTAACATCTAATCTAAACCTACTCTCAGTCTGAAGCCACTCCCCCTTGTCCTGTCACTACCTATTCTTGTAAATAGTCTCTTTCCATCTTTCCTGTAGGCTCCCTTCAGGAGCTGCAAAACCACAATACGGTAATCCCTAAACCCTCTCTTTTCCAGGCTGAACTTTTTCTCTCAGCCTTGCCGCATAGCAGAGGTACTCTATCCCACTAATTATGTTCATGACCCTCCTCTGGACTCACTCCAGCAGGTCCATGTCCTTCCTGTGCTGGGACCCCGGATCTGGACACAGCACGGCAGGTGGGGAATCACCAGAGCAGAGCAGAGGGGCAGAATCCCCTCCCTGCCCTGCTGCCCACGCTGCTCTGGATGCAGCCCAGGACACGTTTGGCTTTCTGGGCTGCCAGTGCACAGGGCTGGGTCACATCCAGCCTCTCGTTCACCAGCACCCCCAAACCCTTCTCAGTAGGGCTTCAATCCCTTCATTCCCCAGCGTGGATTGATACTGGAGGGTGTCAAAAGGCAAGTGCAGCACCTTGCACTTGGTCTTGTTAAACCTCATAAAGCTCTGTACTTCCATCCATAGTGAGCAGGGACCCACATATGCAGTAACACATATCATTAAAAGAAATAATTAATTTAATAAAATAAACATTTTAATGAGACCAGTAACTCCATCAGCTTTAAGTCCTCAGTACACTTGGCATTTTGCACTGAAAGAACTCTGTTAATAGCTGTCAAACGTCACACTGGTAACTTGAGGAACTGATGCAGTCATCAATGCATCAGGACCAAAAGATTTAAAACAGTATCAGAGAATATCCTGAGTTGGAAGGGACCCACAAACATCATCAGAGTGTCCAACTTCCATCCCTACACTGGAAGCCTCAAGAATCACACCACGTACATACCCAAGAGCAGCATCAAAACACTTCTTGAAATCTGTCAGGCTGGCGCTGTGACCACTTCCCTAGGGTGCCTCTTCCAGTGCCCAACCACCTTCTGAGAGAACAACCTCTTCCTAATATCCAACCTAAACCTCCCCTGACACAACTTCAGGCCATTCCCTCGAGTCCTGCCACTGGTCACCAGAGAGAAGGGATCAGTCCTGTCCCTCCACTTTCCATCATGAGGAGAACATAGGTTGCTCTGAGGTCTCCCCTCAGTCTCCTTAGCCAGGCTGTCACTGCTGATAAAGTTTTTCTTCCAGACCCTTTCATGTCTCCTTTGGATGATCTCTAATTGCTTTGTATCTTTTTTATATTGTGCTGCTCAAAACTCAGAACCCAGGCTAGCTCCTGCTAACCTGGGCTGTGATGGACAAGAGTAGCTTAAAGAGGTATGAAAACATCCCAGATTTGCTGTTTCCAGCAAGTGTCCCCTTTAGTAATATGAACCAAGAGCTACACCTCCTTCTCTCTTCTGCTATGCTTGAAGTTGGCCATTATTTTATGTTCAATAATAACTTCTTGCCCAACTTCATATGCCATGTATTTAAAAACATAAGTTTGTCAAACTGGGGATGAACTTTCTGATAAAACGTTGCAGAGTATCTTCCCATCCTAGTAGTTGTTAGTTCTAACAATTAATTTTAAGTGCACTTGTAAGAAGGTGGGGGTGAGACGAGCGTCCTTTCAAAAATCTTGTTTTTAGAAGAAAAACACAATCATTCCACCCTTATGTTCTGCTATTTCTGAATAAATAAAAAATAAATAAAAAAAGAATCACTTTAGACATCAGTCTATTCAGACAGATTAGATCATACTTGGTCACACTGGCTTCCCAATACCCAAAAAGCTGCAGAACCATTGACTAGCTCCTAAGCCCATAGAGCTGATCTGTTCTCAAAAAGGTAGAAAGGGAGAAAAAAAGGCCTTTTCAAAGAGCTTCCAAATATAACTACAGCCAAGCAGAAGGATGATGACTTGGAGATTATTTTTGATGTTTAGTTAATGTTCAACTGCAGGAGAACCACAATTTCAAAGACAAAAGGCAAGGGATGCAGAGGGTAGGGAAGTTACATATTGCAATGGAAAAAAGTGTCTGAATAAGAAAGTGACTAAGTTTTCTGGCAAATAAAACTGCAACTGGCTCCCTTTTTTGATGTTGCCTACTGTTCCCATTATTCCTCACACTGACCAGACACTTTAGGAGCAAAGCTTGCATATTCCCCTCCTTCTAAGGTGTCTTTCCTTTGGTTCTTTGCTGTCCCCCTGTAACTTATCCATTAGACTGTATCTGTGCAGAGATGTTAGATCCTCTTACACACTCACTGGACCCCAGACTCCAGCAGTAAATGAGGTTCCTAAGCAGCAGTATCTTACCAGGACATTTCTCTAAACAAAATGCATAAAATTAACAGCTGGACTAATTTTACACTTAGATTTTTTTATTCACTGCAGAGGTATTTTAGTGCAGTATAACAGAAGACTGTACTCATGAGTAAGCAATGTCCTCCACACCCTAACAGTGTCTCAGATACAAGAAGAATGAATTTTGCATACTAGTAACCTCATCTAATTTTTATTGCTAGACTTGTCCGTGATAGTTCACATGCCACTCATCTTCATTTTAACAGAAGTTAATAAGAGTGTATTTTTATAAGCTATTTTAACTATGAAAAAAGGTAATTCCTTTCTTCACTCAAAAGACTTCTCTTAAGCATAGGGCAAGAAGTGAGTCCAGTACGAGAATTTCTTGCATATATACATACATATACATACACACACACACACATGTATGTGAAATTTCAATTGTGCAATTTTTCATATATATGTATGTGTTTGTATATACACATATACACATACACACTTGACTGTATTACTTGGCCCTTGGCAGAGAGAGGAAGGGAGGGAGAGGCACAGCTTAAAAATGCTACCATACAGTTAAATAAAGAATTCCCAAATTATTATTATTATTATTATTAATAATAATATCAAAACCCTAATATGAGTTTTTGAAGTAAGCAGAGTCTCTAAGTCTGATGTTGGCAGGCCATAAAAGCCTTTCACCTTAAGAATGCCCTAGAACATTCACAAGAAAGTTGTCTTTGCACAATAAGACAAGCAGATAAGGTGATATTATCATGTACTTGGAATGTTTATTAAACAAAGCTTTGTTCTTCTGTTACAGAAATAAACAAGATAGAACTAGTTCAAGCTGCAGGACCATGGATTTCACTTGCTGCTGACATAGCAAACAAGCCTGAAACTAGGGAGTGAAAGATGTTCCAGGCCTGTGAAAAGGATTGTGATTTTGTATTGCAGTACTGGGTTTTCACAAAAAATCTGCCCATTCTTTTAATGCAATGTCAGCTCTTACTTCTAAATTAATATTTCTTTGAAGGAGATAAATGGATATTTTGACTATAACAGCACTTTAAAAGCATGGAGTTTTAACAGAAAATAGTAGGCAATTTTACAAACTATTCTGGTTTCTTTCTAAAGCGAAAGCCTGACATACACAACTCAAAATTCGAGACTCATACTGAGAAATTACTCTCAACAGAAGGAGAACAAATGACCAGATGTCTTGACCTCTTACAAAGCACAGTATGCACCTCTAACACAATTATTTCCCTTACACTCAACCTTCTTGATATATTTCTCCTATGTACTGACATACACACTTTGCTACAGTTTCTGCTACAGCTCCTAAGGACTGACACATTACCTTGGACAACTTGTACAAACTTTATTTGACCTATATCTCTTACACGAAGGGCACAAGTACACCTACCGTAAATTGCCAGCGATTATCTATAGCTAAATGCAGCGTAATGTGTGTGCACAGACGCATATTTATAAAGTTTTATACATATATATTTATATA